>ML675646.1:27343228-27665140 GCA_007922155.1 Mesoclemmys tuberculata
ATGCCCTCCAGTACCCTGGCGTAGCCGTCAGGCCTGACCCTGTCACAGTTATGATGAACCATGGACTCTCAGCCTAAGGGCAGTGAACCCCAAAGGGTCATGAATAGGTTATGGGGGAGTCACCACCACCCTCCCTCTCTTTCTGACTAGATGCAAAGGGGTCCTGAATGTTTTTTCTGTTGTGATCGGGGCTGGATTTATGCACCCATAGGCACAGCATCTTCAGGACCTCCTCTGCCTGCAAATGATCTTTGTGTTTTCCATGCAGGGGGCGGAGGGTAGATGGGCAATGGGGGGTGGGGAGGGGCTGGTTGGGCCAGTTCTTGGGGGCAGGGGTTGGGGTGACTGGCTTGGCTAGCTTTAGGTGGGAGGAAATCTGCTTACCCCTAGGCTCTGGCTTCTGGCCTGGGCAGGGCCTAAAGAGGAGCTGGGGGTGGGGCCAGAGTTCTGGCACTCATGTGGGGCCTCCAAATTGGTTGGGGCCCTGTTGGCACCCCCTAGGCACGTGCCTACTGTGCCTAATTCAAAACCTGGCCCTGGTTGTAACATGGGGCATGGAAAAGCTTAAGAACCAAGATAATGAATATTTATATAAAGGATGTAAATATCTTCCTTGTCTATTTTATTGTAAGCTTTTCAAGGCAAGAACTCTTACTGTGCGCTTGTAGAGAGCCTGGCACAATGGGATCGCAATGAAGGCTGCTAGGTGCTACCATAATACAAATAATAATGCATGATAAACTGTAATGCTTCTGGAGTAGTGAGACTTTACCTAATATGTATATTTAAAACTATTTAAATATGTAATAATTTTATAACAGACCCTATTGAAATTGATGGAGTCATTGGCATTAGTCAATATGTTTTGTTTTTTAAATGTATGTATTATATTTACATACACGTGTGTGTTTATCTTCGCAACAGATAGTTATAGGACCTATTATAACAACTCTCAGACATTATTTTGCTTTTTTTTTTAAATTCCAAACAGAAGCTAATAGAGCACTTAAGATCAGACTAGCCAAAGTGCTAGAGAATGTGCTGTAGGGAACAACCCTGCCTTGGCAGGGGATGGATTAGATGATGTACTATGGCTTTTTCCCCTCCTACTTGCGGGATTTGAAAGTCCATGCTGAAATTTCCAGCCTTCAGCCATTGTGCCTCAATATCCCATGTGCCTCCAATCCATGTGTGGCGTTGTCCCAGATGAACTACTGTACCTCATCATGTTAAGGCAAGTGGAGGAATGAGCTTTAACTATTAGACTCTTGACTTTGTTTGTCACAATATTTAAAAATAGGGGACTGAATCCCCATCTAGTGTAAATTTGTGTAGTTCCGCTGAAGATCTTGATCAAGAAAGAGGGGTTGTGAGCCAATAAAAGTGCTTACATCATTATAAATCCATTCAATTCTAAAAGTTTTTAATCCTAATTGATAAATGGACATTGTTTTCTCTCTTCCAGAAATACCCTGCAAAAGTCACAACTGAGAAATATGCACTACTGGATTTAATTTATGACAACTTACGTGCAACGTAGCTGGGATGTAGTTTCATCTAAAAAGGCAGGAATCCAAAAAAACCGTGAAACATCTCCCTGTATTCCTTTGAGAAAAGGCACAGAGCTTTCACCTTCATTTAAAAGAAAACAGTCAAGCCTTAAGGTTTTCACTACTGTGAGTCATCAGCTGTTGTCTCCTAGCCAGATCTGATCATTGATTGGCTGGAAGGACATGTCTTCTGACAAGATGCTGTTGCAGTTTTAAGAGTATTGATGGAATACGATAACCACCTTGAATGGTAAGATTCTCTTATCTGGTATATTCTCTAACCAATACAGCTTCATAGTTTTGGAATTGATTGTTAATAGCTTAATAAAGAAATTGATAAGCATACTAAGAAAGACTTATCCTGAGCTATTGTTTATCTGTCTGTATGCAGATTTTACAGATCTGAGCAACTTAAAAATTTGATTAGATTACTTAGCCAGGGCAATTATTATGCAGTATGTCAGCATCACAGCATGGCTTTTAAAGTTCCAAGTCCAGTAAAATCTAATCATGTAATGTGAGCGGGTGCTGTAAAAATCTACAAAGAACTAGATAACCTTTGGTGTTATAAAAGAGTATTCTAAGGAAGTAGATATAACTACAGCATGATTTTACTTTGTCTTTCTCTTTCATTAAACGTGCATATTCTGTACACTTTGAAATTCCATTAATACAGCAAGACTTTTTTCCTAATGTTTTATTAAGGGTAGATCTTCGCAGTCTTAATTTTTTAACAAATTAGGGCAACAATCTGAGTCACTAGGGAAAAGAAGAAAGCACATCTTATTTTAACAAGGCGTTTCAGTTTCAGAAGAAATAAGGAAGAGGCTAGAGAAGGCTATAGAAAAATGTTCTTTATGTATTTGATGGCTTTACTTAAACTTTACCATCAAAGGACAAGAATGAAATGATCAGTTTCAGATAGACACATGCAAAATATTTGGAACATGTAAACTTGTCCATGTACAATGTAAATGTCTGGTCTGATGATGTTGGAGTACAGTAAAAAGGCTTTGAAAAGAAGTGGTTGTAATGCCCAGTCAGCATAATGCCTACTTTTCCCACTCTGACAGCAGCATAGCGTGAGTAAATTTCACATGACTGTACTTGCACTCAGAAAAATGTTGTGCTCATGGCATAGGCATCTTTTGCTATGTGAGGTATAAATATGAAAGAAACCACAAACTTTGTAATATAAAATATGCAAACTGCAAAATCACTTTTTTAAAAAGCAAAGTGTTACTCAAATGTGAACCCTGTCTTGATTATGACAAACCCCCTTCCCTTCATTCACATGGATTTGGTTCCAATATTTTCACTTGCTCCTTCATTTGGGGACACCATTTGGTGCTCTAGAATCCCCTTTTTCCTTTATATGTCAGTAGCTTGGCTATGGCACTAAACTTACCACTGAGAGGGGTGAGTCTCTTCCCTGAAATGTAATGAACATTACCCAACACTAGAGGATGCTGGAGTGCAAAGTAATGTATAGTAACTCCCAGGGAAATAGCATTATATATTTCCTCTCGGGCTTCACTTCCCTACTGAGGGCTGATCTACAATACAGACTCTTAGGCTGGGTCTATACTGATGGCGGCAAATTCGCCGCTGTCAGATCAATTGCTCTGGATCAACTGAACGGTCTGTATAGACCCACTCAGTCGATCCAGCAATCGAGGTAGGAAAACCACCCTGGTAAGTGGCGTAGTGCTGCATCGACGGGAACAGCATTCCCTTCGATGCAGCAGAGTGTGGACAGCGCGCGGAACTGACGCAGCAAAGTTGACAGGAGATACGCAAATGATTTATGTCACTTGCATATCTCCCGTCGACTGCCACCAAATCCAAAAGGTAAGTGTAGACCAGGCCTTATTGACCAAAGTCAGCTTTTTGCACAAAACAATGGAGTACATAATACAATCACCTCCTCTTGCTGACCTAACTCCCTTGATTTTTGTGGCCAAATAAAATCACCTCAATGAGAGGCATAGAGCTTTTTGCGCCAAACTTTTTTAGCATCAGTATAGACACCGTGCTTGGTTATGCCATGGTAAATGGCCTCCAGGAAGTATCCTACAATGCCCATCCTGACCACTTTAGCCATCAGTTTGATGCAGCCATCTGTCCTTCCCCCTTTAAAGTCCCAAAACTTTTGAAATTCCACTTCCTGCTTGGTTGGCCTGGAGAGCTCACATGGTGGCTTCATGCACCAAATGCTCTCCCACTTTGAGCACACAGAAGCTTCTGGATCTGATCAGCATTTGGGGCTGTATAGTCTTGGCTCTGCTCTGGCCAAAGGAACTTTGATATCTACAATAAGATTTCTCATAGCATGACAGAGAAGGGCTACGAACAGGACACGCTGCAGTGCCTTCATTTTTCACACAGCACAACAGCAGTACCAAAAGGCTAGGGGATCAAACTGTTGCTCTGATGAGGAGCCAAAGACTTGCGACTTCTATAAGGAGCTGGAAGCTATCCTCAGCGGCAACCCCATCTCCACTGCCAAGACACCAGACACACACCCCACAAATGTCATGGATAATAGGAGGTCCAGTTGGAGGACGATGTGGAGCAGGGGACTTTGTCATTTGGCGTGTGGGGAGTCAAGACCTCTTCTTGATCCTGGAGAGTTCAAGCCAGTCCCAGCTCTGGTGTGCGTGTGCGTGGTTTTTTTTTTTTTTTTTTAAAGCTGTTGCTGCTCAGTTACAAGTACAGTTGTCCTTCACTTTGTTGCATTGTACAGCTGACTGAAGGGATAGAAATGCACAACAGTAACTGTTTGCATGTGCTTCCCATTCCCCTGTACAGCTAGGCAGTGACACAGAAAAGTGTGTTAATGCACACTGAGATTTCATGAGAATTCTCCAGAGAGCTGTAGGAAACTTTCCTGGAGTTACTCACCAATCATCTGCTGGAGATTCCTTGGCAGAGCTGCTTTGTTTCTTCCCCTGTTGTAGAAAACTTTCCTGCACCAATTGGCAATCAAGTGCGCAGGGACCAAAACAGCACACAGATGAGTAGCATAGCAACCTGGTTTGAAGCTGCTCACGTGAAGGAGATGCACCCTAACCTGCAGACTGAATTAATGCATGCTCACCCCCACTTGTAGCCAATACAGAAGTGCTTTCTATGCCCTCCACAAATTTGCATTCCTACCAAACTCCCAGCCTGTCTTGGTACCCCATTCATGCCTCCCCTTTTGACAGCTTCCAGAATGCTAGCTGGACTTACACCCAACTGTCATTACTCACACTGCCCCTCACTACTTTCTCCTCTCTAGCCCAGCTTTTTGTGTTTGTGAATAATTTTTTAGTAAAGATGCACTCTGAAGATTAAGCAATCTTTATTTGTCTGCAATCTGGTGATTGCAGCTTGCATTGATACACAGTCATAGCATGGCACAGAGCTGTTTACAAAGACATATTATTGGTGCTCATTGTCAAAATATTTCCGCAAGACCTCCCTGATTCAAATTCCTCCCCTTCCCCCCCCCCTTGGTCCGTCTAATAGCCATGATATCTGACTGTTCATATTGAGCCACAAGGTGATCCACCTCTGCTCCATCCAGGGAGAAAATTTTCACCCTTCACTTCACAAATATATGTAGCAAGCAATAACCTTGAATATTTTTTTTCTTCATTTAGGTCTCATCTGCCATGAAGGCATCACCAGAGAGCTTTTAATCTGTCAAATGCACATTCACCAGTCATATGGCATCTGCTCAACCTGTTGTTGAAGCACTCCTTGCTGCTATGCAGCTTACTTGTGTAAGGCTTCATGAGCCATGGCAGTAAGGGGTAGGCTGGGTCTCCCAGGATCACTATGGGCATTTCAACATCCTCCCCATTGGAATCTCCTGGTCTGGAAAGAAAGTCCCTGGTTGCAGCTTTCTGTACAGGCCAGTGTACCTGAAGATACATGTGTCATGCACCTTCCCTGACCAATCCATGCTGATGTCTGTGAAATGCCCATGGTGATCCACAAGCGCTTGCAGTACAATAGAGCAGTACCCCTTTCTCTTGGACTTCATTACAAGATGGTCGGGTGCCAAAATTGGGATGTGTGCCTTCTCTTGTCCTGCTATTGTTAGGGAATCCTGCTGTGAAGCCATCTATTTCACACACACTTCCAAGACTCCCAGTCCTTCGCAGCAGAATGTGATTAATGGCCCTGCACACTTGCAGTAACACAGCACTAATAGTGGATGTCCCACTCCAGACTGATTAGCAACTGACAGCAGTCTGGAGTTGTCAGTTTCCACACGGTGATCCTTGCACCACAAAGCAGGGGAAGATCCGCACAGAGTTCCATGAAGGTGGCTTTGAGCATTCAAAAGTTCTATAGCCATAGCTCATCATCCCAGACCCGCATAAAGATGTGATCTGACCTATCAGTGGTTGTTTCACATGCTCAAAACTGGAGTGCTCTGTGAATACAAACAGTAATCTGATATTTTTGTATGGCGCACATCAGGTCAAGCATCTTGGGTTCCTGTTCTGAGTGGGAGCTCATGATATACAGCCATGATACGTTCAGAATGCTGACAACAGTGGAGAGCAGTGCAGGATCCATAACTTCAGGTAGATATGGTAGGTTTATAGGAAACTGGGCCCACTGAAAAATGCTGCAAAATGCATCATGGGATGTTGAGTCTGCACCAATGATGCACTATGATTCTCTTTCGGCACCAAAGGGGGAGTTGCAGTGGGATAGCTGCTGACAGTGCATTGATCTCCCTGTCAATGCGAGAGTGACAACTGTGGACATTCTTCGGCAACACGCTGAGCGCTGTGTGAGCAGGCACAAGCATTGTAATTATAATGCTTTTTTGTCATGGCTGTAACATGCATTGATACTACACTCTAGTGTAGATATGACCTAAATGAGTGACCTGAGGTGGTAGTTCTGACTGAATACGTGTTGAGTGCCTATCATATCAAACCCTGCTTGATTCTAGGTCTCCTCAGAAGGAAAGCAACACATTCTTCCA
This sequence comes from Mesoclemmys tuberculata, assembly GCA_007922155.1. NCBI lineage: Eukaryota > Metazoa > Chordata > Testudines > Chelidae > Mesoclemmys > Mesoclemmys tuberculata. The sequence goes on from ML675646.1 coordinate 27,349,772, forward strand.
TGATCCCCTAGGCTGCTACCGCCAATGAATGATTTCAGTGGTGCGGCAACAATTTTTATAGTGAGGGTGCTGAGCCATTGAACTAAAATGTAAACCCAGCATGTAATGGAAACCATTTCAACTCAGGAGGTGTGGTACACCCTATGCACCCTTGGTTCCAGCACCTATGAATGACTTTCAAATATGAAAATAAACCTTTACCGTTAGCTACAATAGCAGTCTGCATCAAGCTTTTGCTTCGCTTTTGTAGGAAGGAGCATAGCCTTTAGTTTTATATGGGTTCATGGCTGTGGTTCCTGGTTCAATACAGGGATGCAATCCACTTCATTTGTATTTAGGCTGGAATGAGCATAAAATGGGAACAAGTTACTAATATTCAATTTGAAATGCATTTACCACTTTATGGCAAGATCCTGTGATATGATTTTTTTTCTTGCTTTTTGGATGACTTTTTGTGGTCATGTGAAAGACACTAGGATCCTTCCATGTTTCTCACTTAATTCCCCTTTTCTCAAAGCCTCATTCTTACAAGGACACTTCTTCTGGACAAGGGGAATTGAAACAGGCTATCTTTGGAAATCCTCAGACTGACTCAATAGAAAAGGCATATTAACCCATCCCTTCCAGTTTAGGAATTTAGTAGCATGTGTGATAAAGTCAGGCCGGATGGCTCTGTAAGGGTGTGCCAGGGCCAGTATGAAGGCCCGAAAGGGTTAAAAACCCTCTGCCCACTATTTGAACACCAGGGGATGTGGGTGGGCGCAAGCCCACCCACTTCTGCCCTGCAGGCAGGGGGGGAAGCACAGCAGGGCAATTAAAGCCACCTGGGCCCAAGGAAGGGGGGAGCCAGGGGTATTTAAACCCTGCCGTCCTTAAAGGAAGGGAGGGGAACACATGCAGGCAAAGCTGCCAGCAGGTCTGGGGCAGCTGCAGGAGAAGGTTCTCTCCTGGCTCTGCTACAGCCAGGGGAGATGAGGTAGCTGGGGGCACCCTGACCACAGAAAGTAGAGGTAAAGCGTGAGACCCACCAGGGGGAAGTTGGCAGCTTGCCACATTTGCCTTTTTAAAAGAGATTTAGAACAGAAATTGTTTGGAGGGTTCTTGCATAGCAAGACAGAATGCTAGTTCTGGGCCAACTTGTCTAGGTGGCTTTAGAGATACAAAGAGGGTGAGGTAATATCTTTTATTAGACCAACTTCTGGTGGTGAGAGAGGCAGGCAGTTTACATCTGAAAGATTGTGACTGCAGTGCATTTATAACTTTAACCCCATATGTTAAAGAACTATTGCACAAGATTTAGAAAAAGTTGGTACTAGCTCTTATGTCTGTTGGGGAAATTTTGTGCTGGTCTCCTGTTGACCAAGTCTCTGGAGCTAATATTTGTGCTGGAAAAGCTTCCACTGGTGTATCTCACCAACTCCAAAACAGCCTCCTCCTGACCCCAAGATGGGGGTGGTGTTTAGGGAAAAACTTGTACACTAGCATTCCTTGGCTGCCAAAACAACTTTGGGGAGCTATTGGCAGCACAGTATGGATCAGCTTTATGCACATTTGTGGTTTTGTGCTTCTCTTCTCATGTGCGCTCATTGCTGCGTGGGTACAGCTGAAAAACTGACCTGTTTAAATAAACTTCAACCAATACTTTTAACAACCTTTAATTTTGTGTTTTATTTTTGTTTTTTTGCTAGCAAAATCTACTGCAGGCACACATCCTACCATTTAGACCTCTATCTGATTTGTTGCTTGGTGGTTAGACATCTAAATGCAGTCCTTGCTGCCTTCAGCTAATTACATGCAGTTGATTGTGGGTCCAGAATTGTAATTAGATGACAAGCTGAGAACCCTTTAAATATTTGGCCTTTTGTCCTATACAAGCATGTGGTTTGTCTGTTTTTTTGTTTTTGTTTTTTTTAAATGAAGGAAAATAATATACTGAATCTTAAAGGCCAAAAAAAAAAGATGAAAAAAGGTTCCTGTCTGTTGCAGTGGTGTCAGATTAGTGTTGATTTCTTAACTGTTTAGTCTCATTTTGATTCAAGCATCAAAGAATGAAAAACAAATCTAGCATAGCTATATTTTCTGAGTAAAGCATATTTAGCAATTCAGTAAACAGGGCTGCTTAATCTTTTTGTTTAGAGGAGCTAACCGAACCTTTTAGAGATGGTTCTGAACTCAAACATTGAATCTGAAACCTATTAAACTCTAGGGAAGTTCTGATCGGGATTAAAAATTTCATGTCTTGGATTCATCTCTAGAAACTATGGGCCAAATTCTGATCTCATTTACACCTGTACTCTTGAATTTAACAGCATTCAATGGGTGTGAGAGCAGAACTTGGATCTACAAGTAGCTGCTTCTTCAATAAAGATAAACTTTTCTTTTGGTTGGTCTCCTCCCAGCTAGTATTGCAATCCCATGAATATTTTTCCTTGTCTCTTGGGAACACTTACAGGAAACATGAGATCACACCTCATGAGATCATCTCAGAGGAACTAACACTTCACTATACAATCTGCAGGTCAGCTGAACACTGCAGTGTTATAACTGTGACCTTCAACCAGACAGTCTCTAGAATAAAGAGACCATTTTAGTTTCCAAAACTGCTCAGTCCTCCTGGGTATATTCTGTGGAATAATGTATGGACCTCTTGTGGTCTATTATTTAGTGGACAGTGAACAGATCTTCTGGGTCACTTATCTTAGTATCTCTCTTCCAATTTGAATTATAGTGTCAGAAATGAAAAGCCAATGCGCTCTCTTCCCATTCAAATCCCCTCCTCATTATGTTCACTACAGCAGTCCTCTGCTGCTTGCATTTTGTCAACAGTTGAACTACAGGCAGTTTTGAGGAGTCTGTAAAATTTTGAGGCTTTTTAATCCTAGTTTAACACTTATGTAAAATGCCTTTGTGTCCCTCCTTTGAGAAATATATTACATCTCATAATGAGAAATCTTATTGGTATCTATAATCTTATTTTTAATCCCATATTCCTTCCTGCTCCATTTTATCCTCTTTCCAGATTCAACAGATCATGTATGTTTTGAATGTCACAAATAATTTAAACCCAGTTCTGTGTGATGTTTCATGACAGGCCCAGATAGATAAGATACATTTCGCTGAAATGCCCTCAAAAAAAATCTGAGTCACTGATATGTCAGCATACATTGAGTGTAGAAGTCACCTATTAGCTAATATCAATATTTTAGTTTTTAGAAAATGTGCAGGAATAGGTTAACCATCATTGTTTAAACAATAAGCAAGGTAAAATATACATAATCTTGAAATGGTCTTCATAAAATAATCTTTCATTTAAAGAAACCCTCATCTGCATTCCAAATTAGACCTAGGAGGCCAAATTCATCATGGGTGTAATTCCACTGCAGTCAGTGAAGTTACACAAGGGCTGAAACTGGTCTATTGAGTTTCTCTGAAGCAGTTAATTAGAAAATGCCTTTTTAGTCTAGGGGCCAACTCTTCGAAAGCAGCATCCTTTTTTTGCTGGTTTGTCAGGTAGTTTTAGGTGCAAGTACTCTGCACCTGCAATCACAGGTGCAGAAATTTAGGTTAAAATTTCATCTGTGGAAAGGGAGGTTGTTCCTCAGCCCAATATCCTTAACAATAACACATTTCTGGGCATAAGTGTTCTGCTGTCTCTTTATCTAAAAAGAACAGGGCTCTTTCTTACCCAAATACCTTTGCGTGGACTTTGCTCAAGGGAGAAAAAAGTGCACATGGTTTTGAGGTACAAAATGAATCAAGGTCTAGAACGTGCATCTTTGCTAAAGTAATGAGATGCTATTTCCTTAGCAAGCCACCCAGGGCTAAACAAAGCCTGGTAAATGGAGGATTATTCTACAGCAAAGACTTACTTATCAGTGAAGTGATTTTGGGACTAATAATTGGCGTAGTAAGTGCAATGAAGTAATCAGTGTGATTACTGACTTATTAACTGATCATTGTGAGAGCTCACTCCAATTCATAATCTTAAAGGAAAACTGCACTTAGTTATAGTAAGTCTTTCCAGTGGTCATAAGACTGATGAGGGCTCCAAAGGCAGCTGTATTGTTGCCCCATTATGTGTGGGGATCAGGCTACTTAGGGGGATGCTGCACCATCTGTGCTTTGCTTTGTGATGGCCATCTTCATATTGGCAAGAAGAGAGAGTTTAGGAATGGGATGAACACAGCCAGGGAAAAGGGTGGGAGCCTAGTGGATCTTTAATAGTGGTCATGGAATGGCTATCTGGGTTCTACCAGATTGGAAAAGGGTACCTCATTCCCTGTGAATCCCCATGTGAATCCCTTTCTCAATGCTCATTAACTCAGGTTTCACATAGGCATCAGAGGTTTGCTACCTCAATATCTAAATATGTACTAGATAAGAATATATTCTATTAACTTTCAAAACTATTAAAAAAAAAAATCTGTCCCAGCTCTAGTATGTCCAGTTCTCACCAACATCTGAGTGATGCATTTCTTCATGATTTGAGGCTCCCTAAGCATCATATATCTTTGGGGACTGTCAAACTATCTGATTTCTTCATAAAGACCTGTTTGTTCAACTTTTCTTTCTAAATAAGTAGTGAAACTTCAAACTTAGTTGTGCTTAAAATTGTTCTGAATTCACTGTCCATTATATTTGGCAAACTATCTAAAACCTTCATACAAACCATGGATCAAAAAAATCCTCAACTCTGATAGCATATCTCATCATGGTAAAAAAATGGTGAAATCTTCTGGAAGCTCTGAGGCATAGTTAACTAGACAAAACAGGAATAATTCTGGAGTAGCAGAAACTGTTTAAGTAGGGAAGAGTTTACGAGTGGGGAGACTCTGAACCCCAAATTTGACACTGACACAAATACAGTGGATTTCAGAATAACCCATTTTTTAAAACTTATGATGTGGTTGCTTTCATGAATCTCAAAAGACCGTATTTTTAGCCATTTCCTCTCTTACACAAGGCCTAACTTGAGAAAAGGCTTTCAAGTTCCATCCACTCTGCTATTTTAACTATATCAGGATCTGAGTAAGCCGGCAATTCCAAAAGCCTCTGAAGAACGTACCATAAGAGGCATCACTCTTGAGAAGCTCAGTGAGGAGGCACCTGGTCCACTGACCTAATACAAAATGCATTTTCAAAAACCAGAAAAAACAAAGGTAAATTTCAAAAAGTAAAAATCCTATTTAGATATTGTTTCCTTTGCCAATCAGTTAAAATGCTAGCAGATGGTCTACACTAGCACTCCCATGGGTGGAGCTGCAGCAACGGTAGTATGACTAGAAAAAAAAAAAAGCTAGTATAAACAAGGCCACATTTAGTGTCCTTTGTCAGTTGTTTCCGAAACAAGTTTTGCTTCAAACCTTCAATCACGTAATTCTTTTTGTCTCTGGTCCCAGTTCCCTATTCTCCTTGCTATGGTTCTCCTTAGAATTTCTCACTTGTCTTTGCATCTGCTTGGGGGTTTTTTAACTGCTGCTTTCCTTCCTCTTCTCTGGCTTCCAGACTGGTTTAATCTCATCTGTGCCTTCCCTCCTGTATGTCCAGTAGTTTAAAGTGTCCCAGACAACTTAATTGATCATAAATCAGTATAACCTGTACCACCTGTCCCTATGCTGACAAGAGTCCCAAGCCCCCACAAATCAAACACACTCCTTCTCTGTGAATTTTTATGCTCACAGATTCTGATATTCCACTCTCTATCCTGTCAGTTTGGTCTGACCATGGATGAATAACCTGTAATGAACAAACTTTTATTACTAAGCAAATTTTGGATAGACTGTTGTTACTCTAACCTACTATTTATATGAATGCTAACGCAAGAAAATCCCTTAAAGGGAGTCAGCTGAAAGAGAGATGATCATGATGGGAATAAAAGGGGGATTGAAAGGAGTAGGACCAGGAGGTGCGAAGAGAAAGGGAGACCTACAGTTAATACACAGACAAAAGGAAATGACAACCAGGTTTCTATTATGAGCAAAAATGGATTTACGCAACTATTCTTCTACTGTTGATGGTCCCCAATGTTTATAAGTGAGATAGTAACATGAATTCAGGAGGAAGAGATTTAGGAATGATTGACTGATCTTAAACAGATGTAAGGCAAATTTCTCTTTGATAGTCTGCTGTCCTTCCACACCTGCAGACTTCATTTTAGAGTTGAGATCCACTGTTCAGCTGGCAACATAAAATTTTCTGTCTGTTTTAAATACTGCTGAAGTGTCTCACCTTCCCCTTTTTGTGCAATATGTCTTTGCAGTCTGGCTCTGAGGTAGGTGACTGCAGTGTGACTTGTCTTCTAGCTGGGATTTCACTTGAAGTCCATTTGGAAACTTGCACTAGTGCAGGATATGACACCCCGCCCCCGTTACATACTGGTGTATCAGACGGGAGGAGTACATTTTGCAAGTGCTCCATAAATTGCAATGGCTTCTGGATGCAATTCATGGTCTGACTTTTCGTTTTTAAACCCCCTTATAGTTTGGATCCTCAAAATTCAAGCCTCCATGCCCTTCTCTGTTTTTACCCCAGTTATTTCAGAGTAGCTGGGATACATGTGCTGATACCCTCTGTAGAGAGATGCAAATTTGGGGGCTATTTTCAATGCAATGATCTCGGCTCTGGAATTTGCTTACTTATTTAATCCAACAGAGCCTGAGCTGTTGAGTTTACAGGTATGATGCAAAGTCTGTATCTAACATCTCTGAGGAGATGGGGGTGAGCTGGGTTCTGGTTCTTTTGTAAGCCATGCATTTGAGGGTTTCTTTTTGTGGTAGTACTTTTCCTCTTGACTTGTAAGTTTAGGTTTTTGTATGGATTTCTACAGTTATCTTTTTGTGGCCCTAGAATGTCTGTCAAATAGTTGCAATATAAATCAGGAACAAGAAATCAGACTGCCTGTTCTTGCACTGTATACTTGCAGATTCTGCCCTACACTCTTCGTTGTAAGGAACTTTAAGCTTCAAACAGATTCCATCAGATAGGCTTAATGAATTTTCCACTGTTAATCACAAAAGCACTGCAATAAATACCCATAAATCCTCACTTGATACGTCATGAAATCTGTTATGATAGGTGTATCCTGTAATTACAAGATTATAGAGAGAGAATCAAAGGCAGAAGGGCACCAGTTAGAAGTATAATTCTTCTCAAGAACTGGCTTGCTATGGAGGGGTTTTTAAAAAGTTAAATAGTATGTTTGTGACTGTCAACAAGTGGCCAGAAACAAGAACAAGCTTTCTTAGAGTAGGGTATGCATACTCCTGGGGATACACAGAGGTCTTCCAGGGAGTACATCAACTCATCTAGATATATGCCTAGTTTTACAACAGGCAACATAAAAAGAACTAGCAAAGTCAGTACAAACTAAAATTTCATACAGACAATGGCTTGCTTGTAGTGTTCTATCTATATATTATACACTGAAATGTAAGTACAACATTTATGTTCCAGTTTATTTTATAATTGCATGGTACCAAATAAGGAAGGAAGCAAGTTTTCAATAAGTGTGCTGTGACACTTTTGTATTTTTGATTGTGTAAGCAAGTACTTTAAGTGAAGTAAAACTTGGGGGTATGCAAGACAAATGAGACTCTTGAAAGGGGTACGGTAGTCTAGAAAGGTTGAGAGCCACTGACTTAGGGGAATTCCTGTATCTGACAAATAGTTATCATTAATATACTGTATGTTACTGCAGCTGAGACTTTAATTGGGACCCTTTCAGGTCTATGGTGTCTGCCCTGTTAGTGAAGCCCAAAGCAAGTCTCTCTCTGGCTGACCTAGAAGGGAGCTGTAGTGTTCCAATGGAATCTGTACATCTCTCACTTTCAGATGTTCATTTGATCATGTTGAAAGGAGGAAAGGTTTTATTCCTGGCATTGACCGTTCATGTCCTGCATTGTCTTAGGCCTGATCCAAAACCCATTGAATTCAATGAGATCTTTTCATTGGTTTCAGTGGGCTTTGGGATCAGGCCCTTGGAGATGATCTGAAACTTATTCTTTTGAAGGTCAAAATTACATTGGGATTCAGAACATCCTCAGTAGCATTTCACAGACTGACTCTGCATTGTGTGAAGAAGTACTTCCTTAGGTTTGTTTTAAACCTACTGACTGTTAATTTCATTGGGTGACCCCTGGTTCCTGTTTTATTATGAGAACGAGTAAATAACATTTCCTTAGTCACTTTCTCCACAGCATTCATGATTTTATAGACGTCTATCATATCTCCACTCAGTTCTCTTCTTGAGCTGAACAGTCCCAATCTTTTTAATGTCCCCTCATATGGAAGTTGTTCCATACTATTGCCCTTCTCTGTACATCTTCCAGTTCCAATATTTTTTTTTTTTCAGATAGGGTTACCAGAACTGTGCAGTGTTCCAGGTGTGGGCATATCATGGATTTATATAGTGGCATTATATTTTCTGTCCTCTCTATCTTTCCTAATGGCTCCTAACAGTCTGTTGGCTTTTTTTTTTTTTTTTTTTTTTTGACTGCCACTACATATGGAGCAGATTCTCCAAGAATTATCCACAATGATTACAAAATCTTTCTTGAGTGGTAACAGCTAATTTAGACTCCATCTCTTGTTCATCGATGGGTCCGATTCTGTTCTTTCTTATAGTTTTCAACCAATTTGTCTGGTACTGAAGTTAGGCAGACTGACCTGCAATTGTCAGCATCAACTCTGAAGCCTTTTTTTTTTTTTTTATTTCAATTGGCATATTAGTTAACTGCCAGTCTTCTGGTACAGAAACTGAGTTAGGTGATAAGTACATACCACAGCTAGTAGTTCTGAAAAAACTCAAATATGAAATTGCAGAACACTTGGGTGAATACCATCTGGTCCCGGTGACTTGCTACTGTTTAACTTTTTAAATCAATTTGTTTCAAAACCTCCTATATTGACACCTCTATCTGGAACAGTTTCTCAAATTTGTCACCTAAAAATAATGGCTCAGGTGTGGGAATCTCCCTCACCTCCCCTGCAGTGAACACCAATACATTGAATTCCTTTAGTTTCTTCACAAGAGCCTTGTCTTCCTTTGAAGTCGTCTTCAGCACCCCAATCATGGCCCTACTGAATGTTTGGTTTCCTGCTTCTGAGGTACTGACAAAATAAATAGCTCTTATTTTTTCTCTTGCTAGTTGCCCTCAGATTCTTTTTTGCCTGCCTAATTATACTTTTGCATGTCACTTGCCAGAATTTATGCTGCTTTCTATTTTCTTCAGTAGGATTTGACTTCTAATTTTTAACAGTCTTTTTGTCTCTAGCCTCCTCTCACTCTGTTTAGCTAGGGTGGCATTTTTTTGGTCATCTTACTGTGTGGGGTTTTTTGTTTGGGTTATAGGTTTAGTTTACACCTCTATTGTGTTTTTTTTAAATGTTTCCATGCAGCTTGCAGACATTTCACTCTTGTGACTGTTCCTTTTAATTTCCATATAACCACTCCCCTTGTGATTGTGTATTTGCCACTTTTTAAAAATGAAATGCTACTGTGTTGGGTTTCTTTGGTATCTTCTCTCATGCAAGAATGTTAAATTTATTTACGGTATGGGTGCTATTACCAAGCAGTTGAGCTATTGTCATCTCTTGGATGACCTGCTATATATCAGTCTCTTAAGTTTGTTTATGCAGAAGACCTAAGCCCTGGCATTGTCACACTCCTTTGACATACGTTGGCTGGGTCTACACTGACGGCGGCAAATTCGCTGCCGTCACATCGATTGCTCTGAATCGACTGAGCGGTCTGTATAGACGCGCTCAGTCAATCCAGGAAGCGACGCAGGAAAACCACCTCGGTAAGTGGAGTAGCGCTTCGTTGAAGGGAGCGCTGTTCCCTTTGACACAGCACAGTGTGGACGCCACGCAGAGGAGACGCTGCAAAGTCGATGGGAGATACGCAAGTGATTTACATCACTTGCTTATCTCCTGTCAACTGCCACCGAATCGCAAAGGTAAGTGTACACCGGGCCTTGAGTGTTTTGCATGCAGATATGGTGGCTATGGCTGGGGGGGGGAGAGCAGCTGACCCCTGATATCAAGCGAAAGTAAAGCAGTGTCGAGAGTGTCTTCCATTTATACACAAGTGGGTAGAGAACTGAATATAGTTCTCAATGGTCTGCGAATAAAGCATAATTCACACCCAATCCATCTAGGTGTTACATTGGGTAGAACTCACTTCATAACCGATCTTACAAAGACAGCAACTAGGGCCAAAACGTTCAACAACCTGCTCGGGGAAGATGGGCAGAACGACATGAGGTACCAATACCCAAACATTACGCACTTGAGCCTTGGCACTCTGTAATTCAGCGGTGAAGTACTATGCTTCGGTATAGGCTCACTCCTCTATCACACAGATGGTTGACAAACAACTAAATTCCACCATGAGTATTATTTCAGGCACACTTAAATCTACTCCTTTACCATGGTTACCAGTTCTCTGCAATATTGCTCTCTGTGAACACTGGGCATAAGAAAACATAGCAAAGCTTGTGATGAAACTGCCTGATACGCCACATCTACCATTAATTAAAGACAACTTTTTTAATCTACCAGAGTGTCATCTGCTCTCATAGAACCCATTATGGATAAGTTTATCGAGTGAGGGATTTGTGGTAGAGGATGCATGGCAAGCCTCATGGTCTGCAGAGAAAATGACCAATAATTATCTTGTCTCGGACCCCGCTCAATGTGAACCCGGATTTGATTTACTGCAAAGGCAATGGAGCCTTCTGAACTGGTTTTGTACCAGACATGGAAATTGTGCTGCAATGGAATTTTGGTGGGATATTAGAGAGTCCACTATGTCGATGTGGACAGCCACAAACCATGACACATTGTTGAGGACTACAAAATGACTCAACTTCCTGGAGGTCTTTTTGCCTTGAACATCATTGATAAGAATGTTTGTGGCTTGGCTCGATCACACTGCATATGCTAAATAAGTCTCTTGGACCAGATCTTGTACTCCACTGAGGACTCAACCAAGAATTTCCTCTCCCTGTGTGGGTTTCAAGACTAGATGCTCCAAGAAGCAGTCATTAATTGTATCTAGCAACTTTATCTCTGCAGTCCATCCTGAGTGACATGTCAATATATGGATAGTCTCCCTCACCAGCATGACCTTCTTGGTTGTTACCTCCTATTATCTTGTCTCATCGTCATTCCACCAAATTTCTGTAATGCCTATCATATCAATAGCCTCCTTTTTAATATCATGCACTCAAATTCATCCATCTCAGTATTTAGACTTCTTGCATTTGTATCCCGGGACTTAACATTTGTCAATATGTAATGATCTGTCTTCATGTGAGGTGATGTGATTCGAATGGGACTCTTTTCGGTTTAACTGTTTCTCATCCGTTCCTTCCTGTACTCTATCAATATCTATCTTCTCTTTACAAGGATATCGAGTATTTCCTTTAATAAATCCTCCACTGAGGGATGTCTGTGTGAACTACATGCTCCTCCAAACTTGTTGGCTTTCCCCCCACCCTTGATTTAAAAATGTCTCTGACCTTTTTACATGCTGGCAGTCTTGTTCTGTTTTGGTTTAGGTGGATCCCATCCTTCCAGTATAGGTTTCTCCTTTCTCAAACAGTTCCCCAGTTCCTAATAAACCTATATCCCCTCCTCTGAACAGGATGGTCTCATCCACACGGTGAGACCCTGCAGTTCTGCCTATTTACTTGGCCCAGCACATGTAGCTGGAACGATTTCAGGGAATACTGTTCTGGAGGTCCCAGACTTTAATCTCTTACCTAGCAGCCTAAATTTGGCCTCCAGGATGTCTCCTATTTTTTCCCTACCTTACTCCTGCTAGATTATAATGTCAGAGTGGGGTTTAGATAGGTGGCAACATTTTTATTATATGGGCAGTCATAAAATATTTAATGTTATACATTTTGGCACATACCCTTTATGCTACATAAGGCCAAATGCTGCTCAGCCTACACACAGTATCTTTGACTTCATAGGACTCTGCATGGGTAAATTCAGCAGAATTAGCCTCCTCAGTAGAATCCTATAATACTCATCCCTTATGTCATCTGTGTCCCTAGACTGTACTGCTTCTCTCTGGGCTGTAGTTTCCAGCTTTATTTAAATAATTTGTTTATACATCTTTATATTGTGCTCAAATAAAGAATATGAAAAAATAAATGAATTTACCATACAGAACTGCCATAGCAGTGGCTAGCAATTGAAGCTGTTAGATACTAAATCTACTTTTTAAATTGTCACCAGATTGCAAAACCAGGTAAGTGAGGGTATCCACATCACATTTCAGGTCAGATATCTAGTAAAAAGGAGGAAAGTCCCAAGTCATCCAATTTAGATCCAGTTCAAAGTGTTGTTCCTTAACTATCAAAACCCTAAATGGGCTGTGATCAAACAATCTCAGTGATAACCTTTGAGATTGAGTAATTTTCCAAAGAGTTGGTTAAAAAGCTGATTAAAAGAGAGCAGATTTCTTGGTGTTGAAATGATTAGTGACACAAAAAGATCAGAATCCTCTAATTAAAGAACCACTAGTTATTGGTCAGGGAGTTCTTAAACCCAGAACCGGAAGAAGCTTTTGCATGGGAAGTGAGGTAATGCATTGGAAGTAATCAGTGTTTTTTCAGTAGCAAACTATGCACAAATTCAACAGAAAATAGCCTTACTAGCTTTAGGAACTAATGTTCATTCACATTATTTCCAAAAGTGTGGTTTTATCTTGTCCTCCAGGTTTTCTATAGAGTGGCCACCATACAAAGGGTGATAGGACTGGATCTGCAATGGTGATACTGGCCAACTATTTTGTTCTTGTTTATGTGGGGGAGAAATCAGTTAATGTGTCCTCCTCGCTGTTATCCCTCTGTCTGAAAATACTTCTGTGCAATGGCTATGGGTATCAAGTGTTTAGATACTACTGCAGTGCTTAGCTAGTGCAGTGAGAAGTGTTACAGGAAAAAGGCCAGCTCTACACTACAGACTTCTGCTAGCACATCTGTCAATCAGGCATGGGTAGAGCTCTGACCTCTGACCAACATAGTCATGCTAGCAAAAGTCTTTAGGGTAGACACAGTTACACCTGCAAAACTGCACTATTACCAATCTAGCTTTTGGTGGCAGGGGGAGAATGGAGTTTGGCCAGGATAAGTTGCATCCATACTAGGGTCATTTGGTTGCTCTAGTATACCGATATACCTACACCAGCAAAGCACTCCTACTGTAAACCTGGTCTAACTGGTTCTTTGAGATGTATTGTCCCTTTAACTATCCTACAATTGTACAGTCAATAACATTCATGTTCTGCAATCTAATTTTTACACTGAAATTTCTTTCCCAGATCAAACATTAAAACTACCAGTTCATGGAATATAGGTCTATCAATGGGTATTATTTGATCAAGATGGTTAAGGATACAACCCCATGCTCTGGGTGTCCTGAAAGCTTTGACTGCCAGAAACTGGAACTGAATGACAGGGTGTATCACTCGCTAAGCATCCTATTCTGTTCACACCCTCTGCAGCATCGGGCATCAGCCACCTTTGGAAGACAGGATACTGGGCTAGATGGACCATGGGTCTGACCTATTATCACTTAAGAACATAAGAATAGCCATATGTTCTGGACATCCATGTTAGTGGGATCAGACGGTAGTACCAGGGGGAGATCTTAGTTCAAATTTAGCTTTGTAGGAGCTACCCTTTGCTCTATGGAACATTTCTCACATACGTTACATTCATTTTAGTGAGCATGTTTATGGATCACCCCTAACACAAAGCATGCCCTTTTCTCTCTATCTTTCTGGCCCAATGACTATCCGTTGTCATTCATAGTCTTTCATGATGCCAATGGATAGTCATTTGGCCAGGATAAGAGCGAGAATGAGTCAACACGCTGGTAGGGCACTTGCCTAGGAAACCTAAGTTCAAGTCTCTGATCCAGTGACTAATTATTTATAAAAGTGGACCAGCTAGCTTCAAGAGGCAGTATTGAGAGAGCCCCATACCAGAACATCCTATAGCCTGAGGGCTATAGCACTATCCCTTCTACTTAGCAGTCATCAACCCTACTCTCCCCATCCCCAGTGAGTGCCCTACTAATCACTGGACAAAGCTTATACAGAAGCCTCCCCCATTGCTCCTCTTTGCCTTTATCAAAATGTCTGAAAGTCTAAACACAATTTTTCATTACCTTTTTAATATTTCATTTCAACATTACCAAAAACCTTTTGACTTCTTTGGTTCAGTGGAATCTGTTTGAACTCTACATCAATTCATGTACAGTTTCAGTTGACCCGAAATTGTAACTTTTGGTGGAAACTGTTCATATAAAAAATTTCATGCAGCTTTTAAGCAGAAGGCAATAACTAGTTTACGGTCCATTCGACTCTTTTCCTAAAACCAGGTGTTTGTCCATTCCACTCTGCTATAGAGCATCCTGTGCTATTACTGGATGACCAGGTATTTTTAACAAAAGATTTTTGCTTCTCTCCAGCTTTTAAAACAGTATCAAAAACCTTTACTGCAAAACGTTTGGGTTTCCCCTCCCCACTCTGCTGCATTTTATAAAAAGCAATTACTTTTCCAGTTACACTAATTTGTTTATAAAAAGTCAAATTAAATAACTTGTAATCAAGAATCTGCATTTAAGATCTAAATGCTTGAGTTGATATTTTTATGCACTGTCACCAGTGTTCTATTTGCTGCTGTTTTGAAACTGGTACATAGCCAGGACAATTATAATAGAGGTGGTTGATCAGTTTTAAAAATTTTTGCAGGTATATTTTCCGTCTATTTCATCATTTAGATAAACAGATATTTGTTTGCTTGCCGGGCTGTGCTTGAAATCACAAAACTCACAAGTCTTATTTTTACAGTTGTAACAAGGCTGTATTAGAAATGTAAACACCAATATTTATTTTAAAGGAAAACTCTGATGTAATAGAAAAGAAATTCTGATTGCTTTGTAGACTTCCAACAGGAGTACGTTATTTTAAAATTGGCAAAGTGCCTTAAAAAGGAAAGCTTAGCAATTGAATAAATAGCTGTCATCTTGATGATTTGGCTACGCTAAGTAGGACTGAAATCAGCTTCACTGTTTGAAACATTAAAAATCTCAGTGTTAGTAATGTAAAATAGCTGTTTTATTTTAAAAACTTGGTTAAAGAATTATTAAATGTTTTTAACCATTTTAAAAATATAGAACTTGCAACTCTGACTTCCAGTGGTTTCCATTTCCATAACAAACTCTTTCAGTCTTTATATCATCAAATTGGGCTCTTGCTAAGAAGCATAATTAAAATGCCAATGTCCACTTAGGATACTACAACAACTCCCATATGTTGACTGGAGATATTGAAAGTGACAGCTGTCTTAAAGTCTGTTTTGAATATTCATGATTTAATATCTTTGTAAGTCTAGGTATTCTATATATCTGTGCTGTATCATTCGTTATTGATCCTGCACCCATTCAAATTAATGGGAATATTGCAATTGAGGTCATGAAAAGCAGGATCAAGTCCTAAAGGCCCAAACTTTTCACTCTGGTCTCAAAGCCTTGACAGCAGCAGAACCAGAGCAATTTCACTGTGCAAGGATTTTGGGGGGTGGGATATGCTGTGATCACAGGCAGTTGGTGAACCCCAGATAGGGGCTATTTGGGGTGAGAGAAGAGATGAAGCAGGGCTAATTGCCTGTATTCCTGAAACTACTACACGTGCTTTCACAGGCTGGAGTTCTAGTGAGAACAAATGACAATTCTGATTAAATACTATTTAGATCTATTCAATCTTTCTAAGGGGAGACACTTTTAAAGTGAATGGCGCTGAGCAATAAATAATGTTGCCTGTTTGGCCTGAGTTGATCGCTAATATCTGGCCTCACTGGTTTGTTTCTGTTAGGAGGAGAAATAGATTATATGACTCAGGTATATTTGGTGCGATCATGTTTTACAAAGAATGTTCACAAAGTCTATTCCCCTAAACACTGCAGAAATAAGCAATGGCAGGCACCTTCCTTGCTCACAGTTTCAAAGTCTGCCCCTCTCGTAAGAGCTAGTCTACACTTAAGGTTTTCTGGCATAAATGCTAGTGTAGGCAAGGCCTGAATCTTGTGCCTCAAGGGAGCTCACTGTCTCCTCTCCTCAGGGCTACGCTCACAGGTGCTTCTCTCACTTTCTACTGGCTTTTTCATGAACACATGCAGAGGGTAGACACACACAGATGCAACCACTATGTTAATCCCTGCATTTGTCTACAGTTTTACAGTGCTGCAGCAGCACAGCTCCACCAATGCGGATGCACTGTTGTAGCACATAGTGCGGATTCTACTTACACTTCTCCAATTGGCATAGGTACTCCATCCTGTGAGACAGAAGCCTACCCCTCAACATAGCGCTGTCTACTAAGACCTACCATGAGTTAGGTCATATAACTACTAAAAACCAACACCCCTGAGCAATGTAGTTATCCTGACACAAGTTCCTAGAATAGACCAAACCTCAAGGCCATAGCACTTTAGTGAAGACACTCCCACTTCTCCTGTCAGCATAGTTAATCCACTTCCCCAAAACATTGTAGCTATGTCAACAAGAAAATCTCTCCCTCTGACATAGCACTGTGTATGTGGGGGGCTAGGTTGGTATAACTGCGTCGCTCAGGGGGTGTAAAAATTCACACCCCTGACTGACTTAGTTATTATGATATAGTATTGAATGGTAGCCTCCTGTTTCCAGCTACCGCTACACGCTCCTGCCATTGATCTTGAACGGAGGGTGCCTAACAGCTTTAACTAAGTATGTGATTGTCTATAAATCAAAGACCGTATTGATGTCAGCCATTGATGCCTTCACCCAAACAAATGTAAGCTTTTTGGGGCAGGGAGTATTTTTTGTTCTGTTTCGCACAGCCCATAGCACAATGGGGTCCTGATCTATGACTGGGGCTCCTAGGCACTATGGTGATACAAATAAGAATAATAATAGTAAAAAATGAAACCTCAATGCCCTCAGTCCCATTCCAAATGAATAAAGGTCAGCATCACAGAAAATACTATCACAATTGGCACCACTCCTGAAAGTCTCTGCGTAGAGGCCCTGAACTGAATAAGAATGGTGACTGAACTGTCCATTCAGTGCTACAGGTGATTGTTCAAGGTTACAGTTGAAAAATATTGGCATTATGAGATGGGGAAAGGTGTACTGCTGCTAAATAAAGAACGTCCGTCAAGTGTAGTCAGTCCACACTGTTCACAAAATTCAGTTAATGAAAAGAATATATGATGGTGCTGCTTCCAGTCTCTCTCTGTGAGTGTCCTGGTATGTTACTAGTACAAAGTATTGGCTTTCTGCCCATAGAAAATACCTAAGATTTGAGCCTGGCATATGATGGAATAATTAATGTTCATGATACTACTTTATGGATTAATTTGGATAATAGAAATGTATGTATAGAATCAAACAGGAATAATCTATATGGCCAAATTCCTGTGCTAGAAGAATTCCAATAGATGTTAAGATATACACTTATAATAATTATAGCTTTAATTTTAATTTGCAAGTAGATTACTGATTGAGCATGTATTTAAATGCCAAGTGGCAGTTTGTAGGTTCTCATTATATAAACATTGTCCAGACCAACATATGCAAGTTGAGTTATGTTTCATGCTAATGTTTTTTTGCAGTTTGTGAATAGCTTTGATATTCATCAGACTGAGCTGAAAATTCCAGTTTGTAGGGACAGTTCTGACCGAGGCTAGTCTGACCACAATAGCTATGTAAATGATTTCCACTCCATATGTGAGCCCTTCCAAACTATTTGTCAGAATGTCAGCTATTGAGACCCGATATGGCAGTTTAGAACTATGATGTGAACAAATGGACTGAAGTAAATTTGAGGATTTGAATATGTAAATGAAGGTATTGACAAGTAGCTCAGTAAATTATTTGATATTGCATATTCCTACTTGTAAACTGGTAGGGTACTAGCTCAGTCTGATCTGAGTATTTTAACAAAAACCACTTGTTCAGCTCAAACTGAAGAGCATATGTAATGTCTGTGACAGCATGAGCCCTTGGAGATGCAACTAGTTAAACAGTGTAGTCTATTCAGATAAATGCAGGGGATTCATTCACATGGAAATCACTCCTGGAACAGAGATTATGTGAAGTATAAATGGAAAGATGTAACAAAAGGGAATTTCAGACAAGATAGTGGGCTAGATTCTCTGCTGGAATAAACTGGCATAGCGCTAATGATTACAATGGATCTACACCCCTTACACCAGCTGAGGATTTAGTCCAGAGATTTTTAGGTATGTCATTCTGAGAATGTAAGGTCCTACACTGAAAGATGACATTGCTGAAGGAAGCAGTCGGACACGGTATTAGTTTACCACAAGTTTCTCATTTACACCAACGCCACTTTACGCTGGTCTGGCAATGGAAAAGGAGCTTAAAGTGGGTGCAAATAAATGTAATTTACATCCTCTTTAAGGCTCCTTCATTCTTCCAGAGTGGTTTTGCCAACATAGCTACGTCAATTAGAAATGAAAAAAACCCACCTTTAGTCAACATAATTATGCTGACAAAACTCCCACTGTTGTCATATTGACAATAAGTCCTTTTGTCCATATAGCTTATTTTATTTGAGGAACTGGTATAAGCTACATCAACAAAGGAACTCTTTTTCTGGTATAACTGTGTCTCCACTAGGAGGATTTACAAGTATAGCTATATCAGCAAACCCTTTCTAATATAGTCAAGATTTAGTGTAAATCAGAATCAGGCCCCACTGAATTTTAAACTATGTAACTTGCTAATGGAAAAAATGTAATTGCTTCCAATTACCATACTATATATTTATGCAGCCTGCCAGTGTCTGACTGATTTGTGGTATTGTTAAAGTAATTTAATACCAAGATTTGAAAGGAAATTTATAGCGTGTTATTTCTTACCGTTTGCGAACAGCTGGAGCTAACACAAACTGACATGTATAATGTCACTTGGGTTTAGGCCCAACATTTAATGTGTGTTGCCATTTTCAATGATGATATGAGTGTCATGATATTTAATGTTTCATTTAATTTTCTAGCATCATGAGATTACATGAAAATTTCAGTTTTCATTTTTTTCGATGTAAGATGTTATTTCTCGTGGTTAAAGAGGAACATTTTCAAGCTTAACATAGATGTGTACCCTAATGACTCAACAGAAAGCAAAGAAAAGGAACCCCAATTTAAAAAAATTTTTTTTTTTTTTTAGCCAATTGCATGATTTTTCCAAGGTTGAGTTGTGATTTTTCAGCACTTACAGGTTGTCAGTACTTGTGTTGGTTTGAAAAGAATAATTATTTTAGAAATACTGGTAGAAATGTTTTATGAATGTTTTAAATTCAGTGAAAATAGTTTGTTTGGATTTAAACATTTTCCTGAAGTTTGCAATCCAAGCAGAAAGTGCAACCGGCTAGTCTATTGTCTTGAGTTGGTCAGAACATTTTCAATCAAATATTTTTCCTCAAAAAATGCTGTTTTATGGAAATCTATTAACTTAAGTTTTTGATGATCAGGTTCCTAATGTACAAGATGGACTCTCCAATGAAAGGGAGACTAATAAAAACCTGACCTTCTCAATCTGAAAATGGATATTTCAACAAAGTTCCACTGTGCTAAAAGTTTGAAAGGTTTTGTTTTTGTTCCAATGCAGAATGAAAACAAATTTTGAAACTTCAAAAGGTGTGGAGAAACAATTATGCTCTGGCCAGCGCTACTATTTTCCCTGTTTTAGGCCATGTCTATGCTACAAACTTTGGTCGGCACAAATTATGTCAGCATAAAGCTGCCACAGTGAGTGTGTCTCTTCTGCGTGTGCGTACTTGGCTCCTTGCGTTGGTGCTGCTTGCACTCACCAGGACTTCTTGTGTTAATACCCAAATGCAGTGCACCATGATTAGATATTCCAGCATGCAACCCACTGACACCCATCTGTGCCTAGGGTAGACCACCTGAAAATGCCAAGGTCAGGGCAAGCTGCAAAAGGAGAGCAGATTCTCCCAGCACTGGTGGGTAACACTGAAGTTAGACTCCCCAACTAGCCCCAAACAGTGCTTCTGATTCCTCACCCTTCTGTCAAGAAGCTAGAATGAAAAATACAGTCCCCTTTACTGCATTTCAGTCTCTGGCTCGCAATCCGCCACTGGGCCCAGTAAAGAGAGAAGTTATTAAAACTTTATGCTCTTTACCAAAAAGTTCTCCTGACCCCAAAGGGTCACCCACATTATCAGATCAATATAAGTTGAATCTTACCCAAAATACCACGTTGCCAGCCAATCCTTTAGTAACTAAAACTAAAGATGTATTATAAAAGGAAAGAAACAAACAAGGTGAGAGGTGCTATATGATTAAAGCAATCAGATACAGACAATGATTTGAAAGTCCTTATATATCACGTTTTCAGTAGAATTGTGGCATTTGCGGGTTTGTATAGTCCCTTTGGTGTACATCCAGTATGTGATGGGTCTCAGTCCTTTGTTTCACAGCTTCTGTTGCAGATGAGTTGGTCCAGAGGTAGAAGCAGGAATGAAGACCGATGTGGTACAGCTACCTTTTATGTCCCTTTGCCATGCTGCTTGTTGAAACTTACAGAAACAGAATGGAGTCTAGGGTCACCTGGGCAAGTTGTATTGATTCATAAGGTGTAGCCATGGCTTCTCTCCCTGGGCTCATTATACCTGTGAGTTTCGTGATTGAGCCATTAAACAGGCTGCTGCCATCCTGTCTTGGGTGTTGCCCAGAAACACAGCACAAATTGAAATACAGATATATCAAACATATCCATAGCTTACAATACAAATATGACACACATGTAAACAGTATCATTATGATTAGCAAATTATAATCTTTCTGATGGTACCTGACATGGCATATCTCACATAAATTAGTGTAATTTTGAAATAGTGATGTTGAATATCATAAATGGTCCCCTTAATCCAGACAGCGTCATACCTACCACTGTCCAGCGCTCTGTCTTTTGGGCCATTTTGGCAATGCATAGTGGGGCAGAAAGGAGTAGCACAGGAGTGAGCAAGGAGTCAGCTTCCCAATGTGCACTTGTCTCTGTCCTATAATGTTATCTATATCTTATAACTTTCATGCCTTTTTTAAAAGTTCCAGGAACGTGTGTGGCCCTCCTCATTCTCCATCTCTGACAGGAGCATGGAGCCTGCAGAGCTCTGCATTATTGCATAAGCATTGCAAACACATGATACATGATCCTCCAGTATTTTAGAGCCATCGGAAGAACTAAAACAGAAGGGAATGTGATGGTTTCTTGGAAGACAGATTGCTGTGGGACATAGCAAGAACCAATTTAAAGTTGGTGGCAATCACAGAACAGCTGCATATGGTGGAACACCGTTTAGGGGCCTGAGAAATGAGCACTGACTCATAGGATTGCATCATAATGCAGCCGTGGGATGACAAGGAGTGGCTGCAAAACTTTCAAATGTGGAAGGCCAAATTCCTGGATGTGTGTGCCAAGTTAGCCTGAGTTCTTCAGCTCAGAGACATCAAAATGAGAGCTGCACTGACCATGAAGAAATGAGTGGTGGTCGCCCAGTGGAAACTTGTAACACCAGGTTGCTACTGGTCAGTGGGAAATCACTTTGGAGTGGGGAAAATGCAATACAGGGGCCATTAATAGTCTCCTGCCCCATAGGACTGGGATTCTTGGCAATGTGCAGGGCATAGTTGATGGATTTGCAGCAATGGGATTCCCAAACTGTGGTGGAGCAATAGATGGCTCAAATCCTTGCTTTGGCACCAGACCACCTTGCCACAGAGTACAGCAAAGAAAGGGCTACTTTTCTATGGTTACACAAGCATTGGTGGATCACTGGGGCTGCTTCACCGACATCAGTATTGGCTGGTCAGGGAAAGGTGCAAAATGCTTGAATCTTTAAGAACACAAGACTGTTCAGAAAGTCACAAGCAGGGACTTTTTTTCCCAACAGGAGGATTACCATTGGCAATGCTGAAATGCCAGTAGTGATCCTGGGGGATTCTGCCTACCCCTTGCTCCCCGTAAACCGGCTACCTCAACAGCAGCACCACAGAAAGATTCAACTACTGGTTCAGTAGGTGCAGAATGACAGTAGAAGGTGCTTTTGGTAGATTGAAGGGATGCTGATGTTATTTTACTCATAAGATTGGAACTCAGTGAAAAACTCTCCCAGTGGTTATAGCTGCCTGCTTTGTCCTGCATGATATTTGTAAGGCAAAGAAAAAAAAAGTTGTCATTTAAAGGTCCTTATGGAACTCTCAGGCCTTTCTGCTCTCTGCTCTTGTCTACAGTGTTCACACTCCAGGCTCTTCGCACACAGCCTGATGCAGTACTGGCTTGCAGGATCTCATTGAACAGGTCACCTCAAGTCCTCTACTTTCTCCTCCTTATGTGGCTGAGGTGTTATGCACCCACAAAAACACCATAGATGTACCACTATCAATATGGTTACAATGGGAAGTGAAAGTTAATATTCAGAACTCCCTTCCCTTGCTCCCCCTAAAGTTTTAAGTAAGATATGCTTATTGACACTTCTTCAGAGTATTTGTTTTTGGCACCAATCACAGCACCAGCCATGATGGGTACGGCGCAACAGAGGTAAGGGAAATGAGGAGGAAATGCCACTGCTCCCCACCCCCATTTCTGTGAGCACCAAGCTGCCCAGTGCTTGCTCTGCTCAGCCTGCCAGAGAAGAGGGGGGCTCTGTCATTCCCATGCTGCACTGTCCCCTCCCCACCAGGATTCAGGCTCGCTTGGCCCCTCTTCCCGCAAGCCAGGCCCAGGGGCCATGCACAGAATGGAGCAGTTTCTCTCCTGTTGGATGATGGCTTTGGTCCTGGGTCCTAGTGCCAGCTGTATTCCTCTTCTACGTGTTCTAGGCACCTTGCATGACCACCATCCTGTTTTCTGTACAACAGTGAGTGCCAGTGGGGAGGGGGGGAAAGAAGGGGATAAGAGAATGAGGCAGAAGAAAGGAGATGAGGAGGAGGAGAACAGTTGGTGACAGTGGGGAGGGATAAGGGTAGGGGACAATAGGAGCCCAGCATGCAGCATCACCTTGGTGGAAGCAGCAGCAGCAGCTGCTGGGACTCCCCTGTTAAATCGGCTTATCCCTGCCCAGCACTGGCAGCCCAGGTACCACTCCAGGTAAGGGGAGAGAACCAGTGAGCTGGAGGAACTGGCTTCAGCACGCACACACATGCACTGCCCTCTACCCAATATAGCAGTCAGACCATGCCTGTGACGTTGCCTCTCTTTGTTATATCACTTCCTCTTCTAGCACGAGTAGATTAAAATCAGTAGCTACGTCCTGTTAATTAGAAAGCACCATCAGTACATCACTGTAATGGAAAATACAATTACTTAATTATCTATGGTTCCTTCCCTTGCATTGGACTTGCCAGTGCTTGAATGCCAGGACTGACTGGACTGCAATGGAGTCTCAAACAGATTCTGGCTCACAGTGTAGCTGGACCTATCTCCCCTAGTCTCATGTCACCAATCCGCTCTTCTTCCACCTTCTTGTCCTCATTGTTCACTCCAAGGGCCTGTGGCTCAGGTTTTTCAGAGATGTTCACATTGGTGTGTGAGGTGGTGGTCTGGTCTCCACCATGTGTGGCATGCAGCTCTTTGTAAAAGTGTCAGGTCTATGGCTCGGCACCAGATTGACTGTTGGCTACTCTGGCTTTCTACTATGCATGACACAGTTTCTTCACTTTCATGTGGCATAGCTGCTAATCTCTGTTGTATCCCGTTTCCTGTATCCCCTGTGCAATCTGCTTGTAGTCCATGTTTCTATGGCTGGTCAACAGCTGTGCTTGCAGAGTCTCTTCTCCCCACAGGCCCAGGAGATCCAATATATGCTGTCTACTCTAGGCCAGGGTGTGTCTAGAACGTGTAGCTGGCATGGTCGGATGGGCACTTGCACACAAAAATGGAAAGCTGCTATATGTGCTCACCATGCAGAAAAATCAAGAAAAAGCATTTTAAAAATTTGCAGCGCTTTAATTTGCGTGACCCCTAGGCAGTGGTGTTCACAACTGGGACAAAATAGTCAGTGTCGGACATTGTGGTACAGCTGCTGGAGGACTGTTAGGTTTGACATAAGTAACAGGGTCAACAGGTCAACATTGACCTAGACTTAACACCACTCAAGGAGGTGGTGTTATTGTGTTGCTATAATGGGGCACTTATATCAGTGGGAGACAAACTTAAGTGTAGACAAATGCACAACTAGATTGACAAGTCTGCTTATGCTGACCTAACCTTGTAGTGTAGATCAGGCCTAAACTGAATGAAATGGAAATCGGGAACATTTGAGTACACAGGAAGGTGACACCAAAGTGATCATGGGAGGTGAGGCAATGGCTGAGAAGAAGAGACTGATTAGAGGAGGATGCCCAAATTTTGGTGGTTCCAGACCTCTCTTAGGGCTTGTCTCCATAGGAACACTCAGGAAAGTTAACATGAATTAACTAGCAAGGTGAAGTTAAAGTGTATTAAACCCCTGTGTGGATGCTCTCCTTCAGAAGTAAAGTGGATTTTTTTACTGTTGTTTATTCTGAAACTAAATCAAACTAGGGCCTGATCTATATTTAAGTTAGGTCAGTATAGCTATGCCATTCGGGGGTTGTAAAAAAACTCTCACCCTTGAGCGCTCCAACTATGCCAACCTAACCGCCAGTGTAGAAGTGGCTAGGACGACAGAAGAATTCTTCCATTGATTTAGCTACCACTGCTTGAGGAGGTGGATTACCTACAGTGACGGAAAATCCCTTTCTGTGTAACACTTGTATCATAGATGTGGCCTTTCTGAATGAAAGCATACACACAGGAGTTTAATGCACTTTAACTTCATACCTTTAGGGTGTGTCTCAACTATACTGGCAACCTACAGTGCTGCACCTGTGCCACTGTAGTGTAGTCACTTCCTACGTCAACATAGGTAGTGTTAATCCATGTCTCCAAGAGGGGGTAGTTAGGTCAATGGAAGAATTCTTCCTTCAAGCTACTCACCTTTATATTGGCTGGGATTACAGGAATCCCTAGTGCGTACATATGTTTGCATTCTATGTACAAATAAAAACATTACAGGGTGTGCTGAGTCTTTTTTAAACAGTCATTAGCTCTGTGCAGTAACATCATTATCTGTGCTTGGATCCACTTCAAAGCAGGTCCCTAACAGAAAAGCCATCAACACCTTCTTTTTCTGATAATTCATGGTTTAAAAAAAAACTCAAACTATTCTATATTTTTAAATTGTCATTTTTGTGAAGTGATAGAAAAGCTGTAAAGGGAAAGGCACTGAAAATCAAGGTTCTGTGGATGAAATTTACGGAGGAGTTAGAAGATTATTAATAAGTTTTCTGCAGCTAACACATTACTAATATTGGCGTATCCGGAAATGAAACTTCATATACTATTTCCAGAAATGAAACATCTGCAATAACTTGTTCCTGTATTTCATTTTGTCTTCTCTCATTGCTTGATGAACCCCTCCCCACCAAAGTAGGATGTTGTTAAAATTAAAGCAGTAACTATTGTATACACAGGATTGACCATGTAGTATTTAAAAAATTCCTAAAAACCATTAGCCTGTGCTTATTTGACAACTGTCATAATTACTTCTCTAAAAATAATATTTCTCATGGTTTCTCATATTTTTCAGTAATATATATGACAAATATGGCAATTACATGTAATGTCCTTTGGAGATTTTACTAAATTAAGTTTAAGTACCTTTGGGGTCCACTATATTAGATGAATCGCTTTGGTATTGGGGGCTGGGATTGTATGTAACCTCTCTGAGGGGAGATGTGACAGATGGGGCACCTGGGGAGTCAAAGAACTATATTGAATAATGTAAAAGAAAACAATTGACTCTTGGAACAAAAATTCTCAAGTGGTTTTCCTTGGGAATATCTAGGGGGAGGCGAATGCAAATTCCCCATCTCTGGTTATGCAAAAATCCAGCCTTTTTTAGAAGCTATGTCCTGAGTGAGCCATTGGCTGGGTCTACACTGACGGCAGCAAATTCATCGCTGTCAGATCGATTGCTCTGGATTGACTGAGCGGTCTGTGTAGACACGCACAGTCGATCCAGCAAGCGACACAGGGGAAACTACCCTGGTAAGTGGCGTAGCGCTGCATCAAAGGGAACGCTGTTCCCTTCGATGCAGCGCAGTGTGGACGGCACGTGGAGGAGACGCTGCAAAGTCGACGGAAGATATGCAAGTGATTTACGTCACTTGCGTATCTCCCGTCAACTGCCGCCGAATCGCAAAGGTTAGTGTAGACTGGGCCATTGTCTGCTGGTCACCTGCTACATGAGCCCATAGACAAAGGCCCAAGCTCTATAAAGAAAAGACTGAACTATACATTGTTGTTCTGAATCTGTGACCATTATGAATGTATAACCATGGGGAAAATCCAGTTGTGGATTTTGAAGTATTGATACCTGCCAGAGCCTGAGGTTGGAGCTGGAGTTGGAGTGACCTCTGGTAAGCTTTTTGGCATGTGTATAGTTTATTTTATTGTTTTTAATAGGTTTTTTCTATAATGCCATCATTTTAAGATTAAATGTACTTGCTGAGAAAGAGCTGTTGGTAACTTGTAACCGAGGGCAGTCACACTGTTCATAACATCTGAAGAGAAAATAAAGCACAGACACTCGCCTTTTAGGCAGTTTGGCTTGCTGAGAACATCTCTGTCTAGGCAGGGAACTGTACAGTTTATATACATAAACTCCAGTCAGGCACGAGAGAGATGCATATCCCTGCCCAAGGGAGGTGATGGCTAGTGCACAAGAAACTAAGAATGGGTGCCCTTACTATACCATAGAGTGGGAAATATGGGTGCAGTTGCCCCGAGCTGTGACAAACATTTGTGGAAAACTTTCTACCTAACTGATTGTGGCTCCAGGCCCCTATATAGTCCAGGTTCTTTTCCACTTTGAGTTTCATTGTCTGGATTACACATGCCCTGATTTTTAGAACTACAACAATGTTTTTGTTGGTGCAATTTTTAACTGTGCTAATGTAGGCGTTTGGATTCATTACAACTATTTCTCCATGATAATTATCATTTGTACCTAACTGAATGCTCTGTTGTGTGGAAGTGATCCTTATTTAGAATCTAAAAATTGCCTTGCTGTGTAGTCTAAATCTGACTGGCTTTTGTCAAAGGTTTTTTAATCGGTTCTTCACAGCTTTTTATAATGAACTACTCCTGAGGCATGTAAAAAGAAAATGTTTTATGTCTTTAGGTTTACTGATTTTGTGGAAATTTTCTGCATTTCTGACCATGATGCTTTCTGAGAATGAAGAAGTACAATGGCACCCTCACTCAAGATAAGGCTGTCAATAATTTAGCTAAGCATAAACAGCTACACTGTTATCAGCTTTTTTAAAAAAAATAGCAACCCTCAGTCAGTCTTTTTATTTAACACTTGTGTACAGTAGCAGAGGTGTGCAAGATACTTTATGGGAAGAATAAAGACATGGGCCTGATTTTTCAGAGGTTGTGAGCACATGCCGCTTTTGTTGATGCCAGTGGCAGCTGCGGGGGTCATCACTTCTGCAAATTAAGTGATTGACCCTTCCTGAGGGTCCCAACAATTTTGGTGTCAGTCAATATTAAGATGATGGGCAGCTGTGTCTGACTGAAGGTAGTAAGTCAGGAACATGCACAAAGTTAAATTATTGTAATTGAATTATTATGCATATGGTTGTCCATGGAAAAACATTTTTCATAATATATTGATCTGGATGTGTCCTAGATGGTGAAAAATGGGGAGTAGGAAGGAGAGTATAACAGTCTGAAATTGGTCCTGATGAGGTGGAAAGGGCATACCAAGAAAACCAAACAAATACTCTTTAAGTCTGGATGCGAAAGTGCAGAAACATGACATGGCATATAGCCCCCCAACTATGAAACATGAGGTAAACCCTGGCTATGGTGGGGTCAGTGGGAATGTAGCAATAACTTAGTGGAGCCAGGATTTAACCCATCGCACATTGCTTATGCCCTGTCATATGATGCTTTATCTTCCATATCCGAATTCTCATGTATAGAGTAATATGAGGCATGGCAGTCTATAAAATATAGCAGTTAATACATCAGCCACTAATTTTGCATGTCCTTGCCTAGTTTTCTTTGTAATACATAATTGTCCATTTTTCAAGAACTGCAGTGGGTAAGCTCCCCTATAAAACAGTTGAACTAGGCATCTGGTATTAAATATCAATTGTCCTGTCACTGGAGCGTAGATAGACAGCAGTACATCATCATCCTCATCTCTTGCTGCTGTTCGGGAGCTGGTGGCTAAAGGACAGACAAAAGGATATAGATTATCCGGACACTGTAAAAACATCAGCATAAAATAAATTGGATATGACAGCTGCAAATGGAACACCACACTTGGGTTAGTTCCACATCCACTCCCACCATTTAACAGTGTGTCTACACCCTGCAGCAACTTTAAGTTTCTTGGGCTTCCTTATTCTGAGATTATCCTGGTTGATGTCAAATGGGCATAGAGTGAAAGATGAGGTGGCTTCGATAGACCAGCACACCCTTCTGGAAACACCCTCTCCCTTATTACTGACACAGAAAGAGTCATTAATTAGAAGAATTACTTTTTAACAGTAATCTCATTCCATACAGGCTACTGAACAGCTATCCCATGATAACAGCTATAGATTACTATTAATCCATCAATGTGAGAAGCTCTATAATCACATAAATGATGGTGATAAATACTATACTGCCTTTCACATAAGGCTTTCAAAGCATTATGCATTATTTTACTAAATTTAGTCTGTGAGGTGGTTGTGTAATATTAATTGCATTTTACAAGTGGGGAAACCAGGGCCTACAGCAGTTAAGTCACTTGCTCAAAGTCACATTATGAGTCAGTTTTAGGACGGGAAATAGAACATAGTGTTACAAATCCTAGTCATGTGGGACCTCTAGACAGAGTTTCCATGCTACAGACCGTGCTGCCTCTTCGTTACCATCTCCTGAGATACGCACTGCCTCCATGAATAACTACTAACAAGTCAGGGTTGCTTGTGTCTGGTTCTTGCATGGGTATGCATGACCGGGTGAGGGTTCAAGAAGCCTTCCTTCCTGGGGCCCATCTGCTATTCAGAGCCCAGGTGCACTTGCAGTCCCTGTGCTCTCCTGAAATAGCATGAATTTGTACCTACCTGCAATAGGTGTGTCACTAATAGGTACAGCCTGACCCCAATATGGCAGATTCTGGAATTAAACAAAATGGCTTCCAGAAATGAGCAGTGAGTCAGGTTTAATGTAGGTTCCGGAATTCTGGCTAGCAACATCCAAACACGCTGCCCCACATGCAGGTAACTCAGCCAGGAGCAGGAATAGTTGAGGGTGAGGCGTTTATCATGGAGAGCAGTCCTGAAGTTGGCTGCTGAACACTCTAGCAGGTGTATTAGGTATTGTTTATTATTTGTTTGTAGTCATGTCCACAATGTGTTAGATGTTTTTCAGACACACAAGAAAGGGCTTTCCCTGTCCCAAAGGAACACACACAAACATATAGAACAGGGCCTTCAAACTGTAGTAGGTCATGCTCCACAAGTCACTTTGCAGTTTTTGTCATGGAAGATCTGCAAAGTACGGGGGAGCTCAAATAGGAGCTGCCAACTTCCTTCTCATGCTCCCCGTGTTGCAACAAAAATAATAGGCAAAAAGTAGTCAGCTGAAAAACAAGATAAAGGTAGAGAGAGAGGGCTCATCAAAGCAGTGAGGAAAAGTCTGCACAGAATGCAACGAAGACTTAGAATCATAGAAGATTAGAGTTGGAAGGGACCTCAGGTGGTCATCTAGTCTAGCCCTGTGCTCAAAGCAGGACCCAGCCAGTGCTTTGTCAAGCCACATAGTAAAAACCTCTAAGGATGGAGATTCCTCCACCTTCCTAGGTAACCCATTCCAGTGCTTCACTGTCCTCCCAGTGAAAAAGTTTTTCTTATAGCCAACCTAGATCTCCCCACTGCAACGTGAGACCATTGCTTCTATTTCTGTCATCTACCACTGAGAACACAGTCTAGCTCCATCCTCTCTGGTACCTCCTTTCAGGTAGTTAAAGGCTGCTATCAAATTCTCCCTCATTCTTCTCTTCTGCAGACTAAACAACTCTAGTTTCCTCAGCCTCTCCTCATAAGTCATGCTCCAGCCTCCTGATTATTTTTGTTGCTCTCCGTTGGACTCTCTCCAATTTGTCCACATCCTTTCTGTAGTGGGGGGCCCAAAATGATACAGTATTCCAAATGTGGCCTCACCAGTGCTCAATAGAGGGGAATAATCACTTCCCTCGATCTACTGGCAATGCTCTTAATAATGCAGCCCAATATGCCATTAACCTTCTTGGCAATAAGGGCACACTGTTGATTCATATCCAGCTTCCTGTCCATTGTAACCCACAGGTCCTTTTCTGTAGAACTGCTGCCTAGCCAGTCAGTCCCCAGTCTGTAGCAGTGCATGCGATTCTTCTGTCCTAAATGCAGGACTCTGCACTTGTGTTTGTTGAACATCAGAATTTTTTTGGCCCAATCCTCCAATTTGTTTGTCACTCTGTATCCTATCCCTACGCTCCATCTTAGTGTCATCTGCAAACTTCTTGAAGGTGCAATCCACCCCATCCTCCAGGTCATTAACTTAACAGTAAACAGAAGCAATTTATATAAATAACTACACTGAAATGCATGACTACAGCACACTGAAAACAATGCACTTTGGTGTCCTGTCATAAAGCCACCATATCCCGTTCAGCCTATATTAGAATGTCCCACAGTTTTTCTTTCGTGTAAGTGAATAGCAAAGCAAATGCAGCTGGCCAAGTGAGATTAGATAGCCATTGTTTATCACTTTATTGCTTAAAGTGTACTTTCCTCTGTGTAAATCAAGGAATTCCTTTCACTCTTGGTATTCAATTTTTCTTTGTTCTAGGGTGAAAAGTACAATGACTCTGCACCAATTATTGTAGATGCCTTATTATCAGATATTAGAACAGTATTTGAGATATTCACTAAGAAATGTAAAATACATTTAACAATGTAAATTCAAAGTCTTAAAATTATATTTTCCGCAGAGAAGTAAGTAAATTAAATAAACCAGATTTTCTGGTTAAGCAACAGGATTAGGCAGCTGAACATACAAAAGTATATGAACCAGAAAAATGCCTCTTATCTATTGTACTTGCTCTTCTTCGGCTTCCCAGCAGGACTGGTCAGGCATTTTCCTTCATGAGTGTCTGTTTTGTAAATTTGAAACTTTCCACGGGTTCTTGTCATTTTCACCTTCTGCCTGCAGGGAGACAGCAAAAATGAGGAGCTTTCCAGGTAGGGAACTACAGCCCAGCTGCAGTAGCCAGACGTGGGGAGGAAGAGGGAGTAGAGACATTTTGTGTGTCAGTTCCCCACCTGCAGCCTCCCTTTCTGGTTGGCAGCCCATCAGAGCCTCTTGGCGATTTTGAAGGCTCTTGGCAATTTCATTTTCTGCCTGCAGGCAGACAGACAGCAATCTGAAAAACTGTTTCAGTTCTCCTGTAATACATTTTTTCTGGAAATCTCTTCCTGCAAAAAAATTCATGTTTTTTACTTCATCCTGATTTGAGATGACAACGAGAACATAAGAATGGCCGTGCTGGGTCAGACCACCGGTTCATCTAGCCCAGAATCTGGTCTTCTGACAGTGGCCAATGCCAGGTGCTTCAGAGGGAATCATCAGAACTGGCAGTCATTGAGTGATTCCCTCTTGTTGTTCATTCCCAGCTTCTGGCAGTCAGAGGCTAGGGACACCCAGAGCTAGGGACACCCAGGGTATCTTGGCTAATAGCTATTGATTGACCAAACCTCCGTGAACTAATCTAGTTATTTTTTTGAGTTGCATTATACTTTTGGCATTCAAAACATCCCCTAGCCAGGAGTTCCACAGGTTGACTGTATTTTGTGTGAAGAAGTACTTCCTTTTGTTTGTTTTAAACCTGCTTCCTATTCATTTCATTGGGTGATCCCTGGTTCCTGTATTATGTGAATGAATACATAACACTATCTTATTCACCTTCTCCATATCAGTCATGATTTTTATAGATCTCTATCATATCCCCCCTTAGTTGTCTCTTTTCCAAGCTGAAAATACCTAGTCTTTTTAATCTCTCCTCATATGAAAGCTGTTCCATACCTTAATCATTTTTGTTGCTTTTTTCTGTACCTTTTCCAATTCCAATATATCTTTTTTGAGATGGGCAACCACAACTGCATGCAATATTCAAGTGTGGGCATATCAAGTGTCATGCGGACTGGATTTGGGGAAGGGGGGGCAATTTGTGTTATTTGACATTAATATGTCAAAATCATAATGATTCATGTAAGACATGTCATGTCAGGTAGTTAGAAAGGTTATAATATGCTGAATAAGATGATTATATTTGTGTTCATGAGTGATGTGTCTGAGGAAAGTTATGGAGATCTTTGATATACCTGTATTTCAAACTATGCTGTATAAGACACACCCCAGACAGAGAAGGCAGCAGGACAATAGCCCACTTAATGGCCCATCAAGACCTTTACAGAAGCCAAAGGCCCAGGAAGGAACTAAAGGCATACCTGAAGAGTTACCAGGATTGGCCCATGTGACTCTGGACTCCATTTTGGTTCCTATAAAGTTCCATAAGCCACATGGACAGTGAAGAGGGTATATAAGATCAAACCACAGAAACCATTTTGCCTTTGTTCCTGTCCAGCTGCAGACAGACCTCTGGATCAACACACTTTGCAACTGAACTGAATGACTTAGACCCATCCAGATACTGGATATATACCAGAGGGACTATACAAGCCTGCAACTCCACAATTCTTCTAAAAACCTGATGTGTATGGACTTTTAAATCATTTGCATGTATCTGATTGCTTTAATCCTTTAACATTTCTCTTATTGTTTGTTTTTCTTTTTATAATAAACCTTTAGTTCTAGTTACTAAAGGATAGGCTGGCAGCGTGGTATTTTGGGTAAGATCCAAACTTATAGTGAACTGGTACTGTGGCTGGTCCTTTGGGATCAGAGGGAATCTTTTGAGTAAAGAGCATAGAGTTTAAATAACTGGTCTCTTTATTGGACCTAGTGGCAGTTTGGGAGCCAGAGACTGAAATGCAGTAAAGGGGGCTGTGTGTATTGCACAGTGGCTTCTTGATAACCAGTGTGGGGAAATCAGAAGCACTGTTTGTGGCTGGTTGGGAAGTCTGACTTCAGTGTCACCCACCAGTGCTGGGAGAATTTGCTCTCCTTTTACAGCCTTCCCTGACCCTGGCATTATCAGTGGGCTACCCTGGGCACGGATGTGTCACACTAAGGATTTATAGTGGCATTATATTTACCCTCTTATTATATATCCCTTTCCTAATGCTTCCTAACATTCTATAAGCTTTTTTGACTGCTGCTGAACATTTGAATGGATGTTTTCAGAGAACAGTCCACAATCACTCAAAGATCTCCTTCTTGAGTGGTAACAGCTAATTTAGATTCCATCATTTTGCATGTATAGTTGGGATTATATTTTCCAATGTGCCTTACTTTGCATTTATCGACACTGAATTTCATCTGCCATTTTGTTCCTCAGTCACCCAGTTTTGTGAGATCCCCTTCTAATTTTTACAGTCTGCTTTGGATTTAACTATCATGAATAATTATTTTATCATCTGCAAATTTTGCCATCTCACTGTTTACCCCTCTTCCAGATCATTTATGAATATGTTGAACTGCACTCGTCCTAGTATAAATCTCTGAGAGACACCACTACTTATCTTTCTTCATTCTGAAAACTGACCCTTTATTCCTACTCTTTGTATCCTGTAATTTAACCACTTACTGATCCATGAGAGGACCTTCCCTCTTATCTCATGACTGCTTGCTTTGCTTAAGAGCTTTTGGTGAGGGACCTTGTCAGAGGCTTTCTGAAAGTCCAAGTACTCTACATCACATGTTTGTTGATCCCCCCCAAAGAATTTTAACAAATTAGTGATTTCCCTTTACAAAAGCCATGTTGACTCTTCCCCAACAAATCATATTCATCTATGTGCCTGATAATTCTGTTCTTTACTATGGTTTCAGCCATTTTGTCTGGTACTGAAGTTAGGTTTACTGGCCTTTAATTGCTAGGATCACCTTTGAAGCCTTTTTAAAAAATTGGCGTCACATTAGCTATCGTCCAGTTACCTGGCAAGGAGCTGATTTAAATAATGGGTTACATACCACACTTATCTGCAATTTCATATTTGAGTTCCTTCGGGCGTAGTTATTCAGCCATGTGGTTTGTTACAGAGGGTCCAATAACATAACCCTCTGGTGTCCTGGAGTGTATGAACCCTTTTTTGGGAAATGGGGCCCCACAATTAGGGTGTGAGGTCAACATGTGTAACCACAATGGTACTTCCAAGAAGGATAATCCCCGAAGGTGTGATTGTTATGTATATATTACAGTGGGCGTAACGTCCTCTTTGGGACATTGTGTGTATGATGATTTAACCATTTAACCTGAAATTGTCATTGAAAAAGAGGATCGTGGGCAGCAGGAAACACAGCACTGGTTATATGGAATCTGGGGGATGAGTGGGTAGCAAAACAATTAATAAACCAAAATTTGAAATTTCAACAACAAAGTAATGAATTGGTGGCACAGCAACTAACGGCAATTGCCATAGGATGGGGGAAGGCAGCAAAGGTGATCTTGAAGTTAACTCAGTGGGCCGGAAACCTTGTATGTGGATGGGGGATGGCTTTAGAAGGCTAACATGGAGAGAGGTGCATTTAGGTATACAAAATACTCAGATAACAATGTTAATAAATGTTATAAGGGATGCTTGGTCAGAACAATGGCCTTCAGTGTTAAATTGCAAGGTTAGCCTATATTTGTCCACACTTGCAAAAACATACCCATCCACCCGGAAAATAATATCCCCAACCTGTGGGGCCAGCACTTGTGTAATAGTTACCACGATACTGTGGGAAGGGAAGGGAAGGCAACTAAGATGGTCCCCCCGAGCTCTATGGGAGTAGCAAGAAAAGGAGGAGTGCATTGGGAACCACTGGGAGATAGGTGGAGAGGGTGGAATGGAGTGAATTGGACTATCATTAAGTTAAACAATTGTATATCCAGAGATGTCTGGATGTGCCCCTCTGCTATGACAATGGAGGAGTAGGATCAATGGCCCGTTGCAAAGGAGGGGGCATCTATGGGTAATGTATATGGGGTATGGAGTATTCCGTTGGGAATGTGTGTAAATGGAGGCAAAATCACATCAGCATATGACCAGATTATAAACATATATACTCTGCCATCTGAACTGTGGTGCACTAATGGATCAGTGGACCTAATTATTGTGAACAACTGAATCAGGACCTACTATCCTATTCCATACCAAGTAGTCGAATTGGTTTGAACAATACTGAATTTCACTGTGGACATTCAATTACCGTATTTTTCGCTTTATAAGACGCACTTTTTTTCCACCCAAAGTGGGGGGGAAAAAGTCAGTGTGTCTTATAAAGCGAATGTGCCGAAAATCAAGCTGGCCGGCACTATTGCAGGATCGCAGGAGCTTTCACTAAGCCCGCAGTTCTCCTTCTCCTCTTCACTGCCGTCCCTACGTACCGCTGATTGGTGGTGAGCGCCGGCGGGAACTAACAAGCGGCAATTAACAAGCCATTTAAACAAGCCATTAACAAGACTAGAGGTGTATTGTTCTAAGATAAAAATCTCTCCTCATCTGTTAATTACAGTAATAATGGTGTTGTTCATGTTTACATGTTATTCTGTTATGTTATTAAATATTTTAGCCCACCTTTTGGTTCAAAATATTTTTTTCCTATTTTCCTCCTCTAAAACCTAGGTGCGTCTTATCATCAGGTGCGTCTTATAAAGCGAAAAATACGGTAACACACAATATGGACAAAGATACACAAAAATTACAGGAGCAACTCACCATGACTGCCCATGGTTGGACACACAATACACACTTCAGGATGGTGTTGACAGGATTTGAACCCTGTCAAAGGAGAAGAAGCAGTGTTGCTGGTGGTAGCCAGGATGTAGGACAATACTGCGGTGGTCAGGTCTCTTGGTGTTGCTGTGGATTATTATGGCAGCTGGTGTATTGTTAAGTATATTTGTATTACGTTGCATATGAAAAGAGTCAAGAGGGGCACAACCCTCTAAAGCAGTCACTGATTATAACACACAAGTAATGTGGTAAGCCCTTCCCCCCCGTGTAACAGACAACCCAAACCCAACCTTGTTGGGCCCACTATAATGGGAAGTCTGGATCACTAATTGGAATAGATGTATTATGCACATTGAGAGAAGGTGCAGGGCACTGAGCCACATAGGGGGCAATGGGGCAGTTGGAGCATCGACACATTCCATATTGATGCCTGGCTCTATCAGGAAATGTTGCCATATGTCCTATGCTTTTCCAGGGATAACTGGGCAGAAGGATCTTGAAAGAAAACAAAAAAAGGGGTCGAGTGTTAGAATATAGATATGTAGGCCTGCCTGTAAAGGCCTTTGATTTTTAAGTATATTCTTATCACTTAGCTAGTTACAGGAGTATAAAACCAAAGAATCAAAATCACAGGCCACCTGTCTTTGGGCCTTTTTTCACTGTGACAATCTGAGGCTATGTACTTTGGCTAAGCAAAAACAGCAGCCATAAGGTGGAAAGTGTGTGGTCACATCTGCACATTCCAAACAAATTACATTAAAAAGTGGCAATACCAGGCTAAGAAGGCAATCCAGTCTAATGATTCCAGATAAAGAAAAGATCCTAGAATGTTTAAAGAAAACTTTGTTTGATAGCATTCTGTCTGGTTTCTAAATACTTGTCAGCAGTTGTGGTTGTACTTTGTATTGTATGGTCATTATGGTACCCACTTTTCTGATAATTTCTGTCTGATTTTGATTGTTTCTGTCTGTCGCATAACTAATTGTAATCAGATAAGGTGGTGGGGTGTGATTGGTTAGTGAATATGTTAGGCTTGTTTAAAGAATTATCTTGTAATATTTTTTTAAATGATTGGTTAAGATACACTATAAAAACTGAGGTCAAACAGGAAGTAGAGGGGGAGGAAATTACTGGTGTAAAGAATTAGAATTGATGTTTGCGTGATTATCCCGATAAACCCATTATATTGCCTGCTGCTAGACTCTGGACTTCTGCTTCTGTCAGCAAACCAAGAACTGAGGGAGGGAGCCCTAACAAATACTATCTGGTCCTGGTGACTTACTATTTAATTAATCAATTTGTTACAAAACCACCTCTATTTATACCTCAATCTGGAACAGTTCCTCAGATTTGTCACCTAAAAAGGATGGCTCAAGTGTGGGAACCTCCCTCACATCATCTGCAGTGAAGACTGATGCAAAGAATTCATTTAGTTTCTTTGCAATGGCCTTACTTTCCTGGAGTGCTACTTTAGAACCTTGATTGTCCAGTGGCCCCACTGGTTGTTTAGCAGGCTTCCTGCTTCTGATGTACTTAATTTATTTTTTTTTTTTTGCTGTTACTTTTTGAGTCTTTGGCTAGCTGTTCTTCAAATTCTTCTTTGGCCTTCCTAATTATACTTTTACACTTGACTTGCCAGAGTTTGTGGTCTTTTCTATTTTCCTCAGTAGGATTTAACTTCCAACTTCTGCCTCTCACCACTTTTTATGCTTTGTTGTTTAGTCATGGTGGCACTTTTTTTGGTCCTCTGTTTTTTTTTAATTTGGGGTATACATTTAATTTGAGCATCTATTATGGTGTTTTTAAAAAATTTCCATGCAGCATGCAGGAATTTCACTTTTGTAAGTGTACCTTTTAATTTCCATTTAATTAGCTTACTCATTTTCTGTAGTTTCCTTTTCTGAAGTTAAATGCTAGTGTGGTGGGCTTCTTTGGTGTTTTCCCTCTCACAAGGATGTTAAATTGAATTATATTATGGTCACTGTTACTGAGCATTTCAGCTATACTTACCTCTTGGACCAGACCCTGTGCTCCATTCAGGACTCAATCAAGAACTGACTTTCCCCTTGGAGGTTCCAGGACTAGCTCCAAGAAGAAGTCATTTATGGTATATAGAAACTTCATCTCTGCATCCTGTCCTGAGGTGACCTGTACCCAGTTAACATGGGGATAGTTGAAATCCCCCGTTATTATTGAGTCTTCTATTTTTATAGCCTCTCTAATCTCCCTGAGCATTTCACAATCATCATTACCATCAGTGGGTCAGTAGTATATTCCTACCTATATGTCCTTATTGTTCAAGCATGAATTTTCTATCCATAGAGATTCTATGGTACAGTTTGATTCCTTTAAGATTTTTACTATATTTGGCTCTATACTTTCTTTCATATATAGTGCCATTCCCCCACCAGTGCAACCTATATGGGAATGTTCTCTCTGGCCTTAACTTGCTTTAGATAAATTCCTCTTGGGATGTTGTTCTCTGAGGGTCTGTTATTTCATCAGGCTGCTTTTGAAATGTTATTCTAATGTATTTATTTTTTTGATTTATACTTAAACCACCCATCTGTTGCAGTGAAGGTACTTTTCACAATAGTTAAAAATATACAACCACAGTAATAATATAATGGACTACCTGCAACTCATTATGTCATGAATTTCTTTAGAAGGTAATTTTTTCGGCTCTGCAGTTAAATATATAACCTAAGCACTGCTAAAAGGTTCCAAGAATTATAACAACACTAAACAGCTCACTTTGCTTGACAGTAAGCAATTATGGCTTTTTCCTGACCATAATACATCAGCCTGGGGGCGGTTTCATGTTACGCATTTAGAGTAGGCAGGCAGGTTAGAACAAGTGTTTTCCTGCCAAAAAAATCCTAATTCCACTAAGTTTTATGCAGTCCTGGTAAAATTCTTTTTCTTGTACAGTGGACAAAAGAGGAAAATATCTTAAAACATAACACAGAAATTTAAGACTAAAAGACAGTGGCATGTTTGAACATGAATATGTCCTCCTTCTGGTCTTGGTGCTCATCTATTTTGGAGAAGTCCTGAAACTTTCAGACTTCAGGTCAGAGGTTTAGATTTTCAGTCTTATCATAGTGTGCTCCACCTTCTAATGGAAATTGCCTTGTGGCTACGTGTGCTTCTATTCACAAGTCCATAGCTCTAAGGCAAATACAGCCTTAGTTGGTTACATGGGGCAGTAATATTGGGAGAGTATTTAATTTATTTGTATCTGTTTTTTAATGCATTCTAGCAGATGAAAACAAGAAGTATGTGACTAGTCAGCTACCCACAGCCTTATCAGCAAGGGCTCCTCTGACAAGATTCAAAACCACTGTCTTTTTACAGTCTGGGGTCATGGTATAGCAAGTTGTTCTGTACGAGTGATAATGGTTGAGGCGACCTACAGAGTGCTGAGACAGACAGACAATGTCTCCATGCTTGCCAGGTGGGGGAAGGTATGCCAACACTTCTTTTTTTGAAGGTGAAGTATGGTTCTTCCATTACTGCCATCCAGAGTGGGTAAGGTGGAGTGGCATAGCTTGTGAGCCAGTGTAGTCAAGGATAAAAGATATCAGTATATTTGGGATATAGCAGTAAAATATAAATATCAATTAATGTTGTAACATAGGGCCTACAGGCCTGATGCCTGTAAGTTAGCGAAACAAGTTTTCAAGCCTAAAGGCAGGCTGACATGAGTAGCTAATTTATGAATGACCTTTTGTCACAAGATGAAACAATTACAGTAATAGATAATTGCCGATGGTTACAATATATATATTGCAATGTACCTGTTAAAGTTCATTGGAGTATTTTGGGGCTTTTTGCAGACACAGGGTGTCCACAGATTGCTAATCACTAGTTGTTATGGTGATTGAGTGAAATAAATGTTAATGAATATAAGGGGAGCTAATAAGTTAGCCTATGAAAAATGGAGTATCCCTAGTTTAGTGGGGTGTGGAAATATAGATAAGGAAAAGGGGTTGAATAGGCATGAGCCCCAATCCATGTAATTCATTATAAGAGGTATAGCCTGGCCTGTGTGTCAGGGGAGATGCCAAGATGACAGCCATTGGTGGTGATGAGGACAGTGATGAAGATGATGATGCGCAAGATAGTGACTGACAGTTCAGGGTTCCCAAGCAGGCAATGTGAGTGATGCCTGTCATAAGCCTAAACACTTCATACTCTCTCTCTC
Source organism: Mesoclemmys tuberculata (assembly GCA_007922155.1). NCBI lineage: Eukaryota > Metazoa > Chordata > Testudines > Chelidae > Mesoclemmys > Mesoclemmys tuberculata. The sequence continues at coordinate 27,390,050 of ML675646.1, forward strand.
TGTCTGATGCTGTGGGACTGTTTATCTGCTTAGTGGATTTGTTAATGAAGGAACTTTTTATAAATTACAAATTGTTTCTCATGTGCTCCTCGGGTCTCTCATTCTAATAATATTGGTAATAATCTTCCTGATGCTTGCTGTTCAGGAGACTGAACCCTTATTAACCATTGCTGCCTAAGAGATTAATCAATAATCAATGCACCAATTCACCAATTAAGCTACAGCAGTAGGTGGGTCCAATAGTGAGTTCTCATTTCTTTTAGATGAAGACTAAAACAGAGTCCCAGCAACAAAAAGATGGAGATTTGTTTTAAAAAATGCTCAGGGAGGCTCAAATTCAAAGCCAGACAACATCCTGATGGAGCCAAAGGAGTAGCTTCTATCGCCTAGTTATAAGATACTCTGTAACTGAGTGACCAGGTTATCTGTGTATCTCTGACAAACACACACCACAGGATCCTATTTATTCTTTGTATCCTACAAACTACAAAGTCCCATTCACTTCCTCCACATTCACACACTCATTACAGTCCCATTTTCTCTTCTCTCTCTCTCATACATTTTATCACTCCATTTATTCAATATTAAGGAGTAACTAAGGCATGGTTGCTGGAAAAGGGTAGTGAGGAATATCTTCCATGAATACAAGGCTGAGTATTTTTTTGTTAATAACATGATTATATTGTAGGCCTGTGTGTCATTCACCTTCTGAAAAGGCTAAAAAAAAAGAAGCCTTTGACATACACAGTAACATCAAGGTTAGAAATGAAACAAACTACATGTAGACATGTGGATATATCATCAATTGGCATAAATTATCATAGTTCCATTTAACTTTAATTTACACCAGCTGAGGATCTGCCCCTCAATCTTAATTGAACATAATCAACCTTAATACATAATTGCCTAGTAGCTCTAAGACAATGTCCAGATCATTCTTCATCTCTTTGGAATTAATGGTGATAACATTAATCAGAGGAGCTCATTTGCTATTAAAGTGACTATCTTAAGTGTTCTTTTGGAATTCCATTGATGCTCAGCATTCATTGGCATTAGCCAAACATTTTTGTTTGCTTGTTTGTTTTTGTTCTGCAGAGTCAAAGGCATTGTGAGGTGAAGGGAGTAACAGATTATGAAGCATCTATCTATTTCTAACTGGCTAACCCAGCTGGGTCTACCAGAATACTGCATGCTCTTCAATGAACAATATGATGGTGTAGAGGTAAGAAATTGTCTTTTTCAGGAAAATTCCCATGAAAGTCTCAGATGGCTCAATTAGCTCAACACAATTAGTCTCAGACTAGATCGGTTACTAGTGAGAACTTGGAAGCTTTAAGAGCCCAGAAGTTCGTGATGGAAAAGGCTTTTTTATTTATTGAGTCTAATCTCTGCAAATGCAAAGTATTGTCCCCTGACTGATTTTATTTTAGCCAAAAGTCCAGTTGTCTATTGTCCAAGAATGTAGAACTTCTCTGTTTTAATATTCTTGATAAATAATACTTTGTTCATTTTAATGTTTCCAAACCTAAGCTATTTCTCAGTACTTCTGCTAGTGACTAGACAGGATCATTCAGGAGAATATATGACTTTATGTGAATACACTAAGGTACATATAGCTCTGCGCAAATATAAAATTTGTATCTGCATCCAGTCCACGATCCGCAAAAATGGTCTGGGGATATCCACAGATCTGCAGGGCTTTAGATATAAAATTTAGATTTGCATCCATCCACAATCTGCAAAACTGGTCCATGGATATAAAGCAGATATCCATGGATTTGCAGGGCTTTAAAGGGCCACACAGATCTCACTGCATGATCAAATCTAAGATTGGAACATGTTTGATGTATTATTCTTTGTGCCTACCCATTATTGATAAAATATCTTGTATATAACTCAGTGAACTTTTAATAATATGTATGGTTGACTGAAAGACAAAATGAGCAGGGCTTTCATTTTTCATAATGAATTAAGTGAAGACAAAACTGTTTTAAATTTAAGTAAGATTACAGTGGAGACATGAACCTTAGCTTCTGATCTGGCAAGCGCCGGGAGGAGCTCTATCCCCTCGACAATTATTGGTGGGGGTGGGAGGGTGTACCCCTGCTTTCTCCCCTTGTGCACCCCCTGTAAGCAATACAGTACTTGTCTGACTGAGCCTAAAGCACAGGAAACTGAAAGATGAAGCTCCCATGATCTCAGACAAACATGAAAACAAAAGAGAAAACCCACGCCTTTTGTAATTCTGTATATTAAAATTCATTATGAAATGCAGCCACTTTGCTAGCGTGCAAGGTAAGATGAGTAGTTTATTATTTTTAATGCCTTTTGTCCAGTATTAGCCAAGACAGTCTGAGATTTTAGCTCTAATGGACACTTCCACTGAAGTGAGAACAAGTAGATAACTTTTGTTCTCCAAATTGTAACCCACAAGTTGCATGATCTTATATCTAGTTTAGAAATTTAATAATTTAATTAATGTGTTTACAGAACAATGGCGCACATGCAGCTAGTAATTCCGTTCAATACTGATGAAGAACTACATCTATCAATATTAGTTTGGTAACAATCACTAGACTATTTGTTATCATTTGAAAGTAGATAAATATCAAATAGGAACAGTAACATTTAAAAGACATCACACAGTAGCCCACTTGATTCCAGTCTTGCATCCGCACTAGGAATCTGCGGTGTGATTCCTCTGCTGGCGTACACATATTCACACTAACTCTCACTGAGTTAGCACAAGCATAAACAATTTCAGCTGGGTTTGAGAGCTAGTGCATGTGTATGCCAACAGGGGAATCACATCTCTAGCTCTAGCTCTAGATGTGTAGCTGTAACCATAGTTTCTCTGTCTTAGTTTATCCTACATAAAGTTACACTGGCCCTAGTGCTGCTATGTTATAATCATGTCATTAATCATATAATCAAATGTCTTTAAAATGGTTAACTGGTTTTATGTCTGTTAATGACAGTGTGAAATCTTTCCTGCTTCAGTGACAGGAGTTATCATTGCAAAGGGACTTTTTATGTAATGCAAAATCAGTATAATACGTACAACGTAGTGATGCTGTGAGGATTAATTGTGTGTAACATGGAGGGCTATATAGCAGTGCAAAGTACTATGACTATTATATGCCTCTTAACCCCATTTTAAACACTTTAGGTCCAGAATCCTTTACTGTAGAAATCTGAAACAGAAACATCCACAGATGCATCCTTTGTTACAGGAAACATGCCAGCCAACATAGAATTCTGTTGGGCACACACTGCTGCTGCTCTAAACAGGAGCTGGGTGCGTGCCTGTGGCAAGTAAGCTCTTGCCCAACTCCCAGAGAAAAAAATATCCTTTTACCTCTAATATTCAGCATTGACCTCAGCAGACAATGAGTTTATCAACAGTTGTACATTGCTTTGAACTGTTGGTGTTATCACTAAATATTTCAATTACAGTAGAACCTCAGAGTTATAAACACCTTGGGAATGGAAGTTGTTCGTAAGTCTGAAAATGTTTGTAACTGTGAACCAAACATTATGGTTGCTCTTTCAAAAGTTTATATTGACTTTAATACAGCTTTGAAACATTACTATGCAGAAGAAGAATGTTGCTTTCCCAGTACTTTATTTGCTTTTTTAAATTTTTTGTCTGCTGCTGCCTGATTGTGTACTTCTGGTTCCAAATGAGGTTTGTGGTTGTCTGGTCAGTTTGTAACTCTAGTGTTCGTAAATCTGAGGTTCTACTGTATACCTCACAAAGTCAGAAAACAAATAGAATCAATATTACTGTTAAAAGTATTTTCATCAACTGAAAACACTTCTGTATTCATTTGTATATGAATTACAGTTATTCACCAGTCATTGCCCCAATCAAATTTTACACAGACAGACAATAGAGTTTTAATTAAATATGGTTTTCATGTCATATCTGTGCTGCCTGCCTAGCAGTGTTCTTAAAAAGTGTTGGAGTAATCTGTTTGGATTATCAGAATAAAGATAATAGGATTTCAAAGATAACCTCGAGTCTGTGACAGCTAATAAAAAGACTCATTTTCTATGGTAACCTAGGTCCCCAAGCAAACGGTCAGTCAATAAAATGCAGGAGTAAGTTCAAACATGTTGCTACATGATTCATGCTAACTGTAACACAAAAGATCCCAATACAGAACCATGGGAAGGCTGAGGTGATGTGCAACAAATTGAAAGAAACAGACAGCAAAAGTACTCTTTTAGTTTAATAGGCCTGAAAGCCCATCTAGGGGAAAAAATCAGCTGTTGCTCAAAACTTAATAATGGGCTTAGTGCATCACTCCAAATATATTGGACTTTTATTATAGTTAGGACCTTGAGTTGCTTTTCCATTTACTATTGTACAGTTTCTGGAGGTTGCACTCCATTGCCATCCTTCTGCTCTTTCACCAGTTTGAGCTAAATACTGCAGATTCTGATTCACAGTGCCTGACTTGTGTCCCATTGTCGACAATGGGATTACTCGTGCTTTCTTACCTTGCTGAACTGGGGTTTCAGTTGACAGATGGCTTAGTTATTACCTATGATATCCACTATGTAGAGTTAGTATTTTTAATAATAATATTTAGTGTTTACATGGGGCTTTACATCAGAGACTATCATTATTCTTATTTTTACAAATGAGGAAACTAAGGCATAGAGAGGTTAAAGGGCCCATAGCTACAGAAAGAGTCAAGTGGCAGAGCTGGGAGTAGATAACAGGTCTCTTGATTCCCATTCATTACTTAAGCTTAGAGAGGACCATGAAGTGTTGTATGGGAGTCTTGAATAAAACAGGAAATCTTTCAGGTAGGAGATTATTCTCCTTCTTAGAATCATGGCATATGTATATCATTATTCTTTGCTGTCATAACAATTTCTCTAACACTACTTCAAAAATCTGCCAGTAAAAGAACCAGGGTTGTAAACGCCAGTTGCCTTTGTGTTGCCATTCTGTCATGTTTGGACAAGTAGAGGACCAGGTTGAGTTTTTTTGGTTTTGATTTTTTTGGGAGATGGGGGGGTGGTATGGAAGGAGGAGTGGGATCCACCTTTGGTATTTTCCCCTTTTGGTAAATGTGGGCAGGGAAAAAATAAGCATAATAGTTGCTTACACCACTTTCAGGATCAGAAAGTCCCCCTCCTTCTATTGACATAAATTTAATGTATCAACGGGGAAATGCTCACTTTCGATTTCACACTATCAAATGAAAGAGTCAGATCTTCCTTCTACAGTTTTATGGAAATGTCTCGTTACTGAAATGGGGGCTCAGAGAATAAAAGTGGGTTCCTAAATTCAGTAGTGTCTGTCAGGTACTATGGTTTTAGTTAAAAGAATGAAGATTTGCTAGGTTGTGGCTCAACTTAAAAAATAAATTCTTTGCTGGTGGTCTTGGTTGTGCACTTAAAGTAACTGTAATGATGCAATCTGTGTTTTATGATCCTAGAGTTGAGATGCCAAACTTCATAAAAGATACCACAATAGACTGGAATGTTATGACCCTCACCTGCCAGCAGCAAAGTGGAGTAAATTCCAAAGAAGTACATTCTTATGCTCCAAAGACAAAATAGCAAAGAGGAAAGAAAACATATGTGATCTAAAGGATTTTCTCCAAATTGCAATGCTGATATTTTCCTTTCTTTTAAAGACATTGACATAAAATTGAAGCATTCTAAGCCTTCATAAATAATTCCCTGAGTTATTCAGCAGCCTTAATTAATTATGATTTTGCAGAGAGTGGGGAGATGGGGGAAGATAACTGTTCAACCTCAGCTATTTAGAACTCATGTCATTTGAAACAGGGTCATGTCCCCTGCTGTTAATTACATTAAGTAGTCCCTTCATTATCCAAAATCTTCACAGTCCATCATTTTTCATGTCCCCCAATCAAGTTTGAACTGTATCTCACTTCATTAGTGTAAGTGAAAGGAGTATGTTAACAGCTGTTTTCCTTAGAGGAGTCTGAGCTTATGAGTATTTTCCATTTCCCAAAGTGTAATAACTGAAGAGAAAACCTTTCTTATGGTTATAAAATATCCATCTGCATGGACACAGAGCTAAATATGTATAGTCCTCACTATTCGGTGTGTGTTGAGAAAAAGTAATCATTTTGTTCATCACAGCTCTAACATTTTTAAGAACATTTTTTTAACCTACGTAAAGTTATATTGACTCAAGTGCTGCTAATCATATGTTGCTATAATCATATAATTAGCCAAATATCTTTAAAATGTTAATTGGTTTTATGTCTGTTAACAATGGTGTGAAATCCTTCCTGCTTCAGTGACAGGAATTAGCACTGCAGAGAGACTTCACATAATGCCTAAATATTTTTCTAACCCTGCTGTTATTTAACCCACAGTAAAAGAAGGTGCCAACCTGGCTCAAGGAAAATTGAATTTACTATTGGAGTAATACCTCTCTACAGCATGTTCTTTTTCTCTGGGGTTTGCTACAGGACTTACTCCATCTAACAGAAGTTGATCTTAGGAAAATGGGAATTAAGAACCAAGTCCACCAAACACATATCCTTTCCAATATCCTGCTACTTCAGGAGATCGAAAGAAAAAGAGGTAAGACGTCTGTTGTGTTGTTCAGAAAATGGATTAATGTTACTTTCCAATCAGAGGGGTGATTTCTATTTCATGCATATGACGAAGTGGGTTACAGCCCACAAAAACTTATGCCTGCAGAAATTTTTTAGTCTTTAAAGTGCTACAGGATTCTCGTTGTTTTTGCTGTATACAGACTAACATGGCTACCCCTCTGGAAGTAGTCAGACTGTAACAAGAATTGCTGATCATTGTGGGATGGGTAAGGGGTAGGAGATATGGATCATTAACACATTCTTATTTTGGTGTTTGTCATTAGAAATCTCCACATTAGTATCACTTCCTAGATCTCAGTCTTCATCCTAAGAACAAATCATAAAATTAACAGACAGTATAATTGACAAAAGGCTGTGCCATGAATCATTTTTCCTCATTTCAAAAGACTAACCAGAAAGTCAAGACTCAGCCCTGTTCTGCATAGATCGCTTCACTCTTGTGAGAAAAGAAGTGAGTAGTGGGTGTTTGGTCTAAAGGAAGAATGGATAAGAGGCACTCTCCTTCCTCCTTTTCTATATTGGACCCTGTGAAACGGTTAGGATTTAATTAAAATACATTTTGTTTTATTATGGTACAAGTCCTTTTCCCAATTAAGTGCCAAAGTTCTGCTCAGAAGGGCTCATTACAGCTCATTGCAGGAATGGCAACATTTCAAAATGTTCTCTTCTGAGTGGAAGAACTCAGTAAGATGGTACTATTTAGTCTTTAAGATCTTTTGAGAAATATTATGCTAGATAACAAGGTACGGTTATGATGTCTCCTCAATAATTATAAAATATCCTGGGCAAAGGCTGTCACAGACTGCACAGGAGCCAACATTTTACTTTGATAATGTTTCTGCCTTTCCCTCCCTTCAGAGGAAGTGGGAAGACATGATTGAGAATAGAACCATGTGTAGGGACATTATTCATAAATATGCTGTGTTTACTTATGCTAATCTTCTGTGTTTGGGAATTGATGTTTTGTGTGTCGCGGTTGAAAAACAACTGTAAGCTGTTGCAATCATAATTTTTTCTGATTTATTTAATCAATTATAGAAAAACTTACCTAATTCTGAAGATGTTACAGCAGGTTATTTAACTTTCATAAATCAGAGTATACACAACTCAGGAAACTCGGTCTCTCATTCTTGTAACCTATATTATGAATAGATTAGGAAACTACACAACTTGATTGTTGCAATAAGACTAAGAGATGTTTTGAGTGGAACCCACTTTCATTTACTTTTAAAGACTGGAATCATATAACTTTTCTTAAATACTTAGATAGTAGTGAATAGATTACTATTCTCATTGGAAAATAAATGTATAATCAAAGGTATTGCTAAGACTTTCAGCCACACACTGAATTGATGTATAGACATTTTATATCAATTCAACCAACTCAACAAATCTGCCAAAAATTCATTAAAATAACCATTACTGTACCTAAATGGCAAACTCTTAAGTAAGCAGATACAACAAGGAAAGAAGGCTTATCTCACAAGAATTGTACCAAACAAATGGAAATGTTTATATCAGTAACTTCAATGCCAATGAAGGATCAACAAACACAAGAACACTTCTCAAGATTGTGGATGAGAACTTTAAAAAATAAAACATTTAATCTTAGCAGAGTCCTTGGAGATAAGGAAAATATGAAAAATAAAGGCTCAGGCAATGAAAATGACATAATAGTTAAAAATGACATAACAGTTTGCAAATAGTCTTTATACTCAGTGTCCTTTTTCCATATGATACTGATCCCACAGAAACAATATTCCTTTTAAGACTATATAACATCAAATGTGTAGGGCTAAGTTCATCCCTGGTGTAACTCCAATGGCTTCAATAGTATCACAGCAGGGGTGAATTTGAACCAAGAATTTTATTCTTGAGTTGCAGCATATATTTATGTCCTCTGGACATATCATTCTATTACCCTGCAGGTTGTATCTCATGCTGGTTTGGCAAAAAATGTTGGAGTTTCCTTAGCTAAGTTCTAACAATAATGTTGGTAGTTCATTGTTCTGTAAAATAAACAATTTGGGTTGCTATTTTCCCTCAATTTCTCTATTTAGCTAATAAAGAATTGTGTGTAACTAAAATATTCATGTCTGTTTGAGGCCAAATTTCATCCTGAGTTACTGTGTTGATTCCAATAAACTTACACCAGGGATGGATTACTCCATTATGTTAAAGAACTCTGGGAAGGCTGTAAAACAGATCAGTTCTGTCAGTTAAACGTGACTGCAGACTGTTTTGTTTTCACAGTAGGGACTAATGGCTGTTATCTAGTCTCCAGCCTATTATGAAATGTTTTTGTTTTGTGTCTGTCTTTAACAAAATGCTGTGTCTAGGAGCAAGAATGCCTAATCATTTACACTGAAAACGCTTGTTTTTCAGCACTGAAATCAGAAATCGGAGCATGAGTGTTTTCTTTTTCACTCTTAAATAAATATACATTTCTCACCAAAAATTGTACCACTGCATAATACAACATACTTTTCTACTGTCTTAATTTGAATTTTAAAAACAACCTAGATTAGCACTAAAATTGTTGAGTCATTTTCTATGGAGTACAAGACATAAGTTATTTTAACATGCAAACACTCTCAGAAGTTGTTAGGTATTATTGAAGACTGACTGGTGATTTTTTTCATCTCTGAAAAGGTCTAGTTAAGTGCACAAGTGAAGGATTCTTCCACACCTCTGCAAACTCTGACAAAAATAAAAGCTCCTGTTAAATGCAAAAATATGTCTGCAATTTGGTGCTTCCTAATTCTGCCTCTGAGAAGTATTTGATTTACTATTTCTTATGAGTATTTAATCCAACCTAGATGAAATTAGAATGAGGCATCACATATTTGGAATCAGTAACTAAGACCCTTTCAATATTCTCTTTGGTTCTGACTACGTCGTCATAATCTCTGCTGCAATATGGCTCTTTTTTTTTTTGCTGCTCAGATAGTGCAAAGAAGCCAAAAAGGAATGGAATAACCCCCATGCCAGGGCAACCTCCACCTGGAGAAGCCATAGGGGGCCTGGAGCCAACATAGATAATCAGCTCCTACACCTATGTACACTCCTTCCTTCCCACTGCTCCCAGTGTGAAGGACAGGGAGGGAACATAGCCAGAGCATATTGTACTCCAGGTATCCCTAATATGTAGATTGCCCATTGGGGGCTTTAGCCAGCTGGAGAAGATTTGGGCAATCTTAAGGGGAGGAACTCCATTCAGCACAGGATGCTTTAACATAGGTAAAGCAGGATATGATCTTACGTGTAGATGGGATGTAGTGTTTAACCATGTTACAATATTGTGCTACCACCTTCAAGAGCATGATTAAAAAATGGGTTGATCTGAATTACACCGCAAGACCAAACAATGTTTCAGTTATGGTTGGGAGGGCTGCTTTGTTGTAATCAGGTCCTGTAATGTGATGGAAATGTCACTGTAGACAGAGCAATGTAAATATTGAATGTTAGTTTCTGGTTTTACATAACTAAGAAATACTTTTTAGGTTTTACCAGTGTTAGAAGATATTAATTTAAGAATTCATCGGTACCTTTATCGTCATAAACCTAAAGGTTGTGCTGTCTTGTATACAGTTGAAATTGTACAATAGCTGTAAGAATGGAAGATAAAGTGACCAGCATCAAAAAGTAGAGAGAGAATTTCTTTTACAGAATTCCAAAGAGTTAGTAGTTTTAATGCAATTTTCAATTTAGCTGAATTCTGAATATAACAATTTGTGGCTTAAACTTACTTCATTAGTATCTTTGGGGAATGTTGTAGGAATAAAATAAAAATTTATCAAAATATTTTCTTGCCCTAATAGGAATATTTAAATCTTTATCTTTGAGAGACTGGCTATGTAATGTGTCCTGATTTTTGTTTTAGTTTGTTTATATAAATTTTCCTAGAGAGAACGAGAGAGAGAAAGTTTGCCATTTTAATGGGATCTGTGTTTAGATATTTTATGAGTCCATTGGCCTAGTCTGTGGTTTAAAAAAACAAAGGCCATCATTGATATATTTAAACAAATATAAGCATCCTAGTAGTTTACTGCCATTGAATATAAAAGAAAATCCAAAAGCTGAACCACAGTTAACATGCCCTATCTTCCTGCTTCTGGTTTGGAAAGAAGCTTTTATGTTGAAATTTCTTTATAAGTAACTATCTGCTGTTGTTGAATTTCTTTTCCTTTTGCAGTTGTGTCCAGTTTAAGTGCACTGCTTTTTCTTTCTGATCTTGTGTGTCTCTTCCCTTTCACTCATGGTGTATGGCAGAGGAGGCCTAGAATTTGTGCTATTAAGAAGGGAGATGGGAGAGCAATAAAGTACATGCCACCCATGTTTGAACTCTAACTACCTGCAAGCACAAAAGGGCTCAGCCCTCAACAAACAGTCTTCTAGCTGTCACATGTTCCAGAACTATAGTGTTTATACTGTATAGACCAGTGGTTCTCAACCTATTTACCATTGTGGGCCACATTCAGAACTACCTGTATGGCTCTGAGGATGTTGCATGGGCCGTAGCTGTGCGCTGATTGGGCCACAAGCAGCCCACAGGCCACAGGTTGAGAACCATTGGTATGGACCAGTGGTTCCCAAACTTTTGTCTGCCATGGCACACCTTGATACCTTTTAATTATTTTGAGGCACACCACCATATAGTCTCCAAATGAACTCATGGATATTCATGAGTCAACTCAGAATTCTTCAAGTAGTTTTTCAAGAAATTCTGTGGCACACCTGCTCAGGCCTGACGGCACACCAGTGTGCCATGGCACACTGGTTGGGAAACACTGGTATAGACTATACTGTAGTGATGGGATGAGAACAATGTAGATAGACAGTACAGCTATTTTTTTAAAATTCCATTCTCTTCAAGGCTAGTAAATAATCATATATGAAAAAGTACTTCAGTCTTTAGCAAAGACTGATCAGAGAGCCAAAGTGATTAACAAAAGGGTCTACTTGGTCCTGCTCTTGGACACAAGTCACTGTCAGACAGGTCAGTTTTTCCCCACTGTCTCTCTTCTCCTTAGAATCACAGCCAGAGTTTTCAGTACAGTAGTATTCATGATCTGCTTCGCAGATTCCAGACTGGAGATGAAGTATTCTGGTATGTTTGCCAATAGACGGAGGGTGTTTTGAATGCTTTTAGCATAACACAGTTAAAGATGACATCAACACCTGGTCTGTCTTCTTTCTTTGACAAGTTCAACGATTGGAAAGTTTTCTCCCACCTTTTCCCAGTTTTAAATGTAGACACTATTACAAAATTATAAACATACAGGGCTGACTTTAATGTGCCACATACGCCTTCAGGCAGTCCCAGATCTCAAAAGCAGCTAAGCTTAAAAACTACCACCCAGTCCCTTGAAAGGTCAAACTTCGTTTATTTTTATTGTTTCTGTCCGGCTCCTTATTTATCCTAGATCGCCATGTCAGTCAGAAGGTGAATAAAAAATATCTTCAGCAGGTGTCTCACACTCAGAGGCTGTTAATGCATTACTTTTATTTTGGGACTTCACACACAAATTTGGAAAAAAACATTCATTTCCATGTACCAAGGACCACTGTCACACAACTGTGCTAGCCTGTGTTAACAGTGCTCTTCCACTGCTTGAGAAAAAAGGGAACATAGACCTGCTAGTTACTATAAGGAGAGGCACTGTGAAGACTCCTCCACCTGCTCTTCCCCTCTTGAGCAGAGGGAGGTTTGAAAACAATTGCACTGTCGTGTTTGCTCCCCTTCATTGGTTCACTCTCTCCCCAAATCATGGTGTTTTCCTTCTCTTCTAATGTGTGTGTATTATCAAAAAGCCCCAGCAAACCTAATAATAAAATATTAGGGATGCAAAGTATCTGGAGCCCCATTCACACTTCTGAAGTGCTATTGAAAAGGTTTTGTCCAATCTACATTAGCACTTAAACGGTTTTCAGTACTGGCTCACTCTAGCCATCTCTTTTCTGGAGGCGGAGTCCAGGAACTCTCCTCCTAGACCGGGAATTTAGGCTGCAATTCCTCCTGCAGTACACTCTGATCATCTCAGCAAGTCTGATTTTAGTTCAGCACGTGCAGTCTTGTTCTCACAGGGTCAAGGACAGGTTTAACCAGAGACCAACCAGCCTTCATAATGCAAAGTTTTACTTATTCAGAACAAAGCACTACAGCAAAAACCTTAAAAACAATAAACAGCTTAATTATAGGTCTTAGTTTACCAAGCAGTCATCCATCTTCCACATGAAGACCCTGACAGGAACAAAGTACTTCAGGCCCTTTCCACACAGTTTGTCCCACTTGGTCACAGTGTTGTATCAGTTCTTGGAAAGTGTAGGAGTGCCCTCCCTCCTTAAGTCAGGATGGTTGCTTTTATACAGCTTGTAGTTCTTTGTTTGACACAACCCTGCCTCCTTAAACCAGATAAAACTTCTATATGCCTTTTTCTCCAGTAGGTCTGACTCATCCAGACTTGATTCCTGTCTTGGGTTTTTCATGAAGTACCTCCAGTGATTTTAGTTCTACAGGATACTGTTTAGCTCCCTCCATGGAGGAAGTATACAATCCCCTGCCCGTGAAGATACCTATAATATTCATTGGATCTTCCGAGTGTCCATAATATCTGTCACACTGCCCACAGAGAGAATTTCTTCCTAAACTTTCTAGCTGCTTCTTAAGGCCTATTTGTGAGGTGCTGAGCACCCTCATCTCCCATGGACTTTTGTAAGAGCTGAAGTAATACAGTACTTGGCCAGTTCAGGCCCTTTTTTCTTAGATAGGCTCATCAGTGAAAGGGTGTTGGCGATTTCCTTTTAAAGGCACAGTACCAAATAAGACAAGAATACCACAGATTAATCAAGTGACAAGCATTAGAAAAGTCACAGACATTGTTTCCTATTGTCAACTGCTGAGATAAGAAGGAGGGCAGTTGGCCATCCCTTAATTAGGATGATTTTGTATTATTTTATGGCTTAAAACCTTGACGTGCATTGCCTGAGCTCAAGGCAGCCAATGCAGCTGAAAGAGCATCAGCATCAGATCTAGTGCCAGACCCAGTGGTCCTAGGAAGGCAAAACTTCCATTGAAACCCTCTATATATAAACTTCTGAAAATCTATACACAGTTCTCTTCCTGCATCCTAGTATAATAGCTCTCTAGTTGAACATTTTCCAGTCAAAAGCTTTCAGCTTCCTCTGAAAATGGAATAAAACTAGTAAGAAAGGAATATCTTATGACTCATACCAAAGTAATCTTAGCATATGTAATAATGTCAAGTCACCAGCCCATTACTTATCACCCAGCTATAGTGTGAAGAAGATACATACTTATTTCCTAGTTCTTATTCATAAAAGCATGACCATTTTAAAAACTCATGAGCTACTCATATGTAAATTACACTGCCTGAAAATTTGCAGGACATTTAAATCAATCAGTAGAGACCAGTTCACCTCCTAAAACTGATTTTATTTTGTGGTAGATTTTTACACATTTTCCATGAAACAGTAGCAGAAGTGGTCCAGCCAGACCAATGCTGCGAGGAAAATAATATTCTTCACTTCCCTAGCACCTTCCATCTGATACTATTATAAAGTTATATATAGACATTAATCAACAAAACTTCACAACTCTTGAGTGATGTAGGTAATTTAGATTAACAAATGGAACTATAAGAAGTTTAAATGACTTTTTACAAGGTGACAGAGCCAGACATATAACCTAGTTCTCCTGACTCCAAGTTCTGCACCTTTGCCATAATCCTGTCTCTCATGACCTGCAGTGATGGACATGCTAGCTAAGGATTGCTATCTGGACTATATAATATGTCTATTGTGAATCTTCAGACCATCCAAATTTCACCTTTCCTTGTTTCATCACTAGTTCAAAAGGCAGCTTGGATTTGTGAAAAAAGGTTTTTGAGCTTTTGCATCAGTTTCTAGAGTGGATCTGAACTCAATTTCAAGTGAATTTGTGCTGAATTATGGTTTCATGCTGCCACCAGGCAAAATTCAGTGGTTATGACCTAATTTTCTGCAAGTTCTTTAGGTTCACTGAAACTTAAAATTCAAGGGCTAAGAACCTACATAGATCAAACCTGTTGAAAAACATTGCAGTTAAACCCCATAAACCAACACTGGCAAATTTCAAACAGCTCTCCTGGCTAGACTAGAGAAAAAAGGTTTTATTAGAAGCTAATGTTTCAAAGAACAGTACAGGGTTTACAACACGAGATAGTATACTCTAAATGTTAGCATTTCACTTCTGAATAGTAGTATATCAGAATTTAGCATATTGGCAACAATCTTATCCGTTGTCCACATCTTTTTCCTGGTGGTGGTTTCTATTAAATTTTAGACTCTAGAGACCAGATTCTTAGTGATGTAAATGGAGCCAATGGAGCTACACCATTTTAAACCAGTTAAGAATTTATTACACAGGGTCCAGTTTTATATGACACCCATGGTGATTTTTGAGGAAATCTGGTGAATTTTGGCTAGGAGCCTCAGTGAGCTGACCTCAGCCAACAGCAGGTGTTTAATTGCTGTGTAGATGTACCCTGTGAGTACCTTCTTTACTATTTTTTTAATTGGGCCTGTGCCTTTATTACTCTTTTTATGGGGAGGGGGGAGGAGGAGAGGAGAAGGAGGTGTATGAGTCCAGTTGAAAGGTTTATTTTCACTTTATTTTTTAACCTTAGAAACATCAGAAATGTCAAGTCTGGTCTTCGTTGTTTTTGCTGAAGGACCATCTGGATGTCTCAAAGCAGATTTATTGTGAACCAGTGCTCATCTTAGTGCAGGGGGTGGATGTATCCAATATTTTAAAAAGGCTTTCTTTTCCCAAAATGTTAGTCAGTGGAGTTAAACAGATGGTAACAGGAAAAAAAGTTTTAAATAGTTTTATTAAAAATCTCATCCTTTCTCAGAAACTCATCTTTCACTGTCTTGAATCATGATATTATCCTTTCACTAATTCTTGGTGATTGTAGAATCTTTCAGAGTGGACAATACCAGAATGTCTAATATAAAAAACAATCAATCAGAAAAAGAACCCTTACAAAATGTAGGTCTTCTTTATACATATCATAAAGAAGCACAAAATTACATAATTCCCCTTGTTTCTCCCCCTTCTGCATGTCACCTTGAAAAGGTATTTTTTCTGATCATGGTTCTTTTTATTTTGCCTGGTGACCTAGTGAATGTGATCTATATCACCCTGCCAGAGATCAGCTTCCATTTTCAGCCCAAGTTGTCTGGTTTTGGTTATGATTCCAAAAGGTTTCCTTCTTCTATTAGCTCAGTTTTAAAGAGAGGGTAGTATCAGTATTTTCCAGAAAGACAGCTAGATGAAGATGATGGGATCTATACGCTATCCATCTATATGGCAAGGATTGCTGTGTGTAAGCCCCAGTGGCAGTTGTAGGTCTTGCCCATAGCAAAACTGTAGACATTAATAAGAGAAGAGATTCCAGTATCATTTGAGTAACTGTGTTCTTCTATATATTTTTAAAAGTCTGGTGCATGCTTACTGTTAGGCTGACATAGCTACATTACTCAGGGGTGTGAAAAATCCATACTCCTAAGTGATGTAGCGATGCTGTCCTACACTCTGTGCAGGTGCAGCTAGGTCAACAGAAAAATGCTTCAATCAATCTAGCTACCTTTGTTTTGGGAGGTGGTGGTCCTACATTGATGGAAAAAGCCCTTCTCTTGCTGTAGGCTGTGTCTATTCTGTGGGGTTATGCCAGCGTAGCTATGGCAATGTAGCTGTGACAGTATAGTCCCTGTAGCATAGACAAGCCCATAGTCTCCCCTGTTTGTCTCTTTCTGGCATTATATTGTTTGTTTCGTGAGCTATGTGACAATACTAGCAGTGAGCATGTCATAGAACTGCTCAGGCCTGTAGCTAGGCAAACAAAAGTGAGGATGTTCTGGGAAGGCAGTAAAAACATAAACAGGGTTGGAGTCCTCCCCCAGAAAATTGTGAAATGTCAGGTGCAATCTTCTGTGTTTTAAAAGGTTTTAGACAAACAAAAGCAAAACCCAAAGAAGGAAACCTATCTACTATTTATTTGGAATTGTAGGAAACCTTGTCAGTGGCAAATTATATGCTGTTAAAACACCAATAAACATGTATCAAAAACCTTGGGCTCAGAAACACTCATGTAGTTCACAAAGTCAATGCGAGTCTTTCAGTTGACTTTTGGATAACACCCTTAATCTCTCTCTCCATGGTTTTCTGTGCCTCTGCCCCATCTCCTTCTGCTTTACTCTTTTCTTCCATAATCTCCCTTCCGTTATAAATCACAGCTCTCTTTCTTCACCTTTTCTGAGTTATATTAGTTCCCCTGGCTCCCTTCTGCTTTCTGTTCCCTGTCTACTCTTTCCTGTCCTTTTTGCTCCATGTCCCTCTTTAGCCCCTTGTTCAGCCTTTCTTCTCTCACTCCTATACTATATTGTAATCACTCTCCCCACACTTCCTTATTCTTTCTCTCTTGCCATAGCTGAGGTTCCCATGCCTTTCTTGCCTCCCCCGGTATTTCTTTTCCATTCTCCCACAGCTCCATCAATGCAGCCATGTGCCCCAACCATCATCTCTTGCTATAAAAGTCTGTAATGTATTATTTCTACCTGTAAATGTCTTAGGTTGGAGGCAGGGTCTGCCTGGGAGTGGGTTATTTTGTCCACTGGCGTTATTCTTGAGATGGATTCCAGTATCTTTAGAATCTTTATTTTTAAGATCAGGTGTTTTTTACCTAAACGTAAAAAGTAAAGTAAACTCCTTGGGCCAAATTCATCCAGTTGAAGTCAATAGAGTTACACTCTCTTACACCCGGCAGGGAGACTCTGACTGAAGCTCACAAGCCACAAGTGGCCCTTTAATATGTCTCCGGGGGCTCTTTGCAGCACATGGTATTAGAATACTGTTTAATTTAATTATTAACTAATCTAAGTGATTGATCAATCAGAATGCTTTTACTATGTTATTAACCAATTGTAGTTGATAATAAAATAAAACTTGGTCAGTCATTTTTCTGTGAGAATAATATATATATATATACACTAAATATTTCCCATCACACTGTTTAAATATGAATAGATAGTACTATAGTAAATGAAACAATGAATTCACACTCCTGTGGTTCTTTTGGGTAATGTTGATCACTAATTTGGCTCCTGAACCACTGAGGTCTGAGTATCACTGCACCAGAGATTAGTTTAGTGCACTTGTTTTAGAGATGTGGTTCTGTGTTGTGTTGCTTAGATCAAAAGTTGGACCAAGATCTGAACTTACCAAAAGTTTAGGAGGAAGGTGGGCAGGGGTGAATCCTGTGTCTCAACTCAGGTCCATCTCTAATTTCTTCTTTTGAAAGGAAGTTGTATGGTCAGCAAACAGCAGCAGCTTTATTTTGGTTTTGAAGCTATTCACTCACCCCTAGCAGAAGCCTGACAGAAGAGATATGGCCCCTAGCAGAAAAACCCTCTGGTTGCAGCTACTATACATCATACTATACATACATTAATAGAATATAGGGTACATTTTTCCCAGTACCAGATCAGACCATTGCTCCATTCGCTCCAGTACCTTGCTTCTGACTGCAGCCACTACCTGATGCTTTATCAGAAGGAGTATTTCTTCATAATGCTTCTGACCAGTTGTGCATTAAGGGGATGGGAACCTTCTGGTGCCTTTTGGAGACATTTAGTTTACATTTTGAAGAATTAGATTTTGGTTAATTCAGGTTAAAAGCACTGCACTGTGTGCTGCTAAAATTTAAAGGGAAACCACAAATTTAAAAAAAATTATCCTGCTCATACCTTGTATTACCTATTACAAACTACACTTCAAATTACTATAACTTTAAAAGATTAGAGAAAAAATGCTTTGTTTCCAGTCTGTTTACTCTGTGCATTTAAGAGCATTGTGTATAATCAGTTTCAACAGTTTTCCCTATTGCTTGTGTGAGTTTTTTCCACAGGGAAAGGGGAGGGGAAGTGTTGTTTTAAACAAGAAAATGTGATTGTAAAGCTATCACAATTGGCCAGGGGACTGAGTGGTAAGTGTTGTACCTGACACTACTACATTTAACTCATTTTTGGAAATAAAGTAGATCTTTTATGCAATCTCTGCAGTTAAAGGATCTTTGTTCCTCATAGCTTAACAGTGGGATAGCATCTTTCATTTTTGCTTTCTAGGATTTATTTTAAAATTTTACCATAAAATGAGGAAATGAAACCACAGTTTGAAAATAATCTCAGCAGCCTGTACTGACAAACAAAAAACCCAAACAACACCAATAACCCCTACAAACAGAAACTGAGTCAACTCTTAGGCCTTGTCTACATTAGAAAGTGTTGTGTACACAAGTTACAGTGATGATCAAAAAGCACTATAATTACCATGTTTGTGCCTGTCCACACAGCATTCATTTGTCACCGAAGCACGTGCACAGTTGTTGCTCTAGCATCGACAGTGAGAGCAATGCACTGTGGGCAGCTATCCCACTGTGCAACTTGCCACCTTGTGCTACTAGGAGTGGTGGAGAGGATCACATGGGTACGGGCTCAACGTCCCATGATGCAGTGATTTCCGTCCCATCATTCCATGGGTTTCCGACTGCATTTTGTGGTATTTTTCAACAGCCCCAGTTTCCAGTGCACCTGCTATCTCTATCAGAAAGAATGGATCCTGCACTGCTCTCCACTGTTGTTGTCAGTGTTCTGAACACATCGCAGCTGCTAATGCAGAATATCATGAGCTCCCAATCAGTCAGGCATCTTGGTTTCCTGTTCCTACTGTGTGCCATGCTAACAAACAGTGCCAGATTACTGTTTGCATTCACAGAGCATCTGCACACAGTGCAACGCCATTTTTGGGCGCGTGCAACAAGCACTAATTGGTGGGATCGCAGGTCTGGGATGACAAGCAGTGGCTGCAGAACTTTTGAATTCACAAGCCACCTTCATGGAACTCTGTGTAGAGCTTGACCCTGCCCTGCGGCACAAGGACACTTGGCCTGAATGGTACATCTAGAGGTGAAAAGGCAGGTGATGTGGGGTCACATGCCTCCCATAATTTTTGGTTGCACCCCTGCCAACCCTGACAGGCTGCGTAGCCCTTTGAGATGAGTGAGGGTGGATGGTGCCATCCCCGAGCCCCGCCATGTGGGACTGGCCTAAGTTGACCAGTGTCCCCTCTTGTGCCCCTCCATTCCCTGGCATCACCACTTGCCCATAGGGAGAGTTCACCCCAAGGTTTGAAAGCCTCTGTGGGGTGATCACATACCCCCCCCACTATGAACAGTTATGTGTCACCTCTGGAAGACATGTTGCTGTATTATGAAGAGACTAACGTTGGAAGTGAACAACAGGAGGGGGCTGCAGTGATCAAGGCATGAAATAAGTGATTCAGCAGGGTGGGAGTGGAGCTAGTGGTGGCTTCAGGTGATCTTGAATGGAGATGTGGTGGCAGGTGAACTCACAGGGTGGTGCAAAGTGCAAAAGCATTCCCTAAGTGTGAGGACACAGCTGAGATTAAACAAGAAGTAAAAGGGATGCTAGCTCGAAAGAGGAAATGAATGAGCCATGTATATGTACCAGTCCAGATGCAATGCATTGGATTGGCATAGTGAGTAAGATAAATGATTGGAGGGATACAACATTTCTGTCTCCTTGGGGCTGCCTGATCTCTGCATGTGTTGCTTCTCTCAGTGTAAATGAGCCCTTAACATTAATTCAGAAAAGAAAAGAGCTGTTTGTTTGTTGCACCCCACACTTGCTGTTTTAGTTGGTCACGCACATTTACAGGTATGTGGGTTTTTGTCCCAGTGAATACACTTTACACTGTAAACTAGTTGCACCCATGTCTGAATATGAGCAAAAATAGCTGCTAATATAATTAACTGAGCTGGGGAGTGAAGTAACTGTAGCCGTCTGGATTGCCCTCAAAAGGCTGTATTTAGGAAATGATATTTTACATAGAGAAGCTAAAGTTCTCAAACCCATGGAAAAGGGCAACGGGAGTTCACCGCCTGTAAATGGCATTTGTGTAGCGGGTTCAGGGAGATTCAGCCTGAATAGTCTAGGCAGGGGTGTGGCTGGGAGGCAGTAAATCACCGCTTGAGTGCTGGCTTGCTTGGTGGCTCTCACTCAGAGCTGTGTCTGCAGCTGCCTGAGCTGTTGCACGCGGCGTATAGAGCTCTAGGCTGTTCGAGTGAGAACTTCAAAAGACTTACCAGAATTCTTCTAAATGCAAGTGGTTCTGGTCTAGCTGTGAGATCTGACTGAGGGCCGCCAGTGTCTGTTTACCTTCCCGAACCGATTTGGCTCCGAGATGAAGGGTATGCTGCGCTAATCTGAAAGTGTCCGAGTACTCTTCAGAGAGGTGAGTGACTCCCTGTTACTTGTCTAACTTTTATTATGCAATTACTATGCAAAGGGACAAGTGACTGAACCAAAAGTCTTTAAAGGCTTTACACCGCTCTTTTTCTCTGTACTTTTGCTATCCCCGTAATGATCAAATTATTCATGTGAGCTGCTTTTAGGAGACTTTAATGTAGAGGTTTTTGGACTACTTAATGAATAGTCGTTGACTATATGATCAATTGTTATTTGTCTTAAAAGTTGTTACTATGGAAATGGTGATGCCCTGGAATTTGCCCATAAATATCCTAACTAATTTACTTTGAACAGACGGAGCTGGCGTTTGGGTCTTGAATATACACATGATCAGTGAGTGAGCTTTGTTAAAAATATGCTGGTATGTGTGAGGGGGCAAAAAGATATATTTGTTTTAATAGTTTGGTGTGGTGTTCCTTGTTTACCATGTTTTGCCCTGATTGCTTTCTCAAAGGAGGCTCAGCTGCTTTGGAAATTAATTGAATGGGGCTCAGCTGGAGGTAGAACATTTCGAGGAGACAAACTTCAACTAATCTCTTCGAAAGCTAGCAAAGAAAGAGAAATAAGTAGCCTGCCATGTAACTGTGTTGACAACATTGTTCTTTTTCTTTGTTGGATGAGGAATGAATAGCTGGTTGTATTTGTCTCCCAGGGGGAGTGGAGAAAGGAGAAGAGCTCAGATCTGACTCATCCTAAACTCTTTGATAACGCTGAACTAAATCTGGTCACGATTTTAGGCGTTTGGAGCTTTGAGGCGTTTGAGAGGAAAAGATTTCTGAGTTTTAGCTATAAGGGGGATGGGCTCTGGAAATTATTTAAATACAGACTCAAAGATAGATATTTAATTATGGCTATTATTTTAAAAATCCGAAGCAGCTGGTGCGTTCAGGCTCTTGCACACAGCACGCAAAGGAAAGACAATCTTGAGTGTTAAGTCTCAAATGATGAGATTTGTTGTTGGTTACATAAATTTGCTTTGTTTTAGGAGGAGCACATATGAAGATGTTCCTTCCTGACCTGATCAGTATCCTCTTACATACTGCCTGTCTTTTATATATGCCTATTAATAGTACAAGATAGAAGAGTTGTATGTTTGCTATTGAAAAGATCCCTGACTAAAATAGTTAATGTGGATATGCCTGGTAACCTGGAGAAATCATGGGAACAGAACAGTGTGATAACAGTAAATGGCAACCCCCCATGCCAAAAAGAGGGAAGGTCTGTATGTCTGCCTCAGGGAGGAGGAAGAGATTTTTCCCCCCCCATTTCAGGAAGTAGCTGAAAAATACTCCAGTTGCACCACTATTTTATCTGCAGGAATGGAGAGAAGACATAATTGCAAGGAGGATCCAGAATAATTTCTTATTCCTAGTCAAGGGTTTTTATTGGCTGATCTGCTATTCAAGATCAATGAGCAGTTGCACTGCCTGGCTCTAATTTCATATTACCTTAACCTGGGCCTGCAAAGTTTTCAAGGAATTGTATAGCATGAACAAAGGGCCAAATGATGAGATGCTTACTAAGTGTTTTTTACTGAGTCCTAGTTAGTAATAAGAATAATTTTGTTTAGCTTTTATATCGGTTTCTTAATTCATAGCTCTTACAGCATTTTATAGATGGGGAAACAGAGGAACAAAGGTGAAATAACACATCCAAGTCAAATAAGAGCATGTCATGGCAGAGCTGGGGATAGAACCCTGGTCTCCTGATTTAGGCAAATGGAATTAAAGCCTTTGTAAAAAAAAAAAAAATTATAGGTTTGACTTCATTGGAATTTGAGGGCACTCAGCACTTTCTGGGTGAGATTCAGATTTTGAGAACCTTGCAGAATGAGCTTTGAAGTAAGGATGTTAGGATTTGGCTAAGAATTTTTTAAAATGTTCGTCATAGAAATGTTCCAATGATTTAGTAGAGTTTTTGCGCTTAACAAAATGCATTTTTAATTTTGTAGATTTTGGTGAAAACTAGATTGTTAGCAATTTAAATGGTAATATGATCAATCCTAAAGAACACCTAACATTGAAGTATTAGAAATATTTATTCAAACATTAATTTTTAAACAGTCAAAATTAAGTTTGCGGCCGTTATTGTACATCCAGTGAAATGATATGATTAAAAAGACTGATCTGAAATTTACTGACAAACAATGGAGGATTTGTTCAGTTAAACTTTTCTCAAAAATGAGTTAAAAATCCAGAATGATATATAGCCTAGCCCAGTTTTAGTTTAATATTCAAATACACCTTGTTTGTATGCTTTCCATTGACTTAGAGCAATGGTATAAAAAAATGTTCAAATAGGTGGAGGTCTCATAATAATATAGGATAAGGATTAATCAGTGTTTTTTTTTTTTTTTTTTTTTGTTTTTTTAAATTCTAAGTACATTTGACAACATTTCCAGAGTGTTTCACAGCTCTGGTCTGTCTGTCTAATCTCATGTCTTTTGATGCTTGGCAGACTCTGGCTTGTCACTGATTGGGGTTTAGACCCTTTGAACTTTTGCATGTGCTTTCCCGCACTTGTCCTTTTTATCATATCAGGTTGTGGATTCCCCAAACCTTTGTATTCTTTTCTTTGTATTCTATTCTTGTAGTCTTCAGGCCAGTTTGTCATAGAGGGTACAGTACCAATTAATTTTATAACACCTGTATCAAAAAGGCTGTTAGCATGCAGGAATTTTTTAATCCCAGATAATTTTATAGAAGCACTTCTTGGTCCAGGAATACTTGTTTTGATTTTGACTATTTTCTTGGTTACTTTGATCATCAAGGCCTTTAGCACCCATCAACCCTTAACCAGGGAGCAGGGCTACTCAGAGAGAATCAGGGTTTAAAAGCCTGTTCCTAAGAGGGAGTTCAGCTCTCCAGGTGAGGGACAAGTGAATGTGAACCTTGGGTGAGTTTGTTGTCTTTAGTGTATGTGTGTGGTGTGCTTGCTGCTTGACTGATGTACGTTGTGTGGTCTGTTGTTTGGGGGACCACGAGCTGATCCTAGCAGCCTGCTAGGCAAGACTGAGAGCTTCTTAATGAGGCTTTGGTCCTCAAGCCCCTTAGTCCTCAAGTCCTTCAGCATCCATCAACCCTTAATGAGGGGACAGGGCTACTCAGGGAGAACTAGGGTTTAAAAAGGCCACTCCTAGGTGACTACAGCAGCTAACGGGAGTTTTGCGTGGGAATTTAAAAGGGGAGTGAGGGAGGTAGATACACTTCATTAACATCTGTAAATTAAGACAGTAACTCTCTCCCCTGATTAACAGTAATAAAACAAAGAGCTGTAGGAGTAAAAAGAGAATGCAGGCAGAAGTCCAGCAACAGAATGAAGGCTATCTATTTTATTCTGCTGATTGCAACGTGGATGATTACCTGCCCTATGGGGCAGGTAGCGTATGTGTGCATTCAGTGCAAGGAGCTCCTGACACTCCGGGTCCACATATGGCTTTGGAGACTAGGGTAGCTGAACTGGAGTAGCTAAGAAAGACAGAGAGATACATAGATGGGACTTTCTGGGACACAGTAGAATGGTCCCACCTCTGGGACTGTTGACAGCCTCTGTACTGTTGAGGCAGATGAAAGTCTCAGGAAAGGAGAACATCAAACTGGAGCAGAGGGAAATGATCCCATAGTTGGGACTCTCCTTCCGAATGATGTCATGGTATTCTCTGACACTGAGGATACCTCTCTGGGGGAGGGAAGACCAATTATTAGGAAAAGACAGGTGATAGTAATGGCGGACTCGATCATTAGAAACATAGATAGCTGGGTTTGTGATGACCGGGAGAACCACATGATGACTTATCTGCCATGTGCAATGTCTCAAGACATCTATAAAGACTGATGTGTAGTGCTGGGGAGGAGCCAGTGGTCATGTAGGTACCAATGACATAGGGAAGGATAGGCATGAGATACTGGAGGCCAAATTTAGGCTGCTAGGTAAGAGATTGAAATCCAGAACCTCCATGATAGTATTAACTGAAATGCTTCCAGTTCCACGCTCAGGGCCAGTTAGGCAGGAGGTCCTGCAGGGTCTCAATGTGTGGATGAGATGATGGTGTAGGGAGGAAGGTTTTAGATTTATTAGAAACTGGAGAACCTTTTGGGAAAGGGGGAGCTACACAGAAGGATGGGCTCCACGTAAACCAAAATGGAACCAGATTGTTGGCACATAAAATTAAAAAGGTTGCAGAGCAGTTTTTAAGCTAAGGGCTGGGGGAAAGCCGACAGGTGCTGAGTAGCATGTGCTTTGGACAGAGACATCCCTTGGAGAGGATCTATTAATGAAGATTTTCTATATCCTAGTAAGGAGGAGAGAATGAAAGAGGATAAAATATGGGTAGGTTCTGATGAGAAACGGTCAGATGAAAGAGTCCCATTCAATTTCATCACATAATGGCAGACAGCTAAAAAGTGATAATTTTTGAAAGTGCTTATATATAAATGCTAGAAGTCTAAATACTAAGGTGGGTGAATGTGAGTGCCTTGTATTAAATGAGGATATTGATATAATAGGCATCACAGGAAACTTGGTGTAATGAGGATAATCAATGGGACACAGTAATACCAGGGTACAAAATATATCCGAAGGATAGAATAGGTCGTACTGGTGTGGGAGTGGTACTGTATGTGAAAGAAAGCATAGAGTCCAATGAAATAAAAATCTTAAATGAACCAAACTATACCATAGAATCCTTATTGATAGTAATTCCATGCTTGAATAATAAGAATGTAGCAGTAGGGATAAACTGCTGACCACCTGACCAGAATGGTGATAGTGACTGTGAAATGCTTAGAGGGGCTAAAATTTTTTTTAAAAACCTCAATAATAATAATAATGGGGGATTTCAGCTATGTTGATTGGGTACAGGTAACATCCGGACGGGATGCAGAGATGAAGTTTCTTGACACCTTAAAATGATTGATTCTTGGAGCAGCTAGTCCTGGAACCCACAAAAGGAGAGGCAATTCTTGATTTACTCCTAAGTGGAGCACAAGATCTGGTCCAGGAGGGGAATGTAGCTAAACTGCTTGGTAATAGTGACCATAACATAATAAAATTTAACATCCCTCTGTGAAGTGGAGGGAACACCAAAGCAGCCCACCATGGTAGCATTTAATTTCAGAAAGGAGAACTACACAAAAATGAGGATGTTAGTTAAACAGAAATTAAAAGGCACAGTGCCAAAAGTGAAATCCCTGCAAGTTGCATGGAAACTTTTTTTTAAAAAAAACTCCATAATAGATGCTCAAATTAAATGTATACCCCAAATTAAAAAATGTAGTAAGAGGACTAAAAAAAAGTGCCACCGTGACTGAACAACAAAGTTAAAGAAGCAGTTGGAGGCAAAAAAGGCATCCGTTAAAAAGTGGAAGTTAAATCCTATTGAGGAAAATAGAAAGGAGCCTAAACTCTGGCAAGTAAAGTATAAAATAAAGTATAATTAGGAAAGCTAAAAAAGAATTTAGAGAACAGCTATCCAAAGATGCAAAAAGTAACAGCAAACTTTTTATATGTATGTCAGAAGCATGAACCCTGCTAAACAACCAGTGGGGCCACTGGATGATTGAGGTGGTAAAGAAGCACGCAAGGAAGATAAGGCTATTGTGGAGAACCTAAATGAATTCTTCATGGCTGAGGATGTAAGGGAGATTCCCAAATTGGAGCCATTCTTTTAGATGACAAATCTGATGAACTGTCTCAGGTTGAAGTGTCAGTATAGGAGGTTTTGAAACAAATTGATAAATTCAACAGTAATAAGTCACCAGGACCAGATGGTAAATCAGCTTCTATACCAGATGACTGGAGGATAGATAATGTGATGCCACTTTTTAAAAATGGCTCCAAGGGCAATCCTAGCAATTACAGGCTGGTAATAATAAAGAACAGAATTATCAGACACACAGATGAATATGATTTGTTGGGGGAAGAGTCAACATGATAGCTGTAAAGCAAAATCATGGCTCACCAATCTACTAGAATTCAATAAGCATGTGGTTATGGGTGATCCAGTGGATATAGTGTACTTAGATTTTCAGAAAGCCTTTGACCAGGTCCCTCACCAAAGGCTCTTAAGCAAAGTAAGTTATGGGATAAGAGGGAAGGTCCTCTCCTGGATCAGTAACTGATTAAAAGATAGGAAACAAAGGGTAGGACTAAATGGTCATTTTTCAGAATGGAGTGAAGTAAATGGAGCCGTTTCCTGGGGGGCCGGAACAGGGACCAGTGCTGTTCAACATATGCATAATCTGGAAAAAGGGGTCAACAGTGAGGTGACAAAATTTGCAGATGATACAAAACTACTCAAGGTAGTTAAATCCAAAGCAGACTGTGAAGACTTAGAAAGGGATCTCATAAAACTGGATGGATGAGCAACAAAATGGCAGATGAAATTCAATGTGGATAAATGCAGAGTAATGCACATTGGAAAACATAATCCCAACTATACATATAAAATGATGGGGTCTAACTTAGCTGTTACTATTCAAGAAAGAGATCTTAGAGTCATTGTGGATTGTTCTCTGAAAACATCCACTCAATGTGCAGCAGCAGTCAAAAAAGCTAAAAATGATAAGAATCATTAAAAAAGGGTTAGACAAGAAGACAGAAAATATCATATTGCCTCTTTATAAAATCCATGTTACGCCCTCATTTTGAGTACTGTGTGCAGATCTGGTCCTCCATTGACTTGTTTTTAGCAGTCCATTGTGGAGTAGCAAGTCCTACCTCTGACCTTTGATGAGGATGCTAACAGGCATGATTATAGACAGACTGACTAGACCTATTTTGAGGGGTAAAACTCTTGTAATGTAATCAACATTTTTATGTATTAAAAATTAAATAATAGCTATATATATTTTGCAAGTAGGGAGATCAATTCTCACACGTGGAAACTTAAACAAGATGTTCATTTCTCTCATGTGCATTCTCAAAACAGCACTTAAATGTTAATTTTATATACCCAAGTATGAATTTAAGTATCCAGATGCTGGACTTGTATATACTGTCCAGATGTATGCATTTGAAAACTGGGTTTATGGTATAGCTGAGGGGTGAAGGGGGTGGGGAGGGGGGTAAGGGGCGGTTGTTTTAAAATGTGCAGTAACAAATTCATGGTTTACTATTTGGAAAAGTAAATCTAATGAACTTTTCTTGTTCACAGAAATAATTTGTCAGGCTGTTTTATTTAGAAATTAAGAACTTTGTTAATGGAAGTTACTGGTAGAGATAGATGGGGATAAAATGGTTTTCTTTCTATAGCTATCACTACATATGAAGTGGTTTGAAGTCTATGGCTATTGTGTATATCTCTCAGATTTTGTTGGTAGCTAGAACTATATATGAAGTTACATTGCAACTTCCATTATATCCACTTGTTTTTGCATACTTGTAAATGTTAGGGCTAAAACTGCATATGCTTTGTCTCAGCCTAGAAATTTACTCATATGTTTGAGTTAAGGAGAGTGAAGAAAATACATTATTATAAGATAATAATAAAATGATATAATACTTTGATAAGTGCAATCTCAATGGTTTTATGAAGGCAAGCATTCATTAGGTGCAAAATCACTTAGGTGATAAACACCTAGATTTTAAAAAACATGGCTGTCTATGTGCAGTGTGGGCAAGCTAGACTGGGACTTCCAAACTCCTATAAATATGAGGTTTGGGTGCCTAACTCCATGAAAGTCCTTTGAAGGCCCTACATTAATGTCAGCGTAAGTTTGAGACCTGCACTTTTTTCATTTCTTGACTTTGACTGAGAACAGTTAACTTTTGTTCCTTAATATTATGTTTAGTATATAGACAAATGGAGCCCACCAGTTTACACCAGCTGGGAATCTGGCCCTGTATTTATAGCCACCATTTTCTGTTTTGAACCTACCTATGAGTCAATTAGGTTGGCATGGGTAATTAAAAATGTAAAGCTGCTTGTACAACACAGTTAAATTTTGAATGAACATACAATATTTTTGATGCCACCAAGTAGAAATGACTTCCCCAAACCACATTCTGAATGAAGACATAAACAATATAAGGGACCAAGATTTAGTGGTCACATCATAAACTGTCAGAAAGACCTCTTGAAATTGTGTGGGGTTTTTAAAATCTATTTTAATAAACTACATCTACAAGAGCACAACTTCCGATAAACATTACACACTATGCAGAAGCGATTCTACAGAGCCTCAGCACGCAGAACTTTTTTTCACTTTCACATTATAAACCATGTTATCAAGGTCCTATGGTAAATACCTTGCTCTAATTACAGATAGTAAAAGACAAGGTCAGAGGGAGTCTCTGTCATGTTACTGACACATTTCCGGAGTCCATGGCTAGATTTTCAGCTGCATCAGAGCTCTTTGTGCTGTAGCTGAAGTAGAGGGAAGAGGGTAAATGTAGTTTTAAGATCTGAGCCCTGACACAACTGAGATCACCCTCAGTGTTGCTCTAAATTATGCCTGGCTGTAATAATCTCCAAAGTGGGGTTGGAGATGGCTGGATTGCAACAGAACTCTGACAACACCCTAATGTTGGGGCTAGAAGTGGATGGAATGGGACATAGAGACAATTTAGCTATCACTACAAGAGGTGTGGATTCCCCTAAGCCAGAGGCATCTCTATGTAGTCAGTTAATGCTACTTTGTTTCTCGCGTGGCAGAAAGCAGCCTGATCAGGGGGCCAGAATCTGACCATGTGAATTTACACTAAGTGTTGTAATTCTGTTCATGTTGGCATATTTATGACGGAGAGATGTCTCTGTTGCAGCCCAGGTGAAATTGACCAAATTCACCTCTAGTGTAAAGAGTGCAACTCCATTAACTTCAATGGAGTTGCATCCCACTTATCCCAGCAGTGAATTTGACCCACTGGGCCTATGTGTTTTACGGAAAAGTTTTCCAGTAATCTCCTATCCTTATCTTTTGGATAAAATCCTTTGGTTTACAAGCTATTAAACAAATTTGCCCCAGTTCTCTAGTATGCTTATTACTTAACCAAGTCTGTAGTGCCCACTACTGAGTTCAGAGTTGCAATCTTTTAAGATAAGCCGTGATCTGTATATTGTTGTTGTTTTGTTTTTTCCTAACAATTTAGTTTCAGTTAATGATTCCAGACTGATGTTTGACCTTTCAAATTGAACGATTCCTAAGCACTCATGGTAAAACAACACATACAAAGATAAACCTAGCAGATAATAGAAGATTGTGGCCAGATCCTGCAAATGCTTGCATATATGCTTATGTCAGTTATTTCAGTGGGCTATTCACATGTGTAAAATTATTCATGTGTATAATAATCTGCAAGATTGAGACCTATGAGATTAGCTCATAATTTAGGATATATTTTAAAATAATAAATTGTCTGCCTTCTAATCCAAGAAGTGCAATAGTAATAGAGACAACTGCTAACAAATGTTGTTTAATTTCATTTTAAAATGGCAGAACTTGTGATTGATGGATCTGTGGACAATTTTTGTTTTTCAGAGCTGAGAATGATAGCTGCTGGAAAATTTGCAAGTGTCCCCAGAAACATGCAGGTGAACCATCATTTCTCACTGGCTTCTTCTATGGATCTTTTGAGCAGCAAACCACCTCTGGTTGAGCATCACTTAGACTCCTATCAAGATGTTTCTATCCATGGCACTCTCCCAAGGAAGAAAAAGGGGACCATTCCTATTAGATCTTGTGATATGTTTAGCCATATGGGAACCCTGCCATTCTCCAGAACACACAGGCAGCAGTCACCTTTGATTCAAGATACCATAGACGAGTATCCCTTGCAAGACAGGAAGAGTGAGAAACTCTACTTCAGGTACCTTCTTAAATTTAACCCAGATATGTTTGTTTTATAAAATCTGTCCTATATTCTTCTAGAACGCCTGTCCCCTACTTATAAGGCTATGAGGGTATGGTTGAGCCAACATAGACTTGACCTTGAGCCAGTGCCCAAGCTTGAGCCAGCCATTGGTGAGATGGCCACATGTCACAAGTCAGGTTTTGGGTCAGCTTCTATTATTATGCAAAAATGAAATCTGATGCATTTTGCCAATTATAGGGGAAACTTTTTTGCATTTTATTCCATAGATTAAAATGAAAACAAGTCTTTGGTGGTGTCTTGATTGTTTTAAATATTGTAAATTTTAATATTTTTTGTTACTTTGTTCCTGTAGATTTGGAAACCTTCCCCCCACCCCCACCCTGCACCCTCCTCGTGTGTGTGGTGGTGGTGCGGCATGTCCAATTAGCTGTCCTAGTAAAGATGATAATATTCTGGCCAAAATTTTCAAACATCAGTGCCTAAACTCGAGACACCTAAATAAGAGCTTGATCCAATTCCAGCTGAAGTAATTGGGAGCATTACTGGAAGGCTCAGTTACTTACAGTAATGAGGGATGTATAAGAACCTGTATTAAATGGTCATTCTATTGACTTCAGGAAGCACTGTATCAGTCCCTAAATGTCCCGCTTTCCCACTGACTTCAATAGGGCCACTGTTGTTTAGACATTGATTGAGAAGAACAACAACTAGGGTACAAAGTTTTAAAAACAGTCACTGAGCATAGGCAAAGTATTGCTGACAATCCCATAAGCATGGCAAGATTGTCTCAGGTGGATGCCAGAGTCAGGAAACTTCAGTATAACCCAGTGGTTTAATAAGGATTAACAAAGAATATGAGATACCATTTTGCTGCTTGGGTGTCAGAATTGGCATGGTTGAGAAAAGAAGCCAAATGAGAACTTCTGCACTGGGATTCATAGTTGTACTGTAAAAATGTATTTACCAATCAGATTTCATCTCACAACCTTTGATGAAGGGAGGGAAAGTGTATGATCTCTGTTCTTATGGCATATCAGATCAGCCTTCTCCTTTAATGGTGCAATTAACTGAATCTATGTTGTTAATAGTGCTTGAGAACAAGCTGAAAGGTTGTTCAAGAGCAGTTCTTTCCCCCCCCCCTTCTATCCTCCAACAAATCAGTTTGGGTAAATAGCTACAGAGTTCATAATGTTGCTCTCCATATGATGTAGAGGGCAATAGTCAATTAGATGTAATTGCTTCCAGCTTGTTTGGACTGGCTTGTGAACTTATTGAACTCCTTTTTAATTTTTATGTGATCAGAGAATGCAAGCACTCAGAGATGTTATAAGAAGAAGAATGTGGTAATATGCACTGCTGCTTTCTCACAGCTCACCCTTCATCTAATCATTTATTGTACAAGTACAGTTTACAAGAGATATACCTGCTCTGTTTGAGATAATAGAGCTTCCACATTTTAGTGTCTGTCTGTGTATCTTCCACATTTTGTGTTTGTGCGTGTGTGTGTGCGCATGCGCGCGCGCTATTAGGAATATTGCTGTCATCTGAGTAAGAACAAGAGGGAGGCAAGGACAAACAGTTCTCCCTCATCCAGAATGAGAACATGATGCTACTTGAATAAAAGGGATGTTGTTAGGCCAGTTGAGTAATGGTGCTTTCTACTGCCATGTAGAAGATCTGGGTCCAATTTCCATGGTTGGTCTCCCAGTCACCTTGCTAGAATAGGTAGACATGCATGGTAGCAGCTCTTGACTCATGTTTATAGTGCTAGCAACTTCAGTGATGTTAGAAATGAAGTCATTATCCACTCGCACCATAAGTAGGTATGTAAAAGGGCTGTGACATCCGAAAGAAAATATATATATGATGGCAGACATTTGAGGTCAGATTCTTTTTCCCCTTACTTAAATTGAATGGGACCATACTCTGCCAGTAGTCCCAGGTTTGTGGGTTTGGTGTTTTTTTAAGGAAAGCTAGAATTGATTAATTCTGCCATCGTTCTTGGTCTCTCATGTTGCGAATCTGCATCCTTATTCAATATCTAAAAATTGAACATTTTTAGACACAAATATGGAGCAAAAATATGATTTGCCTGGTGAGCTTTAGCCATAATCACCCAGGATCACATTGTGAGGCTCTCACTCATGTCGAGCATTTTGAAATCAATGGGCCTATTGGTGTAGTGAGGCTCTACTCAATGTGAGTGAGGGTGTATGTCTAAGTTCACTGGCACTGAGCATTCCTAGAGTTTGATAAGATAGATAGCCATCCCTCTTGTACTGCTGATTTCTGTGTAGAATCTTGTGGTGAATGAGAGCCCAAGATCAGTTCCTCAGAGTAGGGATTGCTAGCAAATGTATCTGAGGCAATCAATAGGCCAGCTCAGTCTGAGCAGTTAAGAGAACTCCAGAACAGCACTGACGACAAATTCTTTTAGGGCCAGTTTGTTCTTTTTTTACATGTGGTAAAGTCAGGCCAGATGGCTACCAAAGGGTATAACTATTTGTGTGCCGGTGCCCACCCACTGCTAAAGGCCCAGGTCACTGGACCCAGAACACAACCAATTGCATGGGACAAAGAATGAAAAAAGGAGAGGGCATGGGGGCATAGGGTCAAACGGAGGGAACCAGGGCAGGTATGTGAGCCCTGGACTGCTAAAGGCCCTTTTCTCTGCAGGCAGAGCAGAGGTTACTGCAGGTCAATTAAAGACACCAGGACCCAATTAAGGGCCACTCCAGGTCTACTTAAACCCTGCCTCCCCTAAAAGGGGTGATTGGGGGGGCAGAGAAGCAGAGAAGGAAGCTGCCAGAAGGCTTGTGGCTGCAGGAGGAGATAGTGCTTCTCCGTGGCCAAGAGAGGCAGAGAAGGGAAGGACCGATGTGGCTCTGATCCTCCAGGGCTTTACCACCACCCCTACAGCCCTGCGCAGGAGCCACAGGAAGGTACTCCTGGGGCCTTGCGGCATACACTGATTGGACTTACCCACCCTCCTGTGGGGTTGAAGGGCACCCTTCAGGCCCTATGGTCAAGAAAGACTGGAGTATACCACAAGTGTTTTATTTTCACTTAGACTTTCTCTGGAAGCATTATTGAAATAGGGAGAATCCCTGTCCGCCTCCAATGCTGTGGTGAGATAACAGTAGAACAGGGCTCTAGTGCTTAGCATCACAGTTGCTATGAACTGAGGCTAGAGGATCCTAGATATTGAATTGTGATTCAGGGATATCAAAGGTGTAAACTCAATTTCTGAGATTTTGGGATAGATGTTTTAAAAAAATAAAATGTATTGAGACTTTATATATGTGGCTTGTTTCAAACCAAGCTTATAGTACATGGACAGGGAAAGGCACTTGCAGTCCTTCTGACCACAGGCATGTCCCTGCATGTCCCAATGACTCATAAGTGCTGTCCTGGCTTTCTCCCTGGGCTAATTGTAAAGGTAATGGCTCTCGATGATGCTGACACTAATCTGCCTGGGGGTGTAACCCAGTAGCACAGCACAAGTGGTATGATACAGATATATATCACAAACATCCATAATTTACAGTACAAAGGCGATACATACTGTGGTAAAGTCAGCCCAGAGGGCTACCAAAGGGCATACCAGGGCCTGTATGTGGGCCCTAAAGGGTTAAAGGCCCTTTGCCTACAGGCAGAAGAGAGAGCACAGCAGGGCAATTAGAGGCACCTGGCCCCAATGAAGGGCAGTGCGCGGTGTACTTAAACCCTGCCTCCCCAAGACGGGGGAAACAAACCAGGAGGAAGCTGCCAGAAGGCTAGTGGCAGCTGGAGGGGAAGGTTCCCTGCCAGACCAGGAGACAAAGCTCCTCTACAGCCAGGGAAGACGGGGTAGCTGGGGGCGCCCTGGCCTAGGAAGAGAGGTAAAGCGTGACACCCACCAGGGGGAAGCCGGCAGTTTGCCACAATGCACATAAACAATATCATATTTAGCAAATTATAACCTTTCTAGTGGTGCCTGGCATGGCCTATCTTGTAAGAATCATTGCAATTTTGTCATATTGGTATTAAAGAATATTATAAATTGTTTTCCCTAATCCAGACATTGTCATAGGTGACATATTACAAAATTATACATATGAGCTGGATATATATTCTTAAAATGTATTTGGCCAAGTAAGGCTTAAATCACCTTTCCTTAGACAAAGGAGTGTAGTCCCACCTGGTTGAATCTGTCTGCAATGTAAACTGAACAAAGATAGGTGAGGCTATAGAAGTACATTTACAAAAAAGGTAAACAAAGCCATCAAACCAGCAAGTGGCGGAGACGGCCACTTAACTATCACCATTGGGGGTCAGGAGGTGGCGTCAACTTCCTGGTGGACACAACAAGCTGAGTCCCTATGAGGGCTTCCTGACTTTGAAAACAAAGGTAAAATG
This sequence comes from Mesoclemmys tuberculata, assembly GCA_007922155.1. Taxonomy (NCBI): domain Eukaryota; kingdom Metazoa; phylum Chordata; order Testudines; family Chelidae; genus Mesoclemmys; species Mesoclemmys tuberculata. Next base: position 27,425,263 of record ML675646.1, read on the forward strand.
GAGGCTTAAAAGCAGAGAAAAAAACCATGTGATATCCTTCACCAGAAGAAACCAAGTGCTTTGTGTTCTGTGTTGGATCCTGGCTAAGGCTTGGTCTACACTACAGCATTAGGTCAACAGAAGGTAGCTTACGTCGACCTAGTTATGTCAATGTACACACTACAGCCTTGCTCCCACCAATGTAAGTGCCATATTACACCGACGACATAACTCCATCTCCACAAGAGGCGTAGGGCTTATGTTGGTGTAGTTAGGGTGACACAGTGTCCCTGTGGACACTGTGGGTTACTTACATCAGTGATTGGCTGTCATTCTTGTCAATTTCACAACTCCATGCTAGATCTGTGAAATTGAAAAGAAATCTCGGTAGGTGGGGGGCTCCAGCTAGAGCTTGGCTTCCCCCACATTCCCCACTAGGCTGCTGCCCATGCTCCCCTCTCTAAGTCAGGCGCAGCAGGGCTGGCTGCCCCATGGGCTTCCTGCTGGGAGCCCTGTGGCAGAGTCTCCCTGCTCCCAGCTGGGCTGTTGCATGGGTGCTGCCCCAAGGCTCTCAACTCCCTGCTGCCCCAAGGCTCCCTGCTTCTTGCTGGGAGCATGTCTGCTTCCTTTCCCCCACCGCCAGGCTCTCAGCTCCCCACTGGGCTGCTGCCGTGCTCCTGGCAGGAAACCGGGAGCTGAGAGCTGGAGATGGGGGGGCAGCTAGGAGCCTCAGGCAGTACCTGTGCTCTTGGAACAGGAAGCTGGGAGCCTCGGACAGTACTGGGCTCCCAGCAGGGAGCTGCATGCAGAGCAGAGAGCCCAGGCTGTTAGCCCCCCCTACATCTTCACTGCCCCCCTTAAGTCAGTGGAAGTGCTCCTGGTGAGGAAGTGCACCACTGACAGAAGAAGGGTAGTGTGGGTATGAACCACCACAGTAATTACTGCAGTGACTTTAAGTCAACCTAACGTAGGTCGACTTAAGTTTTTAGTGTAGACATGCCCTAAGAACTAGCTGCCCGTGCTGGAGGAACTATGGTGAGAGAACTACTTTAAACAGAAGGTTCTCGTTGGTTAAGTTCGGTTTTAGGCTTAGAAGTATATTTTTACCTTTTGTTTGTAACCATTTCTATCTCAAATCCTTTTGCTTGGAATCACTTAAATATTTGTTCTTTGTTAATAAATGTAGTCTTGTTTTATTACACAACCATCTCAATGCAGTGCTTTGAACTGAAGAGTAAAATCCTCAGCCATACTAACAGAGGCTGGTGCTTGTATTGCCTCTTTACAGGAGCAGCAACCTTGATAAGCTTTTGTGAGTGCTACAGTGAGAGGGGCTGATCACTGCAGAGGAGGAGATGGTTTGGGGGTAGATTTGGGATTGGAGAGGCTGTTGGTGTCAGCCTGCAAGTAACCAGGCTGGTGCAATCCAGGGTGAGGTGATTGGGCTATGGGCAGGGGTATGAGTCAAAGCTGTACAACACAGAAACACCCAGGGTTACAGGGCGGGAAGTAACACAACCCGCTACGGGTTTGTGTGAACCCTCAAAGCATCACAGTCCCCAAAATACTTTTAATTATGGTGAAAATTTTCTTTCAGGTTTATCTGAAACCTCAATTATCCAGACTTGTTTAGTAGCTTCTGTCCCTCTTTCTCCGTCCCCCTCCTTCACAATTACATTTGGCTAATCAAAGTCAGAAGTATATCTTCAAAGTTAGAACACAGGACTAGCAGTCAGAAGACCTGCATTGTGTCCCTGACTTGCCATACACTTACCTGAATACCTTGCCAAAGGTCTTACAGTAAAAATTTTGAAAGCCGAGTGCCTAAAGTTAGACAGCTATAGCCATATTTGGTACCTAAATAAAAGATGCCTAATTTTCAGAGCTGATTACTTTTAGCTCCCAATGAAATCAATGGGAACTATGAATCTTCAATACCTCTGAAAATCTGATCCTTAATCTCACGTTGTCTGTTCCCCATCTGTAAAATGAGGATAAATATTTACTGAGCAAGCAAGGGCGTTGAATGGCCTAATTAATGTCTGCAAAGTTCTTTGAGATCTTTTGTTTGAAGCTGTTACAGAAGTGCATGGTATATTATTATGATTAAATGGTTTCGCTTATTCTGTTCTGGAGTTTCACCAATATGTAAAGAAAAATATTATTTACTTCCTGCATGTACAGCCCACTTAACGGCAAGGAGCTGGAGTGATGTCTGTCTTGAAAGGGTTTTTGGGGGGAAAGGAGAGACTGTGATAGCAACAGTGCACTTTTCACCAGAGAACCAGGAACTTTTGTGTGTGTTTGTTTCAGTGTGCTCCAATATGTCAGTCCCTTATAGAAAATGTGTGCTCAAATGCTACAGTAATAGGGTGCATTAGAAGAACCAAAAGAAAAGAAAATACCCGTAAATAAATTACTTCTGTAGTCAGGTGGATGTATATTGTGTCTTTTGTCCTCCCACGTTAGCATGGGAGATATCAGAAATTGCGCAGTCTGACACACAAGAGATTAATCAATTGACTCATGCTGGTGAAGTCTGTCCCTTGAGTCTATGGTCTAGTCTTCACTGCTAAAAAGGATGGTTTGGGGTTTGGTTTTTTTTTTTTAACCTCAGGGTAACTAATACACGTGAGCTATCCTAAAAATGCAGTAAATACAAAGAACTTCAGTTTTCCAGTCAGGTCAATTAGGTGAGGTAGGAGCATCATGCTGACCTTAACTAGTGTATGCTGCTGTACAGCTAAAGTGCCTTATCTTCACTAGGTCAGCCTCCCCGAGATAAAAATGTGCCCTTTTGAGCAGTGACGACAAGGCTTGAATCTGATTTTGTGGAACACCAGAGGAGGGCATTGAACAATTCTTGGCTGTTGTAATCATGTTGGATATTGTCAGAATCTTCACCCTCAGTCACATGTATCTATTGGTTGGCTCTTATACCCTTTTTGTGCATGTCATTTGACAGAGTTCTTGAAATCTGTTGGCTATCAAGAGGGAACCCTTGTTCTGCAGGAAAATTTCTAGTGTTCCTTGAATATTAAGTAAATAAAAATAAAGGATTTCACTTTGACACCAGGCTCGTGGATACTGTTCATTAATTAATTTGACCTCATAGCTTAAGTTGTTTAAACACTAGAAGCACTCAAAAGTATTTCCGTGTAAGGAGTCTTAGTCATTCTGGGTTGCTTTCTTTGGCTGACATCAGAAAACCCACCACTTTCTACTTTCTTTTCTTTAGTTTATAGTTGGATTTTGTGAATGTCTGTTCTTTTGCATGACTGGAGATCAGCCCAGATTATTTCCCCACAACTTTTGGTGAACTGTGTATTTCCACCATTGGATAGAATAGCAATAAGTATCTATTTCGGCTGTTCTGGTACTATAAGAAATGGACGTGAAGGGCTATGAACATTTTTTCTAGAGAAGTCCGAAATTTCCTGTTGAGAACTTTAGGGGGTCTTCTGGTTTTCATAAGCAATGCCAAACCAAATATCTGCACAGATGTAGATTTTATACAGATGCTAAAAAGCATGTTACTTCAAAGCTTTATATTTATTTTCTAATGTATCAAATGTGCCTAATTACTAAAAACTGAAGCCACATGTTCAAGTTTAAAAAAATAAAATCTACAAAATCTTTTGAAAGAGTAGATTTACCACAAAGCAACCAAAGCAAACAAAACCCCCTAGTCAAGCAAAAGTCTGAGAGAAGAGATGGGTCATGTACCATGCTCCTAACAGTACAAATGGCGGGCACTGTTGGACCAGCAAAAGAAGCAAAATAACTGAGATCACCTCCATTTTTACTATTATGATTCCCATTTACTGGGCCAATGGAATTAGAAGCTAGTCTTCCAGTGCTGGAAGACGTGCAATTTCACTCTTGCTCTTTGTCACAGCAAGACAGCCTTCATAAATATACTACACCTAAAAATAATGCAAACTAGTTGTTGCACATAAGAATGTTGCCTGTTAGTGGTCTCACCCACTCCATGGAAAGCTGATGGTGAAGGCAACTGTAAAAGGCATCTGCACAGTTCACTGTCCTGGATCTTAAGCTGAGGAGATAGCAAACTGAAACTTCTTTCCTAATGAGCCTTTCATAGCACCCACACAGCAACTGCCAGGCCCTTATAGACAAATATGATTTCAATGTAAGGGCTAAGATGTGTGCATTCTCAGCTGTTCTTTCATTGGAGAGGCACAGGGAATTTCTGAAGATCATCCAAGAAGGCATAACAGATGAGAACTTGATTTTGCAGAGTCAGACTCGGAAAGGAACACCAACCTTTCCAATTCTGAAGCCATCCTCTCACTGGTGTTTCAGAAGGGAGAATCACTGGGAAAGAATGGAATAAACTACCTTCTTTATATTGAGAGGTGTATGGTGACACCTGTATTACTCAATTTTTCTATACATTCTTATGACTACCTTGAAAATAAAGACACTTAAAGAAAATATGAATCAAGTGTCTCTGTGGTCATAATGAGAAAAACAGATGCTCAATTCCAATTTCAGTAATGAGTTACATTTTTAATAGCCAAGTAGTTGAATACGGAAAATGTCATTTCAACTCATTCTGTCCCATTCTAAGCAAATACATGGATTATTTTTTCCAGAATTGATGGATTTCTGCATGCAACCATCAAACTTTCCTGTTAGAGTTGTGTGAATTGCTACAGTGTTAGTCTACGGTGGTTCATGCCAACATTTTCTTTTGTTTCAGTTTGTGTTGAGTGGATTCCCTGAGTTTTGATTTGTTTCAGACTGAACAAACGCCAAAATGTTTGGCACTCAAGTAAAGTGATGGGGACTAAGAAATACCTAAGATCAATAGAAAAATTCAGCATGAACTTCATTTGAAACCAATGGGTTTCACAGCAAAAGTGTCATACAGGATTTCAAATTCTTTTGATATGAAACCCAAATGGGCAAGGGACCTAAAATTGGACCCAGATTTGTATAGAAGCTTCATGATCCTTTCAAGGAACCTGGCCCAAATGTCAAGATTGTAACAAACTCTAAACCAGGCAAGATTTAGCATGAAGAAGTAAGTAACTTGTGACCCAGGGTCTGATAATACATGCATATTAAAATTTTATATGGGCTGAATTCCCACCAGACTTTCTTTACAAAGGATGAATAACAAGTGTGTCATATGGTACTTAGCATTTGGTGGCATGAAAGAAGAGCTGCTTTCACTCAATCCTAAAAACATACATAAATATAATGGACCTGTTTTTTGAGTGACTTGTAATATTTTAGCACATAAGAGGCTGGTCACATATTTGCACTACATGGTTTTCACGCTCCAGCCTGGCCTTTCCTAGGAATTGCTGACACTTACCAGCTGCTAGTAAAAAAAGCTGTACATTAATTTATCTAATTAAAACCTCTACAAACAATGTGAATATTAATTTACAGGGAATATTTTCCAATTATACAGGATGTTCATGCTTTTACTAGCTGGGCTCATTTCAATATTAATTTCTTCTGCATTTACAGTTGCAAAGGCAGTTTTCAGTTCAAATTCCATTCCTTTGCCATAATGCCGTTTTAAAAGCAGAGTCAGTCTGGTAAACAAGTTGGACTGTAGTATTGGAAATGGTTTGGATTCCAAACACTTTGTTTCTATAAACTACATAAGATGTTTTGTTGTGCAGCAGTTGCTGAGGGATTTTGTTTCCTATCTTACCTTTTTCTTTCATTTTTATGGCATAACTTTTTCAGCCTGTGCTGGCTGTATACAACTTGAATATTTTTCACATTTAAAGGTAAGGTTTTCACTAGACAGTCTGTTCATTGTTTTTGAGAACACGGAATTGTAATAGAATAACCTGTAATCTTCACTTCTTTCCTTCTGGCTATGTTTCGATCCTTAAGAGGAAGCCCCTTAAAGGCCCTGTTTATGTTGAAAATATACTTTGTCAAGAGACTTGACTATTACGCTTTTGTCTATTGACTCCATTACAACATACTTCCACTTCGTTGTGTAGATGGGACCTTTAACTGTTTCCCTGAACAATGCCAAAGCCTTGGATGTAAGTTCATTTTGTATCCAAGGCTTTGGCATGGTTCCAGGGACACAGTTAAAAATGCAGATTCAATCTGTCTGTGCTGTAGGACTGAACTGTGTTTTTAATGGTAATGATGGGCATCTAGGTTGTCTCGATGTGGGTGCAGCTGTAGTGTAGACAGGGCCTTGCATTCCTGATGATATCAAATATAACCACTTATAATTGGCAATTTTCAAATTAACCATTAGAAGATATAAATATGGACATCTCTCTCTGATCTTGAATTTGGGAAATCTTTTCTGGTTGCAATGATTGACTTTCTTGGTGTAGCCAACTGGTTTATATTTAGCCAAATTTCAATCTTTTGGCCCGTTGACAACCACTCAAGCCATCTTTTTTCAATGAGCTTTTTTCCTATAGTTTCAGATTAAGTGCTATCATCTAGCACTGAACTGTCCACTGTTATCACAGGCTGCTATTCTCAAGCAGATAGTTTTTCTGATCATTAGGAACATGCTGTACCTTTTGTCGTCATTGGCCCTCTCATCCCCCATGTTTAGGTGGGGTCTGTGCACTCTATCCAAGTCTCTTAAAATAACAAAACGATTAATATTATTTTACCCTTATTATGCTTAACGTTACACATTGTGAGTGGCTGTCTGACTTCTCCAGGTGACACTTACAATGAAGTGCCTGAAAAGAAGTATTTGGATAATACTTTGCATGATGGAGGCCTTGGAACTCATGAACGATATTTCTGGGAGCAATCAATCAAGGTGTTGATTTTGAGTTCTAAAGCCCTAGATAGTTTGGGTCCCGAGTATCTGAAAGATCTCCTCTGTCCTTGTGGTGATAGATACCACAGTAGCTGAGATCCACTTCAGCTAACAGTCCCCTGGTTTAACTGGAAGGGAACTAAAGGCATCGGGTGTTCTTAGGGACGCTTGATTCTGAGACTCATTTCTGTCTCATTTCAACAGAGCACAGGCCTGCTGACCAGTCAGTTTGGGCCTGAAATTTACAAAACAAATAGAAATATTTTCCTTAAAAAACACTTTGGAAATAGGTGTTTTTCTTTAATATTTTTGTAAACTCTGGGTGGGGGGCATGTCCATGCAACAAACTATGGTTGATGCAAGTTACCTCAGCGCACAGCCACCAAAGTTAGTATATCACTCCTGTGTGTGAGAGATACACTGTTGCTTCTGTAGGCTGAGTTTATTACAAACATTGCATTCTTCTATTCTCTCCTCCCCTACTCTGCACTCTCACACGTGCACACAAGCTTCCTGTGTGCCATTCCCCTCTATTTCACAGACTCCCACCAACCACCTGAACTTCTCCCTCATGCTAGGTGCTCTGTGGGCCATTCATTCTGCCCTCGGTGTCATGGCAGCAGCTCTATGTCTGTCCTTCCCTGCCCCCCATATCCCATGGCTCTCTGTATTTCCCCATGTCCTCTGCTTTCCATGCCAAGTGCTCTGTGTACCTCCCATGTCCCCCTCCCTCCATACCCTGGTCCATTATTCTCATTCCCTTCTCCCCTCCATCTCCCTGTCAGGCATTCTGTGTCCCCCAGTTCCTCCTCCCCCTACATCATTGTCCCCCATTGTTTTTCTTCTTTCTATCTGGGAGATAAGTTATTCACTGTGTCAACATTTCTAAACTGTATTGGAAGGCATTGTTATGCTGAAATGTGTTAATGGCTGCCATCCACCAGTTCTTTGATCTATAGTTAGTTACAGAAGTTAGTTACAGTTGAAGCACTTGGCTCTGCTGACCAGATGCAAGAGGGGCTCTGCATGTCTCACCTTTTCTCCCATCCATTTTTCTTATTTCCACCAAAATAAGTAGGGTACTGCCCACTGATGCCTAACTTCATTCTGCCAATAAATGCACTACTTTCTCTTGCAGAGTCTGCAGCCCAGACGTTACAGCTGTGTGTCTGGTCATTGTACTTTATAATCAGATCTGCTTTCAACTTTTAAACAAATTTAGAAGTGCCTTGTCTATTTTCAGTGTTCCAGCTTAGATAAATGTAAAATGCACAGAGAAAAATAAAGTAGATTTTAAAGTATTTTTTCTGCCATACTATTCTAAATCATTATTGTTGTTATGGATTAGATTTGTTCTTTGCAAGTATTTTTATTCTGACACTATCCTGTTTTAAATGGGGGGCATTAATTTCCTCTAGCTTCTGATATGTTTCTCATGTCTGAAGTTTTAAACCAAGCTTTTGTATATTGTGGAGGTAGAGAAGGGAAATTACACTTAGGAGACATTGAGAGATATGCCTATCTCCTTCCCTATGCACAGAGTTTATACAGCTGCTCTGTGAATGCCACCAACAGCATTAAATTGGTTCTTGCTATGTCCCAAGCTGTCTAACCTCCAAGAAATCACCATGTTCCCTGATGATTTGGTTCTTCTTACAGCTCTGCAAATACTAGAAGATCATGAGTCCTGTGCTTGCAACAATAGTGCAAGAGCTGTATAGTTTTCATGCTTCTGTCAGAGATGGTAGGCAGGGAGGAGGGCTATAGGAGTTCACTGGGTTTCTTTAAAAGGTGCTAAAATTATGGGATATGGATGGCACCATGGGATGGAGAAAATTGCATGCTGGGAACTTGACCCTTTGTTCCCAGTTACTCCTGAGCAACTTGTTCTTGCCCCACCAAAACTTTCCAAAAGACAGTGCACTGAACACTGGAATATTTACCCATGATACACAGCAGGTGAATAGACACAAGCACTCTATAGTAGCCATCCTTAGCAGTAGGCAAAGATTCATGGATGCGCATTCCAAGCGGAGGGAGGCACTTCCTGTTGAGACCCAAACTCCCTCTGAGGAATGGGGCTCATGCCACTTCTCTCTTCTCAGCACTTCACCCTGGCTGACTTACGCAGCTCTCTGTTCAGCTTGCTGAGGTTTGTGAATCCTGTTGTTAGGCACCTAACGTACATCTACACAGCAAAAGAAAAACAAAGCCCTTAGAAGCAAGTCTCAGAGCCTGGTTCAACTGACTCAGGCTTGTGGGGCTCATGCTGCAGGGCTAAAAACAGTACATGGAAATAAGGCGTTTATCTGATCATTAGGAAGCCAAATGTAAACTAATTTGTGGACCCACAATTTACATACTGTACCAGTCAGGCATTGCTGTCTAATGCAAACATACTGTGAGTCAACAGAAACCAATCAAGAGCTCTCTAAAGTCTAAACCCAAGCTCAATAAAAGATAAACATTAGCTTTACTTGAAATGTAATAACAGCTCATGAAAGACAGACGGAGAACTTAATATTATATTGTATTGAAACAAATTGTCAGCTGCAGTCCATTTAGAGATGGCTGGGACTGCAGCACCTGCCATCCAACCTGCAGTCATTTGAAAATATCAAAATACCCCTTTCCTGATGGCAACCCAATCTGCTTAAAATAAAATCAGACGGTGTGTGCATTTTTTCACACTTATATTGATGATCTTGGGTTTTAGGATTGTTTTGGGGGGTTTTTGTGTGCATGTCTCATGGAGAAGAACATATTGTGGTTAACACAGCTCTGGGATTCAGCAGATCTGTGCTCTGATCATGGCCAGTTTGGCGTGTTACCTAGAGAAAATTGCTTTAGCTGTCTGTGTGTCATTTCCTCCATTTGTAAAGTGGAGAAGATAATACCTCCCACTCTATCTCATAGGGCTATTGTAAAATTAATCCATCTTTGCAAAGGACTTTGAATACCTCTGATGTATGGTGTTATGAACTTTAAAACTATTATTTCTGTGTGAATGACTTGTACAGGATTAAAATGTGGGTGGTTCTTGTTTCTTTATGATGGATAAAGACCTAGATTGGTTTGGTTCTTTTCTGCTTTTTATACATTAAATATCTAGGCCCTGTCCAGTCTAAAAAATGCAATAATCTTATCTGCACTAGGAAAATAATTCATTCTTGACAATGGGTACAGCCGAGTTAGTACTGAAGCTGATGTAACTGTAAACATAAACCAGGACGAAACGTGTTCATTACTATTTCAGAAGCCCTCAAATACATTAGTGGTTAATTTTTATGCTCAGGTTTCACTCTCTTGATGTTTTGGGCATTACAAGAACGCTATGAACAACTGAAGAACTAGCATCTTCCAGGAAAAACAGGGTAGACAAGAGCCAACTGTAGGATTTTCAAAAACATTTAGCATTTAATGGGAGTAGAGTAGCATTTAATGTAGTGTTTTGAAAATTCCATCCCTAGTTTCTAATGTGAAAATCAAGTAGAAAAACAAGCAAATAAATAATTCATCTTTCAGGCCTTCTTTATTCATCATATAAAAGAAATAAGGGCACAAACCAATATGGTTTTCTTTGCAAACCACTTTGAAAAAGCAGCTTTTTACATTGGCCCAAATCCTATTCCCACTGAACTCAGCAGCAAAACTCTCATTAACTTCTCTGGGAATGGGATTTGGGCCTTTGTGAATGACTGGATAACAAACAATAGCAGGCTGGGAGCTAAGTTTTCCCCATTGTAGAAATGTCTTTGGGGAGGGGAGTTATTTCCCCAGTTGTTGTATTTTGGATTAAAAATTATTAGGCGAGAGATATATTATAATAGCTTAGTTTATTGAATTTATTTAAAAGTTACATTCAGACAACACAAAGAAGTTGGAGACCAAGAATTTCAGGTCAAACTGATTCCAGAGAAACTCAACTGCTACGCATTTTGAAGTTGCATATTACATTACAAGCATTATAGTATAACAATCCCCCACTGTGCAAGATACTGTTTCTAAATGTATATGATCAGTAATAGTCCTATACAAATTTACCTTTTCATAGTTGTCACACCAAACCCATTATTCCCTTACAAGTATGTCTGTTTTTGTGCATTAGTTGAGGTTTTTTTTAAAAAGGGACGATAGAAACAATGTAAACACAAATTGTACGTTTTCTAAGCCAGTCCTCTTACAAAAAATTTGTAAATACTTGGTTGTTTTAATTAATTGCATTTTGTAGAAGGATCTGTAATTGTGCCAAGTGGACCATCTTCTAGGTTTCTACACCTTGAGGGATATTTGCCATCTGTGCAGATGGGAAAATAGCAAGAAGAAACTTTAAAAAAAAAAAAGAAATAAAGCCCCATTGATTTAATGTTCTATTTTTATGTCAAGTAATCACAATAGTGAATATATTGTGGCTTAGTTATGTTTGTAACAGAACTTGCAAAAACCAAATTGGTTTCTTCCATTTTTTCCATTCTTCAATTTTAAATACAAAGTTTAACTTGCACTCCTTCCTATGCAGCAAAGCTTCATCTATAATGAAATTGAAAGATGCTGTACTTTCACTTTCCACTTTCTTGCATTATCCATGCCTTCTCTAGACAACTTTTAGGACTACCGTCAATTAGAAAGCCAGCTCTGTTTTCTACATTTGAATTTATAAGTACTTAGAAAACTGCCTTTTCATTACTTTAATATGACCACAAATTTAACAAATGGAAATCCTTCAGTGGGTTAGTTCAAGTTTGCGGAAAACATGTCTTCCAAGGCATTTAAAGCATTCAGACAAAATATTTGCTTTCAGTTTTTTCAATTAAGAAAGCTGTCTTCCACATTCTAAAGCAGATAACGCCTTTCACTTGCATAATGTTCAAGAATTTTGGAAAGCATTTAGGATTACACAGGATGAATGCGAAGCTATATTTAGCTATCTGTTGAAATGCTGTTCTCAAGATTTTCTTTGTCCAGAACTGTGTAATGAGCTTTCAGATGAATTAATAGAGAATTCAGTAATGATGTTCAGGCTGTATATATTGGGTTAGAGTATAGAGAGTATAAGGCACTAGAGCAACAAAATGTTGATTTTTCTAGGTTAGAGTTTAATAACAACTGTTTTAACTTACTGCTCTTGAAAGCATCTTTTTGACATAAGAAAACATTTGATTCACTACTATGTTTTTCCTTTGCAGAGATCAGAATATCCTGGATCCAGCTATGGAGTATGTGAAGGTACAGTTTCACTTCATAATGTCCAAATCCTTCCCAAATATTTTATAGTGTACATAAACAGCCATTGCCAATTATTAACTTATTTTCAGTTTCCAATCCTGTGCAATTGAATAGTATTGCAATCAAACTTTTCAGATGGGGGGGGGGAAGCACCTAATCATACTTTGTGAAAAAATGCATAGAAAATAGAGTATACTGAGTAATCAGCTTGGCTACCAAGGACTATTTGTTTTTGGGTAGAATATATTCTGATATTCAGAGGTTTCTGTTACTACACAGAGAATATTCACAATGTAACTATTTTTAAAGTGCTTTTAATGTTTGAATTAAATTGGTTAAATGAGCCCACATTTCTCACTGTGATATGGGGCCTTTGGGGAAGTAAAAGAAAGAAATGGATCATATCTCAAAAAGATCACACCCCACCCCCGGCCAATCTGACATTTTAAGCCTTGCACCTTTGGCACTTTCCCCTTTTACAAATCAGCTACAAATTCATCTCTCGTCTAAAAAGCTAGAGTCACGTCTGGATTTGGTCCACAATACTTAGGGCATGGCTGTTTGGTTACATGCTAACATTTGAACAGATGGGCAATATTTTTGAGTAAACATTTACAAGTATTGCCCTCACATTCCAAGAGGCTGATTCTTGGTGTTTGTAGCCCTATAGTCATTGCTGATCTGCTCAGGGTCATGTCAGTATCATGGGGAATCATCATCGAGCAGGTGTTGTTTCTAGTGGGTCATGAAGGGATCAGTTCTTGGACCTGCACTATTTAATATTTTTATTATTGGCATGATAAAGTTTGCAGATGACACCAAAAATTGGGAGGGGGTAAATAATTAAGAGGAGAGGTCACTGATAGAGTGATTTGGATCACTCAGTAAGCCGGGCACAAGCAATATGCATTTTAATACCTTATATATTAAAAGTATTCATCTAGGAACAAAGAATGCAGACCATTCTTACACAATGGGGACTCTATCATGGGAAGCAGTGCCTCTGAAAAAGACTTGGGGATCATGGTGGGTAATGAGCTGAAAGTGAACTGCCTGTGTGATGCTGTAGCCAAAAGGGCTAATGCAATCCTGGAATGAATAAATGGGAATCTCAAACAGGAGTAGAGAGGTTATATGATCTCTGTATTTGGCACTAATATAATCACTGCTGCAATGTCCAGTCCCAGTGTCTACAATTCAAGAAGGATGTTGATGAATTGGAGAGGATTCAGAGAAGAGCCAAGAGAACAACTGAAGGACTGGAAAACATGCCTTATAGTGATAGACCCAAGGAGCTCATTCTATTTAGCTTAACTAAGAGAAGGTTAAGGGGTGACTTGATTACAGTCTATAAGTACCTACGTAGGGAACAAATATTTGATAATCGGCTCTCCAGTCTAGCAGAGAAAGTTATAACATGATTCAATGGCTAGAAGTTTAAATTTAACAAATTCAGACTAGAAACAAGACTTACATTTTTTAATAGTAGTAGTTAATCACTGGAACAATTTACCAAAGGTTGTGATGGATTCTCCATTACTGGAAATTTTTTAATCAAGAGTCTATTTTTAAAAAAAGAGATGGTGTAATTCAAACACAAATTATTTTAGGAAAGTTTTATGATTTATGTTATACAGGGGATGAGGCGGTAGGGTTCCATCTGGCCTTAGAATCTATGAATATGGCAGGGAGGAAGACCAGGTTCTGTGTTGCTCATTCACCAGTGTGCTTGGTAACAGGAAGTCATGCTGTGACAAGATAATAGCCTAAGTGCTAATCCTTCTGATGCTTGTAACCTTCCCAGCAGGAGAAGGTCCCATATTTTTATCAGTAGCTGAGATGTTTGTGAATCATTAAGATTTGGAAGCTGGGGAACAAGTCTGTGAGATAGAGGGAGGGCAGTATAACCCCTCCTCTTCCCTTCTCCTCCCACATTGTAATGAGTGTCAAGCAGTTTAGACGTAGAATTTGACCTGCCTTCAAATAAAAATTCCCTAATGGGGAAAACCCTGTGGATTCTAAATAGCTATTTCTCTCTCTCTCTCTCTCACCCCCCCCCCCGTGCAATGTCAGAAGATAAAAATGATTTCTAGAATTGTTTTGACCTCATCTTTGATCTTGCAGCACAAAGAAGGAAACATCTCAATAGCTGTTAATCATTAGTTTTCTTTTTAATGTCGTCTTTAAAACATTTTTAACCCTCTTACTGGTTTTTGCATCTTTAATTTTGTCTTCTTAATTTCTTCCGTTGTGCTTGTTTATAATGTACTGTACCTTGTGAGGATAAACATATTAATGTTTGTAAAGCTCTCCCAGCTTCTTGGTTAAAAGATGCTATAGGTGGAAAGTAATATTTGTAAATTGCACAGAGCAATAACCCTGTAAAATCCTGAAGTTCAGTGCAGAGATTCCTGTAGCATCCAGCTGTGGTTCAAACCCAACCTTGCCCCACCCCACCCCCACTACAGTTTGCACTTAACAAGTGTATTTGGCAAGAGTCACAAAGTCTTAGTTTGCTTTCCTTGAGATCAGGGAGTTGAAGCACACTTAAGATTTTCCATTAATTACCTCAGCTCTTCTTATTTGATAATCTTTGACACAAGCCTGTTGCAGAAGGAAGTGGTGCTGATAAGAGACAAGCAACAAAATTAGAAGTAAATAAAATGAAGAGGGGAAATAAAATAAAGAGCACCATGAGCATTTCACCTTGTTGATATCTGATATCAGTATAGATATCTAGAATCTCAGGAATCCTATGAGCAGGAGAACTTTCCTAAGGGCCAAACTCTGTCCAATGCACACAAGAAAAAACACAGCTCTTATCCCTGTGACAGGGTGCTGTGAACTGCTTCATTTGGGCTCTATGGAAGCTAGACCCTGGTCCCCTAGAAGAGGGATTTTCAACCTTTTTCTTTCTGAGGCCTCCACCAACATGCTATTAAAATTCCAGGAGACGGGGAGCTTCAGGCTGCATGGTAGTGGGGAGCATGGGTATCCAGACTTCAGTTTCTGGATGCAGAGCGGTTCTGGGTGGAGGAAAGCTTGGGGCTTCTGTCTTGCGGGGGAAGCTCCAGGCTTCAGCTGCCAGACTGGGGGGCTTGGGGCTTTAGCCCCAGAGGGCACCAGGCTCCTGGCTTTAGCAGGGTGGGAGGGAGGGCAGGGCTCAGAGCTCTGGGCTTCAGCTGTCAGACCAGGGGGCTGGGGTGTTCTGTCCCATGGGGCTCCTGGCTTTAGCCCTATGGAGTGAAAGGTCTGGAATGAAAGGGCTTCTGCCACATGGGGGGACGGGGCTCAGAGCTCCCAGCTTTAGCCCTGTAGTGTGCTGAGGCTTGGGGTTTCTGTCTTGTGGGGTGCCAGGGCTCATGGACCCCTGGTTTAGAACCACCAACCTAGAACACCCAGGGCACTGTGTGTGGTGAAGGTGAAGCGAGCACTTACATCTGCTGGTAGCCTGATGAGGGAAGGAGGTAATTAGCTCACCAGCTGGAGAGCCCAGGAAGGAAAACAGGCAGTATAAAAGACTAATTCAAGGAGGCTCCTCATAACTGCCATTATATGGTTGTATTGTACCTGGAGCTTAAAAAGGACACAAACTATAAATGCACTTGGTGAAGGTACCGTGGTGGACCTGTGTGCTGCTCAATTCACCAAGGGGGTTTACCAGCCAGGGTTTTCCTGGAGAGGATGGGGAACCCCATTAACAAGCTCTCTAGACCTTCCCACTGCAAAGTGTTAAATTATATGTCTGAAAATAAATTTAAATACAAGTATCCAAACATAAAAGTATGGCATGAACTAATCCAACAAAAGATGACTGTTCATTCATGCTACTTTTTCTTATACTCCATTGTTCATCTGGTTGTTTGGATTGTAAACCCTTTGAGGAAAGGGTCTTTCACCCAATTCTATTCTTATCTGCACTGGCATAAAACTAGTGCCTAAGGGGGTAAATTTAGTTCCCTTGAGTTCAGGTAGTCTGCATACTGTTGGTGCTACCCAGATCATAACAGCCTTCTGCAATCGGAGTGCAGAATGAAAGCCAGTTGCAGCTCTTCCAAAATATCGTGTAAGTGCTTCTCTGCAAACGTTCTATGATGGGAAGCACAGAGGGGTGTGGGATGTAGCAGGAAGTGGTGAAAGGACATAGAATATAGTTCACACATTTATGCACATGCACTTTCTGAACAGGAAATGGGGTTGACCCATAAAGTCCTTTGTAGGGAGTTATGGTAGGTTATTCATAGTCTGGTAGAATTAATAAGCCACAACCTCAGCTGCTGTAAATCAGTATAGTTTCATTACCTTCAGTGATGTTACACTGATTTACAGCAGCTGAGGTCCTGAGGGTCTGCCCTGCAACATGAAAGGAAGTTGTGCATGAGGCTGATACTTGTCAGAACACATGGGCACGTTAATACAGCGTTTGCAGTGTGCACATGTGTTTTTTGAAGGTCACTTATGCTTGTTTCTATGGGTTACTTGGTTCAAAAAGTGCTCCTGCTAGGAAATGATAAAAATTTCCAGATGAGCTGCAATTCAGTTTTAAATAAAATAGAGGGGATTCATTGTGGAGTGAAGAAAACATAACGTAGTTACTGGCTGGAGTCAAGAAAATTACAATGTGCCAAGTATCTGCACAATAAACAGAGCCTAGTGGTGTCAGATGCACACCAAGTGCTGAAGCCCAATGTCACCATAAAAGATGGAAATGTTTATAGTGTGCTGTTTAATATACCCATGTAGGTTTCTTGTATCATTTTACTTTTGTCATCCCTACTTTCTTTCCTTGCCAAAAACTGTTGTCTTGTACTGAAGTAAATAATTAATTGGATTTAGAGATTAATTGAGGGACCTGTCTATTTCTATCCAGAATGACAGCAAAAGGAATTAGTTTTTTTTCCTACTAATGCTGCTCAATGACACATGAAAGCAGATATTTTTAGACTGCTCATTTGTAACATTAATCCTTTGAAAATGTTCTTTCTCAGAGAAGGCTCTATGGACATGTTATAGAGTTTCTCATACTTGCATCTAAATTAAAGTTCACAAATGGCAGTTTACTGCATCTTAAATACTGATGCATTATGTCATCCAGTTGATAAAAAGAGAGCTAATTATGCAAAAGCCAGCTCCAAGGAAAAAAATGTACTGATGTGCTGGAGTCTGAGCACTGAAAAGTAGCAATATGACTTCAAACCGTCCTTTGTGCTCACAGTACTCCTGAAACCATGGCCACAGTTAAATGGCCCTTTCAGCCTACTCTTTTATTCCAGAAGAGAAAACAGGCCAGTCTGCTTTGAGTTACTGCTAAGTAAGTCATGAAAGAGATTTATAAAAACAATAGAACGTTATACATTCCGTGAGATTTTTACAAGTTTTATGAAGCAAATAATGGATCCATTGGCTGACTGTGCAGGGATTTTTTTTTTTGCCTGAGTCTGCACATCCACAGAACAAACTCCATCCCCCTGTTGGGGGGCAGAGGCGGGGAGTGAAGGGGAGATCAAACAGAGCCAGCTGTGAATGTGTAGCAGGATTGTATTTGAGTTCTTGTGATCAAATTTGTATGATCTAAATATAGTCACCCACCACTCCCCATCCACTGTAAAGATTGTGATGGTTATTTAATAAAGTGTTTATTTTCTTACTGTAGCTAGGACAGGGTGGGAAGACAGAAGAATGAATGAATTGCCTCCTTACATGGAAATCTTGCACAGTGTTTCCATGCAGTGTGCTGATAGTGACAGAAATAATAATATAATGCGTCACTGATGAGTTGTGGACTTATTCTGGAAATGTGTGTTAAAGCTTCAATGGAAAGAATTACAAAATCTGACTGTCTGCTGGGGATGGTCATGAAGAAAGTTTATATTTAGAGATCAGTGTGGGGCAACCGTTTCACCACTGTCATAAAGAGGTTACAACTGCAATGATGTCATCTTTCATTTGTGATACTCCATTGAAAATGAGTTGTACCTGCTCACCCCAGCCCCATATCACCTAACTGTATTTTTTTCTATAAGTTTTATTTACTTGTGAGATTTGCCCAGGGAGTGATACTGTTATAGGGATATCAGCAGCAAGAGCATTATGAGGACTTAATGTGTCTGAAAACAAAACTTTGCTTGTCATAGCCTCTGTCAACCTACTTTTTCTGTAACTTTGCAATGCAGTCCAGTATTTTATGGCGTGATCTCACCTCCAGGAAGCATTGCGGCTCATGTGGGGACATTTACTGGGTGGTAAATCAAAATATTGTAGAGACCCCATCTTTTATTACTGCAGTATTCCCAAATTAAACAGAATTAATTTTTGCAGTTGTCTGGCTCTTATACAGATATTGGCAGTAATAATGATTTCTTACTGATCCTGATTTTCTTGCCATTGTTGGTCACTTACTCACATGTACAATTACTGTCCTCAGGAAGAAAAGTCCCCCCCGCCTCCCAACTCATTGGCATCACAAATACTAATGGGTTGGGAAAGAATCCCCTCACTGCGTGACTGAAGATTCTTTGAAAGGATTCCCCCAAGACACAGTGATGATCTTTTACAGAAGCCTCACCCTGTCCAGAAAACAACCTATTTCAGAAACATTCCCAACTGCATCATCTAGATCTGCTCATGCAGATAAAATGAGCTTCTGTTTAATGTTGTCCTTTGGAAACTTGCACAATGAGATGCATGTTATGACTTGTGATCAGTGAGCTTGCCAGATTTCTAAGCCAGTCCATGAGAGTGTTACCCATTAAGAATCAGAGCTGGAATGGAGACTCCGATAAAATTTGTCAACACCAAATAGCAAAAGGATTCCTTTCAGATCCAAAATTTTCCGGTTTTGTTTCTTTGCCTCTGTTGCAGTAGCAGCAGCAGAAGCAGCAACATCAAATAGGATGGCAAATAATATGGGAAGCAGAACATGGGATATGCTTCCAGGAATAGAAATCTGAAAATCCTCCTATATACCTTATTAAACATAATTTACAAAGCTTCTGTAGTAACTATGAACAAACTATCAAACTGGAAGAAACCCAGTGGCTCGGAGGCTATTTCATAACATCACTTCAGGAAGCTTTTTAGAAAAGTATTTTTACATTTATCTTTTCAAGTGAACTTCACCTGAAAATGTGGCTTTAACACAATCATATTGTAGATCACCAAAACAGTTCAGAAAAAGACTGTCCATTGTTTAGACTATTGTTGGGTCAGTTCATTATCTGTCTCCAGACCAAAAAAAAAGGGGGGAGAAGGGGTATTTGAAAATTTTATACTTGAGGACTGCCTGATGGTATACATTGCCCTCTGGTGTAAATCGGTAGAATGAAACTGAATAACTTTTTTCAGTTTTAAAATAAAGATAATCGAGAAATGATGTTACAGCAACAGTCATTCACCTCCAGCGTGGCTGTCACATGACTTACAACTTTTAGGTCTGCTATGCAAAGGGAGTGCTTTTCTGAGGCAAACTGGAAAATGGCAACTACTTTGTTAAATTTTTTTGGATCCATATATGTCTCTACTTAGGACAAAAGTTCCCTGTTTTTTAAAATTTATATATTTATAATGTTTCCACTGTTCCCCCTGAAAGCTCCATCAGTCCAGTGTATTTGGTCTAGTGGTTACAGCTAGGATTTTCAAAGGAGCCTAAGGGAGTTAGATGCCCAAATCCCTTTGAAATGTAATGAGAACTAGGTAGCTAACTCCTTTAGACTCTTCTGAAAGTCACACCCTATATATTTAAATCCATTGAGAAATTTAAGAGATTTCCATTAAATAATATTGTCCATGATTGTTGCTGGAATTTTACCCATGCAAATATAGGTTTCAGGACAATTCAGTCGACATCAGGTCAGCCTCTGGAAAGTTGTAAAATAATAACTAATATATAGCCCTTTTTGTTACAATGACATAAATCCAAGCTGCTTTCCCCCCCCAGTGAATATGTAAGAAATGTCTACCACCATGTAAGATTATATAATACAATTCCCTATCACATATCTAATTCATGCTTGGCCAATAGACAATTTCCTAAACTAGTCTTTTTGATTTTTCCATGCCTAAATGTTTCTGATTTTTTTTTTTCCTCACTAAGATTTGATTTTGTATACATGCTGGTATTAGAGTTCTCTCTCTTGAGTGAGAATCATTTCATGTCTAGTTCACCCAAGAATGGGATGGTGGTGGTTGTTAGCAGAAAGTTATCTCTCAACTTTCATTATAAGATCTTCCAGTAGCGCTGACTCTTGCACTCTTTCTCTTCACCTGTGTTAGTGATGCAGGTAGGATTGGTGGCTCTGGTGTATGGAGCAATTCTTACATATTGCTTTAGTTTTGGCCACTTGGGTATGCATAAAATGTTTCTTACTACCATTTACTCTCCAGGGTTGCATGTTAAAGAATAATCTTATCTCTGTAGTTTCATTATGAATCTCTGACTATTAATAACCACATTCTGATTTTATTTATTTTTAATCATTAACTCTCAGTTCTGTTTGATCCTGAATCATCAAAGTTTATAAATGTACTGAAGTTGTGATAGATTTTCAGTTCAAAGCTCAGCTATCTTCCTATAAAGGTGTATTGCACCAATTTCCATGGTACCTTGGCACCACTAGGTATACTTAGCATTCAGGTGGTGCTTTCATCCACTAACTAATCCTCATCTCATCTCTGTGAGGTAGATAACTATTATCAACCCATTTTTACAGATGGAGAAAGTGAGTCAGAGCTGGGAGTAGAAGTCAGAAACTTCTGAATTTTGAATGCATGCTCAAGCCTCCTCTGCAGCTTTAATCTGTAGCAAAGGCATCAAACATTTCCTTGTTCTACAGTTAGACAAACATCTCTTGTTGGGTCTTTTGTGGTAAACAAAAGTTTTACAAACCAATTTCCATTGTTCGGTATTCTTGGAATTGGCCAAAAGTTCTACTTTTGTGGGGGAAGAAGTATTCCAGCAGTTGAGAGAGAAAACATACATTCTTTAACTAATGGCATTTACAGCAGAGATTTATTTCTATTAAACATGTCACCTGTTTCTTTGTAGGAGGGACTGCCCACATTTTCATGAAAATGTTCTTAATCCTCCCATGTATTTCATTGGAATTAATTGCACTGTCCTTTATTTTTCTTCAAAATGTCCACGTTTATGGCTTTCAATAAAAATGGCATTGCCAATGAGGCAAAAGTATGGGTAACAGTAGAATGACCCCCTGATTTTCAAAGAAGTTAAATTACAGGACAATGCTTACTTTTTAGTAATGGCACTGCACAAGATTTTATTTGAGGTTCAGATCATGTACCCTATAAAATCATAAATTTGTATTGAAGATTGTCTTTTGGATGATGATTTTTGAAATACAAAACAAAATAGGTCTTAGATTGACTTGATAAAAGACATGAGACATTGGGCACCAGGGTCTGATCCAATGTCCATTAAAGTAAATGGAAGGACTCCTACTGGTTTTAATTGGATTTGCATCAGGTCAGGAGCATTTCTGAAAAAAAGAAGAAAAAAGGAGGGGGGGGCGGGGAAAGAGGTGTTTAATGGTAACATCCCTGGCCATCCCAGTATGCATATTGTGGGCTTCTTTCTCTTTTGTCATCCATGGGTCTCCTTTTACCATGAGTCCTGTCACCCCATGTTGTATAAGTGGGGGTGATGTGGGGATACTGTTACTGAATAGGCAATGTACATGGGCATTTTAGTGGGGGGGGCATTGCCCTCTCAAAAAGAGGTGAGATGTGGGGAGCCATTTGGGGTCATGTGCCACTGGGCCCTCCACCCCCCATTTCTGCAAGCGCTGAGCTGCTCAGGGGGAAGGAGAGGGGTTCTGTAGTTCCCATACTGTGCCTCCCCTGCACAATGCCAGCTTACACTCAGCCCCTCTTGCTGCAAACTGGACCTGGGCCGAGAGTGGAGGGGGCAGATTGGACTGGAGCCACTTCTCCTGCCCAGTGCTCTCTGCCTCTGCAATTGGATGCCGCCTCCTGGGTCCTAGAACTGGTTGGCTTCCACTTTTTTGTATGTTGGATACCCTGCATGGTCGCCATCCTGTTTCCTGTACAACTGTGATCAATGAGTGCCCATGGTACCAGGGGAGTCAGGAGGGGGGGTGAGGTGAGGGAGAGGCAGTGGGGAAGAGAAGGGGATAGGGAAATGGAATGGGCGAATGGGAAGAGGAAGGGGGATGAGGCGGGGCACTGGGTAGGGGAATGGGAGCAGGGAAGCAGGAGCCCGATATGTGGCATCTCCTCACTGGCGGCAGCAGCAGCGGGGGCTCCCTTGTTAAGCCAACCCATTTCTCTCCTCTGCTTCCCTGCTCTGGTAACACAGGTCTTGAAGCAGAGGAGAGAGCCAGTGAGCCAGGGGAACTGTCTGCAGTGTGCAGATCACCTCCCCAAATGTAGCAGTCAAATTACGCCTATGGCCATGCAGCATGTAATACTTAGCACCTGTGTAACACTTTTCACTTTCAAAGGCTCATACAAACATTAACTGATTGATTTGCTAATGAACACATTGTAAAATGGACTGGTTATGTTTGGTGGTGGTGCCTGGAAGTGGAATTGTTGCTAAAATGTCTTGTGCGTTGATTTGATTTCTCTGACATAATTAAACCATTTGCAGTAGGAGCTGAAATCTCAGTTGCCATCCATGCTGTCACCGTCAGAGCCAGACACAAGTACCGTAATCCAGTCTGGAGGTGGCAGGCACATGGATCTGTGTGGCCAGAACTTTATTTGGGAGCCAGGGATTAAGTCCCCTAGCAAGCTGGAGTTGGAAGATGTCATTTTTCATCATTGATGATGCTACCTGATTTTCTAGGCTAAGTGCTGAGTTGAGCAGAATTCTGAGGCTTGGCACCACTTTGACCAATAGAGGCAGACAGCATTGAAGAAAGGGGAGGAAAGTGTCCTGGTTTGATTTTTTTCAAAACATTTCCCTTGTTCAACTAGCATTGCTTCGATCTGACCCAGGTGATTGCTGAATCCATGTGAGTTGATCACAACACCCAACGGTTCCTGACAAGGTGTTGGAAATGGTTTTGTCTTATATTGTCATCAACACTGACTCAAAGAGAGCAGTCCAACAATGGTTCAGTTGTTAGTGTAGAAAAGGCTCAGGAGCCTGCCCGGTGCTTGACTCTTTTTTGTAACTGGAAGGAGACCAGATTACAACCCTGCTTTCCTGCAACAGATATTGTGGCATATTTCAATCTGAGCGCAAGAGGGAGCTAAAGTGTAATTTGTTGCCAGGCAGATTATGGTAATAATTTCAGGCTATCTGACTGTTCAAGGAGTGCTCCGATGAGGTTGAAGTTCCTTTCCTGATCTTTTGTAGCATGATGCTATCTAGAACGTTATTCCAATCAGATGCATTTATAGAGAAAGCTGTTCCCTGTACATGGTGTGTCTTTTCATTTGGGGGAACCTACTTGAAGTCTTCCTAATATGTTGTTGCCCTGTTCTCATCCCCTGTTAGCTGAGTTTCAGGTGGGTGTGGGCTGCAAGAGAAGCTGGGGAAACATTAGGTGGAACAAAGTGTTCTTTTGTTTGGGGAAAATTTACTTGCAATCTGCTCTAGGGGAGGCACATGCTGCGTGCAGTGTGAGGGCTCTGGCTGCTTTCAGTTGGTTGGATTATTTATTGAATATGTTCTGCCCCATTTGCTTGGATACCCAGGATGGTTAAAATATCACTTCAGCAAATGCCTTATTATGATTGTCCAGGACCAGCTGTTGTCCGTCGTTGTTGTGCGTCGTCCCCCACCCCACCCCCAACCGAAAATCCCAATAACTTGAATTAAAACCTGTTGAAAGATATGTACTCAAAGCACTATTATGAGCCTGTGGTCGCTAATCAACTATGCTAAATTTTTTTGCAAGGATATAGGAAAGAGCTAATCATCCTCAAACACATGCACTCACTGGTCACTGGATTTTTAAAAAAGGAGTCTAAAACTAAGCTCCCAGAGCATTTTTTAGGCCCCCTAAATATAGATTTAATTTTCAAAAGTGCTGAGCATCTGAGCACTCTGATCAGTAGGAGCTGCTGGGTACTCAACTTTTTTGAAAAGATAGCCATTAATTTAGGTAACTAATATGAACTAAACTGTTAACTTTAGGTTTCCACTGTCCACCATGCCAGCATAGTAGTAGTTCTGGTTTTCCAAGCTGATTCCAAGCCCATTATGATTGTTAAAACATGAAACGTTTTTGTGGTGGTGCCATGCTGTAGGAAATCAGTCAGTTTTAGAGGCGGGGCCACTGCAACATAGTGTCAGGCAAGATAGATGTTAGATTGGTGACAGCCTAGACAGAGTCAGCAACAGAGGGGAAGAGAAGAAGCCAGGGACAAGGGCTGACCGGGAATGTGAATCAACTGTGATGGCAATGAAAGAAAAACTGTCTGAGGGGTAAATTAAAAATTAAGTTAAAGGGGAGAGTGAAGCAGGAGATAAGGGAGGTGTCACTATATATTTATATATATGTTAATAGTTAGGAAGACAGTAGATGGTGCTTAGGAATATGCACCATAGTTCTTGGCTGTTGTAGGACCAATAAAACTTGCTGGTGTTATGCACTGCAAGTGGTTTCCTCTGTGCAGCTTTTTACATCAGCTCTTAACAGAAGGAAGGGAAGAAGAGGAGGAGGCTGACAGGGATAAGAAGGAGGTTGTTGCAACTAAGCTTCTTGCCAGAGTATGTGTGCGTTGGTTATAGTTATAAATTTGGGCCAAATTTTTGAAGGTACTTAGGGGCTTAAAGATGCAGATAGGTACTTAGTGGGATTTTCAAAATTACCTGAGCAGGTTAGGTGCCCACTTGGGGGGGAAAGGGGGTCAGGTGCATAACCTGCCGATGTCCTTTTAAAAATTATACTAAGCACCTATCTGCATCTTTGGGCCAGATTTTGAAAGGTATTTAAATGCCAAAGTATAGTGAAAATGAGATAGATGGCAGGCTGCTATCTCTGCCGCTCTTGAAGTTTCTTATATTGCCTTATGGAACCATTAAGCAGAGAAAAAGGAAATTACACTGACCACTCTCCTGCAGTGCAAACGAGTGAGATTACCCCTGTTGCTGTGTCTGCTGAATTTTGATTAGAAGTCACAGCTACAACAGCCTGCAAAAAGCAAAGGGAGGAGAGTGTATGGGAAAGAAAAGGTCCCAGTAAGGATTGCCCTATACACAGATGGCAGGATGGGCACTGAGTGATGGGATTTTGGTACCAAGCTTTTGTATATTTAATTTAGGTCCATGTGTAGTTGCATTAAAGAGGGGCTAATAATAGGTAGCAGTTTCAGGAGTGCCCTCCTGCCCTTCCATCCCCATGACCTGCACTTTGTAAAATATGTGAAGTATTCTGTTGTGAATAATTAGCGAGGTAGTGCCTGTGTGTGGAAACATCCCCTCAGAAGATTAACAAGGGGGATAGGATAGGACAGGACTAAGTACCAGGAAGAATGGCAGTGGGAGCTCTGCTGAGGTCAATGATGACCAATACAAATGGGCTGCATTGTGTATTTCTCACTTATTAATAAAGAGTGACCTATTAAGAAAAAGGAAATTCTTGTTTAAGTTAGGAGGGTTGCCATCCTAAGGTATAGATGGTTAAGCTTGGATTTTTTTTTTAAATTACAAAGTTAATTTTGCTTTCGGATTCCATTCGTGACACATTTGCTCAAAGTCCTACAGATGCCATTTTATAGCTGTAACATTTATAACCATGATTAGATTACATGTATACTTCCTGTAATCTGCAGTAGTTTGTATCTCATATGGTGTCAGTAGTTCAGGGCCATTCAACAGGATATGCCGGTGACTGGTTGCATGTTGCATAAAATCTGAAATTTATGATATTGAACATTATACTATATGAAGTTAGCTTTGATGTCATTATCCATTTATATCCAGCTTCCTGTCTGGGTAGCCTTTTTAGTTGTTGTTTTTCTTGGAGAGAGACCTAAAATGGGATTAGGCTATTTATATTCAACTGAAGAACATTCTAGGATGATTCAAATGTTTGAATAGTTTGCCAATTGAATATGGACTTAAGAAAATGGGTTGGGGCACCTATTTATCTGGTTTGGGCTGAAATACATCTGATTCCAATATGGGATGCAATCAAATGCTTTTACGTGATTGATTTACAAGGCCAACATCTTTATGAATAAATGAGAGAAGTCCCCAGACAGCTTCCCCTCTGATTCAGCATGTTATATTGGTTGAGTATGTAGACTGATTTTTAGTGAAGCCAGGTTACACATGAGCTTGTCCTTCCTTCAAGTATTTGTTTGTCTTCATAGGGTTGTTATAAATTATTTCAGTGAGTTATTTATTATGTTGAAATGCAGGATCTTCTCTTCTTAGAACATAAAGATAGCTATAATGGATCACACCAATGGTCCATCTAGCCCAGTATCCTGTCTTCCAACAGTGGCCAATGCCAGATGCTTCAGAGGGAATGAACAGAAAAGGTAATCTTCAAGTGATCCATCCTGTCACCCATTCCCAGCTTCTGGCAAACAGCAATCCCTGCCCATGTGGCTAATAGCCATTAATGGACTATCCTCCATGAACTTATTTAGTTATTTTTGAATCCTGTTATGGTCTTGGTCTTCACAACAAACTCTGCCAAGGTTGACTGTGTGTTGCATGAAGAAATACTTCTTTTTGTTTGTTTTAAACCTGCTGCCTATT
The DNA here is from genome assembly GCA_007922155.1 of Mesoclemmys tuberculata. NCBI lineage: Eukaryota > Metazoa > Chordata > Testudines > Chelidae > Mesoclemmys > Mesoclemmys tuberculata. Next base: position 27,451,962 of record ML675646.1, read on the forward strand.
AATTTCTCCATACCAGTCATGATTTTATAGACCTCTATCATAGCCCCCCTTATTTGTTTCTTTTCCAAGATGAAAACTTGCAGTCTTACTAATTTCTCCTCATATGGAAGCTTTTCCATATACCTAATAATTTTTGTTGCCCTTTTCTGTACCTTTTCCAGCTCTGATATATCTTTTTTAAGAGGAGGTGACTACATCTGCAGACAGTATTCAAGATGTGGGGATACCATGGATTAATAAAGAGGCAATATGATATTTTCTGCATTCTCTATCCCTTTCCTAATGATTCCTAACATTCTGCTAGTTTTTTTGACTGCCACTGCACATTGAGCAGATGTTTGCAAAGAACTATCTACACGGACTCCAAGATCTTTCTTGAGTGGTACCAGCTCATTTAGACTACATCATTATATATGTATGGTTGATATTCTGTTTTCCAACATGCATTACTTTGCATTTATCAACATTGAATTTCATCTGCCATTTTGTTGCCCAGTCACCCAGTTTTGTGAGATCCCTCTGTAACTCTTTGCAGTCTGCTTTGGGCTTAATTATCTTGCAGTACTTCAGTTCCTGGAAAAGACCAGGAGTGAGACACTTATCCTGATGCCTAGGCCCTTTATTCCACATAAAAAGGCCAGAGCAGTGTAAAGGGGCTGTAAAAGTCCCAGATCTGACTGGGGGATGATTTAAGACTGCAGTTGGTGTTTTGAAGGCATATGACACAGACAATTTATTTTCTTGCACTTGAGGCCAGATCATGGATTGCTGTTAGGATGTATGCAGGATGGGATGGTGAAAAAATGGCTTGACACCATTTCTATGGATCCTTTATTTTCCTGGGTCAGTGGTTCACCTATGTAAATTAGAGCAGCCCAAAGGAAGCTCTAGGTTACACTGACTGCAAACAGCTTAATGGAATGTGGCCATGCATGGGAGTTGCTCCACCTTTTCTCTGCTAACAGACGATTCCCTTAGATTGTGGTGATTCTCCAATAAACAACTGTGGCTGCTTTGTGCCAGCAGCACAACACAAAGAGGCCACAGGTGAGGCCAGATTCCAGTCCTGTGTCTCAGGAACATGTCACACCAGGCCATAGATTCTAAGGCCAGAAGGGACCATTGTGATTATCTAGTCTGACTTCCTGTATAACACAGCAGTAGAAATTCCCCCAAGTAATTCCTAGAACAGATCTTTTTAGAAAAACATCCAATCTTGATTTTAAAATTGTCAGTGATGGAGAATCCACCTGACCCTCAGTACATTTTTCCAATAGTTAATTACTATTATAGCTAAAAATGTACACCTTATTTCCAGTTTGAACGCTTCAATTTGTAGCTTCAACTTCAGGCTGTTGGATCATGGTGTAATACCTCTTTTTGCTAGAAGGGCTCATTGAATGTTTGTTCCTCATGTAGTACTTATTAGCTGTAATCAAGTCATCCTTTAACCTTCTCTTTGTTAAAATAAATGGATTGAGCTCCATTAATCCATCATTATAAAACATGTTTTCTAATCCTTTAATCCTTGTCATGGTTCTTCTCTGAACCCTCTTCAGTTTATTAACATCCTTCTTGAACTGTGGGCCCCAGAACTGGAGACAGTATTCCAGCAGTGGTTGGACCAGTGTCAAATACAGAGGTTAAAAAAACATCTCTACTCCTGACTGAGATTCCCCTGTTTATCCATTTCAGGATTGCATTAGCAATTTTGGTCATGGAGTCACCGTGGGAGCTCATGTTGTGCTGATTATCCACTATGACCCCCAAATCATTTTAGAGGCACTGCTTCCCAGGGTAGAGTCCCGCTCTTGTCAGTACGCCCTACGTTCTTTGTTCTCAAATTAACGAAAGCGGATGGACTTTGTTTTAACTCTTTGTGGTGGGGGTGCATGGGTGCATGCTTTCTCTTTCACAGACACACACAGTAATGCAAGACTGGGCATTAAGCCTTGATAAATACAAATATTCCATTTTTATATGCTTCTTGGCATGGCTAGGATTAATTCAGAAAAATGATGTAGTATTAATGATCTAAATAAAGCAGTCTTTATTTCCTGACAGTTGCACTGCTGTTTTTGTAAAGAATGCCAGCAGTTGTCATATTAAATTGGACAGTATTATTTTTCTTGAGGGCCAGAATCATTATTTCTGGCATTCACCCACTGTGAGTAGTCACTTCTGAACAGATTCTTTACTTTGACTGTCACAGACAGGAAGGAATGAGCTGCCAGTTATTATTTGTGATTTGTGCCATGCTGTTCATCTCAGATTGTGGATGCAATACTTTAGCTTTGTTGTATTGCTGCTTGATAACAAGCCTTTCAAAAGAGAAACACATACCTCCACTCAAAACATATTGAGCCAAAATGCAGCCAGTTATATATATACAATCCCATTGAAGTCAAGATGTTGGGCCCACAACCAACGGATCTACTGAAGGTATAGGGCCAACCCTTCCTCTTTTTATAGAGGAGAAGGGAAGAGGGGCCAACAGGTCCTGTTCAGAAGATTTGGAGGGAAACCATGTAAGGGAAATCCCATAGACATTTCCTGTCCTTGTTCCTATCTCAGGTTGTGATTTCTGGTTTATTTTTGAAAACCCGAAAGAGGTTGAAGGTGATCTGGGCCAAATTTGAAATCTAGAGCCAAATTCTCCCCTGACTTATACCCTGTGAAACCCCATTCAAGTCAATGATGTATTTTGGGGCAGAACTTGGCCCTTGGTGAGCTTCGTTACGGACCCAATTCTGCAACCTCCTCTCTTGTTGAGCAGTACCTCATTCCACAGAGCCCCATGGAAATCAGTGAATGCTAACATAGTGAGCAGAATCTTTCCTTTAGGGCTTGTCTATATGGGGAAATTTTTCAAAGCTACATAAGATAAACTGGAAAAAAGACGTTTGTGTTCCAGAATAAGTATCCAAGCAGTGACTGTAAAAGTTACAAGTTACAGTGACTGTAAAAGTACAGTTGTATGACCATATTGCAATAATTATGCCAGTAAATTTCCCCATGTAGACAAGCCCTAAGTGAAGTTTACAAAACTAATAATTTGTCATTTAAGACATGTGTATGTGTATAATGGTTCTGGGCATGGGGAATACATATATGCAGTCTATGTTCAATAATCATCCTTGTTTATAGCTGGATGTCTGGCTTACACTTTAGTCATTGTGCCTAGATGCTATAGTAGCCATTTACACAATACCCACATCAGACGCTCTCTACCTCTCCCCGCTGTCTTAAATCTTCCCTCTCTCCTCTTAAGCAATCATTACTTTTCTCTAACAGATTAGCTGTTTACCATGTGAAAACTGAAATACCCTTGTTTCCATGGTCATGGAGTAATGTGTGTTAAATTAGACCTGGCCATGAAAAAAAGCCCAACTCCAAGACAATGGCTAGATCTTTCCCTCTTTCCCGATACCTGTTTCTCGCTTAGTCCTCAACATAGGTTTTGAATATCTGTATTTAGTGTGAGAAGAGCAGCAGGGCCCAGCTGATTGTGCAATTTTGAGAAGGAGTTTCTTAGGAGGCCTGCGTGAGTCCCTCTGTCTGCCAGCCCTGCTCACCCTGGGAGGAAGAGACCAGAATTCTCATCCCCCCCATTCCCATGTATTTAAAAGCCCCATATCCATACTGACTGGTCTCTCTCTGTGGGTTTTGTCTAATATATCTGGGTATCTGACAGGGTGAATTTAGAACCAGTCCTAAAGATATGAATTAGTCATAGACATGATTTGATCTCCTTCACAACCAGTCATATTTTCTTGGTGGTAGGCTGTGCTGTAGTTTCTGGTGTGAAGGAATTAGTCTGAATTAAAAACTTGATCACCCATTGATTTGGAGTAGCTACTGCAAGTCAGCTAAATGGGGAGACTGCTGCTTTTTGGTAAAAGCAGAGTAATGAGAGTTGGGAAACCTGCCTTGCACTCGTCGGCATGCTGTCTGATTTAGTCAAGTCACTGCAGCTCTTTGTGCCACATAGACATTCAAAGAAGCTCAGGGTCTGTAATTTGGGCCAGATTGTTTAAGGGTTGAGCTTCTATTTAGGGCCCAAAACAGTGTTACGTATTGAGTGATTTTTGGAAAGTCTGGCCATAAGTGTCACAATGAGAGGATCTGGATGTGGATCTTTTGAAAGTATAGCCTTTATGTAGGCATCTAGATGGGATTTAAGGTCTTCTGATATTCTGGCCCCATGTAACTCACTTTGTCCATCTGTACCTATAATGCCTGTCTCACAGAGGTGTTGCAAGGCTAAATTAATATCTGCAAGATGCTTTGACTTTCTTGGAGGAAATATACAAGGGAAGGGCAAAATATTGTGCTCTTTTATTTTATTTATGAATTATTAGAAGCCTTTCAGCCTCCCACCCACCTCCTGTCTGCCACTGGACTCAGTGTTCTGAACTAGCATAACTTTGCATGCGCCATGACTAGACGTTCACTGTCTACAGTTCAAATAAAAGAGCTCTTCTGTAGTGATAGCCTTCTTGCCTTCTTGATTGAAACGATGTGAGGGTAGGAGTGCACCATGTCTTTATTAAAGGGAGAGAGAAGAGGGCGAAGGCAAAGCTGAGAGATTCAGCACTGATTTTACTGTCTCTGTTTATTTCCCAGTGAAGTGCTGCAGCTTGCACACCAGCCCCAAAGAGATCCAGCCAGTATAACGTACAGGGATATTTGTCTGCATTTCCAATCTCTGGTTCCTAGAATTCAGTCACCGCCCATTAAAATAAATAATGCAGCAAAGAGCATCAAAAAATGTGATCATTCGTGATCGTGGCCTCTGATTTCCCAAAATGAGTAATTTAGGGCCCAGTCCCACACTGAGTCATGTGGATGAGCACCCTTGAGTTCATTGGGTCTCCACACACAAGCACAGGCATGTGCATTTCAAGTGCAGGATCAGGGCTTAGCTTTACCTGTCTCCATGGTCTGCTTTTTCCAAAATTGCACAGCTGTGAAGCAGATATATTGTTTGGGGGAACGTGCTTCCATTCGCTCAGAGAGCAAGAACTGAACACTTTGTGACAGCTTGTAAAGCTCAGAGCAGAGGAACTTCTTGGAGAGCAGTGACCTGATCCAACACCCACTGAAGTCTTTGGGGTTCTTTCCATTAACTTCAGTGTAACAGTATACTTTGGTCTGGCATCCTTCTGTGATTAATTCATGTACACACACGTACCTTGGGCCAAATTTGCTCTGTTGCAGTGATGTAAATCTGGAAAAACTCAGATGAGACAGAATCAGACTTTGACCTATTGACTCCCAAGGAGATACTCACATGATTAAGGTTGCAGGTCAGGCTTGTAAATTGCCATGTTCTGGAATTAATTTCAATTTTAAAATGCTAAGAGAAGTGAACCCTGTAGTGCTTTGTATCCATAAGAAGTGGGCACATTTTGGTGCCATAGCTTTTTAAAGGCTATCTTGACACTTTGTGAGTTTACAGGCCAGAAGCCAGTGTTTCTGTGCACACATCTATGAGAGCTCTTTCACTCTCACCCCAATCAGGAGCAGGAGGGCATCCACTGGCCAATAGGGCTTCTTCTTTATTTTAGTATTTGCGTTTGTAATAGATTTTGGCAGGCAAATGATGTGGACAACAGCTATGCATGGCAATCATCTTCCATTGAGCTGGTTCTGGAACAAGCATCAGTGAATCTGTTTCACCAACTACTTCTGGCTAGGTGGAAAAAAATCTATCTAAAATTGTGACTAAAATTAAACATCTGCAGATGTTCTCATAAATATAAATGTTCTATCCTATTTGCCTCTATAGTATACCATGGTAGTGAGTTCCAGAGGCTATTTATACATTGCATGAATGCTTTCTGATCTATCTTCTATGTTGTGGACGTTAGTTTTTTTTTTAATTAAATCCAGCTTTTTGCCTACAGTCATTACCTTTCATCCTTTTATTTTCTAATATTTTCTTCTCCACTGATACTATAGATTTTAACTTCCTAAAATATTGTAACAATTTCATAATTCTGTAGGAATCTCACAACTGTTACTGTGCTGCACGTCATAGGCACTCAGATTGTCACAGTAATAAAGTTGCATGAAATCCAATCTTCTTCCTCCAAAAGCACAAGTCCCTAACATTTGAGTTCAAGAAGAGTCTGTTAGTTCCTAGTTGTATACAGATTAAGACATATAGCTGACCAGTTTTGCTTCTAAAGCAATTTGATAGTATCTTTTGGAGGAAAGTTTTTTAAGTGCTGCTTTTTTTCTTTCTTATGAGCATAAACTAGGACTAATGCATAGGAAAGGAAAAGAATAGGAGAAGAGGAGTTATGACCAAAGGATACCAAAATGAGTGCTGTTGAGAGAGCCAGTCAGCAATGCTTTATTTATCTTTTCCCACAATACAAGAGGTTACAAGGAACAGATGAAAGGGTATATTTAACAGCCACAGCCTTGCAGAGGTCTTAGTGCTTTCCAAGAGAAGAGCAGCATATGTGACTACTTCCGTTTCTGTGTGGACTAGGTTTAACTTTATGTCCAAGCTGAAGTTTTCAAACTTACACAGTCTGTTCTTCTTTCCAACAGCTTACCCAGTCATGTGGGACCTGCACCAGGCTCTTGCTGTTTACTGATGGTCTTAATTAAACACCAAAAGATTGCATTAGCTGTGCTGCTAATAATGATTGTGTTGATGTTATTGGCTTCTCCCAATTGTTTTCCAGTGACTGGCTGCCAGAAGCTTCCTAATTAAAAATAAACAGATTTGACATTTTCCTTGGTTACCTACACTCTAAGGATATAAGATCTTGTTGGATTATGAAGAGTAACAGAGTTATGCAAGCCGCAGGCAACCACTCTCCCTCTCTCTCCTTATCACTTGTGTGTTGAACAGAATTATTTATGTAACGTAGATACTTTGTGACTGAAGAGAGACAGCTGGAGTGAGCAATCAAACCTTTAGGCTTGCAGTGAGTGACTCAGGTATTGTACATTGCTGAGAAGAAGAGCCTGCCTTGAGCTTGTGGCTTAATTTGTACACTGCAACTCTGATCCAAGGGGATACCCAAATAGAGGCGTTTTCTCAGAGGATTAGAATTTCATTGGTGAGTGGGATAGATCACATGAGAATTCTGGCACTCTCTACATGCCAGAAGCCACAGAACTGATAATACCAGCATTAATGAGGAAACAGTCCCAGATTGATGTGTGAGCAGGGGGAGTGTATGAGCCCTGGCAGGCTAAGGGCAATGCAAAAGAGCTCATGAGTAACTCCTGAAAGTTGATGGGAGTGATCATTTACTTTTAAGCCAAACGGTCCACAGGACAGAGCACTTGAAAATGCCTGATTGTAAAGTTTTTCAAACTGTAATAGCAGTTCTTTGCTGTTTTTATCACCGTAAATCCATTATTGGAGACAAGGTAGGTGCCCTTCTACAATAACAGTAACTAAACTGCATACTAGTCAGTCACTCTACTAGTTGAAATTCAACAGTGCTTGTTTTAAAATGACATGTAGACAGAGTGTGTGATGTCATATAATGGAAGTACCTTTTGATGGTGTATTGTTGGCTGAAAGAGGCTTAAAAATGTTCAAACTTACTTGCCTGAAGGTGAATGCACAAATCCATGTTTAGACACCTAAATCAAAGTACCCTAACTTAGAGATACTGAGCACCAGCAGATCCCATGAAATTAAATGGGAGCTTCAAGGTCTTAGTACCTTCGTAAATAAGACTCCTTTGATTTAGATGCTTAAATATAGATTTTAGGTGCCTAAATTTAAACACCTAAATTTGAAAATTTAGGGTTAGGGTTTGAAAATTTAGGTCACTGTGTTCAGTCTTTGCTTTTTATTTAGGTAATGTTCAGTAGTGCTTTAGTTAAGCGTTGGCAATGGTCCAAAGAAGCCAAAATGCCATAAAGACTAGGTACTCCTTTTCAGTGGCAGCATCTCATACACTTGTATTTGGTCAAGATCATTAAGTTTTTCTCCCTTTAATTATACCATTATTTAAAAAACCCAACAGGCAATTCAGATTTTATTGTTGATTTAAAAGGTGAGATTATATAAATATCCAAAATGTGCCAACTGCTTTACAGGCATTGAGTGGAACAAATTCCCTATGAGCCACAATCAGCTGCAATTGAATTTCTCCCAAAACTCAGGGCTTTAGATCTGTTTTACTGTTCAGTCCATCCCTAAAAACCACAATGGGCTAGCCACATAAACGGGTTCTCTATTTGTGCCACTCTCATGGATTTAGTTTGTAGATGTGAGAGCCCACATGGCAATTTGTTTGTGTGAAGAAGGTGCTCTGAGGCCTTCAGGGATGAGCATCTATATGTGTTAAAAGATATTAATCATTATTGTGATTAGAGTTGGACAGCATCCTCACTGTTTGAGCTCCCTTCACTACCTAGACACAGTGCAGCCACAGTACAGTATAATTAAGGCAGACAGTAAGCTTATTTTAAAGAATGGCTCCTTGTAATTATTACAGACTAGTTGTGTGAAATGATTCCTAGACCCCAGACTTAACCCCTGTCTGATGTTTGCAAACACGAATGCATACTACAGATTGTTGCACAAGTTGGGTATATAGCTGCATGATTGGTTCCCCCTTTGCTTCAACTCCATCAAATGCCCAGCATTGCATCAAATAGCTACCTTGCTGAGGAAGGTGGGCTGTGTGTCTGTCCCAAGACTATTAATGCTACTGACAGTGCGAGCTAGTGATAGGTCCTCTGCTTGCCCAAGCTAACTGCATTCAGTAGAGTGCAGGCTGCTTGTGTGTACTGGTGATTAGTTTTCTTCACCTTACATTCCCGATGTATGGTTGCTGAGACAAAAGTCTATACCCTCCTGAATTATTTCATCACCATTTTTGCCAATATATTATGGGTCACATTTTCAGAAGTGCCAAAGTCACTAAGCAGCCTAGTCCCATTTTCAAAAGTGTCTTAGGCTCCAAAATGCATAAGTCCCATTGACTTGCGGTGAGACTTATGCTCTTAAGGGCCTAAAGTCCATGTCACTGAGAGTCAGTGGGATTTAGGCTCCCAGTTTGAAAATTTGATCCTAATCTAGAATCTGTTAATCTTTTCACTGGTGCAACTTCATTGAAGTACTCACCAGGGTCAAGGAGAGGAGACTCTGTCCCATTAACTTTAGTGCTTTTAATTTTGATTAGGATTTTAAAGGTTCTCACTGTAATTCTCTTGCTCTAAAACTTTCAAGCTGGGGTTTATTGTTCACTATCAGAACAGAATTAAAACGATCATTCTTGTCCATGCCCTTTGTTTAACTTGGCATGAATTTCTAATATCTAAAATAACACTGAAGTTGTCATAGTAACTTTCCATTTGAGCTAATCCATATAGTCTCTGGAGAAACTGAAACATTAATAGTTTTCAGTATGGGAATAAAGCCTTTTATGTAGAAACAAATTACAGCTGGTCTCTTTCAAAAATAAGGTTCTATTTAGAGAGATTTCCAGCTTTTAAAATAGATTTCAATACATGTGTTCCAGCAGACACTGTTGTTTTATCTTTAATTAAATCAAATGAACTGCTATTTTAAGAAGTGCCTACGGTTTGGAAATGGGGCAACCTTGCTGAGGGGAAAACAGTCAGCAATGGAAATGGCTAGGGGGCAAGAGAACATAGGATCCAAGATGGGGGATCTGAATGCCTCCTTTCTCTTAGCGTGCCAATGCACTTTGGGCCAGCACTGATAAGAACTCAGGACCAGTTGTTCTCTCTTTGACACCAGTTGACTTTAATGGGAATATATTGGTACATTTAGATGAGATTTATCCCTAATTTCGATAGGGATCAGCTTTTTGTAGTTACAGAGGGCAAGTGCCTCCTAAATTAATCCATTGACATCAGTAGAGTTGTACCAGGGATGGATTTGACTCACAGGGCCAAATTCTGTTCCTATTATGCTAATGTAAATCCACAGTAACTGCACTGACTTGAGCTGTAATTAAGAGCAGAATTTGGCCTAGCACATGGATACTGATCTATGTCCCACTGTGCATTGTACTGAAAGGTACAGGATCTGAGACAATGGATACCTACCTTTGTAACTCTTGCAAATCAAAAATATTTCAGCTGAAGTGGTATTTTACTTACTGGAGTGTAAAGTCCAACATAATGGTTAGTTCAGAAACTCTAAATTATAACATTAGGCGATAATGATGATGTGTGTGTGTGTGTGTGTGTGTGTGTGTTAGTAGTTGCACCCCTGTTTAGTTACTAACAGGATCAACAGCTAGTTCAGGTGTTTACTGCAAATTACAGAAAACTGCAGTCTGATTGGCTGCTGTCTGTAGAAATGGGCAGAGGCACTGGTACTTCCCCCTAAACTCATTTATTATGTGAGCTTTAAGCCATTGAAAATGGTTCCTTTTAAAAATTCTATCATTTTTGGGATTCGGAATCTGGAAAATCAGATGCAACCATGGTAATAATTGTGCAGTGAAGAAGAATGAATTAATAAAAGCCATCTTAGCCCCTGAACATGTTGCAACTTTTATTCAGCTAATATGTTCTTTATGATTGGAAGGGAAACATGTTCAAGTATTATATTTGTTATTAAGTCCCTAATTATAAAGCTGATGATTCACCCTCATCTGAAACTGTGCAAAAGGGGAAAGCCATTTAAGATCTCAAGGCTGCCAGGTTTTGAAACGTCTAGTATGTAGAGCTACCACATCAGCCAGTAATGTCCTAATGTTATGAATGTAACCCAGGCAGTCAGCCTTTTATAAAAGGCCACTCTTGCAAGTTAATCCAAGAAAAAGATGGCATTTGCAATAGCTTTTTATAGATGGTGATTTTTAACTAATATTTATTCACTATGTGACAATCTAAATCTGATTCACTGGCATCTTTGCTTTACGTATCCAGTTTCAGTATTCACATAAAGTCTGATACCATGAGCTAGCAAGTCACCACAGCCCAGCTTTTGGATCTTTCTTTCTGGCATAACATTTGTTGTTGATGGAGAGGCCCGGCTGGGAAGATACTGACTTACCAAGATACTGTGAAATTTCATTTAACTCTCTCAACTTTGGTTCCCCATTGACTTGTTTTTGGATTTGCAATGAGGTTTGTTTTGCACCATTGTTATCAAGGCTGATTAAAATACAATGTTTGAAAAAGATCTTTCAGTCTTGGTCTGTCTGCATGTCCTAAGATTTTTCAAGAGGAAAGCTCTCTCTGAGTTCTCATGCTACTTTCACATAATTCATAAGGTTTCCACTCCCACATGCCCTCTAACACACATGTAACTCATATCTGTGCTACCCCAGTTTTATTTCTGAGCATGGTTATAATGGGCTTAGTGAGGATGTTCCACAGACAGTTTTGCTAAAATAAACATTATTTAATTAAGATAAATTGAAAAGAGAGAAGGGATTCTCTTTATTATGTTTGAGAACTACCAAGACAACTTTGTGCCTTTGTTACTACAATTTCCCTTCTTTGCTCTAAATTTTAAACACTGCTTGCTTGCTTGTTACTCTGTACTTTCTTCAGCATATTCCCATTTGCTGAAGTGGGAGCTTTGCTTGAGTACATACTTCAGCAGTATTTGGCTTCTTAGATTGGACATAGGCATTTCTCAGATACATTTGCATAAGCACATTGTGCCAAATCCTGCAGTCCTTAAGATTTACTCAGAAAAAAAATACTCATTTCAATCAAGGGGAATTTTGCCTGAGCAACTACCATTCAACAGCTGAATGGGGACTGTAGGTTTGTGATTCGTGAGAATTCCAAACTTTAGGCTCTCTGATTCAAAGCTGAAACATATACCCTAGATTGTGAATGATGTCATTTCAGGAATTAAGGATTGAGTTATAATTATAGTTGGGTTGTGCGGAGGATGTTGTTTTTCTTATTGGAGTAAAGGTTTGTACACCATAGGCCTAACCCAAAGCTCTCTGGCACCAATGAGATTCTTTCTGTTGGCTTTAGTGAGCACTGGACTGGACCTTGCGGTAATGTCTTGTAAACCTGTTCGGCATAAACCAGACCAATGTTCATGTGGCTCTTCTATTCAAGAACCTTTCCATAAATGTCAGAAGGGCTCCACCCTCCTTGCCTTATGGTGGCCTAAGAACATTCAGTGTGTATGATTTATTTGAATGTCAAAGAAGTCAGTGAGATGATGATTGAAGTTTGTCTGATAACTGATACTCTTCACCAGTTGTCCCTTAAAAAGTTCCCAGTTGACACTTAAGCCACAAGATTCTTCAGCTTGTACCCAAGTAGGTGTTCCATAAAATATCATTCTACTCTATCTGGCCCAGTTCAGGTGTCTCTGGCTAATCTTGGAGTTCACTTGGCGCAGTTCAAGATCAACGTCTTGGCCATTTCAAATGTGGAGTGAATCAAGCAGAGACATCTCAAAGAGAGAATTAAATCAGTAAAAACTTCAAAACTTTATCCTGGACAAGATGACAGCTGATCCTGATCCTACATAGTTGTATCATTCATTTTAGAACAGTTTTATGTACCTCCCACCCTTTTTTTTTGTGTGTGGCCAAATTCTGCCTTCCACACTCTAAATGTAGAGGGCTCTGCTTGTGCCAGGGGAGTGGGTTCCAAGGAGATTATGCAGGGGCTCTCAGCTTCGTGAAGTGTGGAAATTGGTTGCCATCTGCCATTCTCCTTCATGACTGGGGAGTGCAGCGGCTGCAGGGTGCTGTTACTACAGGCACCAGGCTTCATCAGCCCTGGAGCGCTACCTTGGGGAAAACTTCTTGCCCTCTCTGGATTTCCCTGGCACCTGACCTAATAATTTGGCCTGTGTATTATACTCGAAATATGCCCCTCTTGTAGCTGCTGCCATTGTATTCTTTTACTTAAAGTTTCACTGTGTCACAGTTTCTGGGTAATTGGATCTGTATGTCCTCTATGGTCCAATCCAGGAATGCCCCGTCAAGTCTCAGGTCTCCAGCCATCACCTGTCTCTGGCTAAGGACCCTTCTGACCAGGTATTTTAAGGCTGCACCGCTCCCTGCCTTACACTACAATGACCCCTGCAAGCCAGTTTGCCTAACGGCCAACACCTGTGCTCTGCTTCCCCTACAAGGGCTATGAACCAGTTAAACAAGCATATTAATTCTTAAGGTAAAAACATTACAGAGAAAACATTGGAAACAATAAAAGACCTTCCATGCATTAGTCTTTTGAGGCTCTAGTAGGCTAAAGTCTTTCCAACCCTTCTACAAGGGTTGGGGGCCCTTGCACAGAAGGTCCTGTTCATTTGCTGTGTCAGAAAGAAGGCACTGAGTCTGTTTAAACACAGCCTTTTTATGCCAAAAGCTCTTTCTTTGTCAGTTTGAACTAGTATATGGAAGCCTTCCCAGGAGCTGGTACCTCTCTAGAGGTGTTTACACCTTGTTGTGATTCACCTTAATCACCCCCTACTGTTGTTAGTCCCTAGAGGAGTTGCGGCATCCCTTCCCCTGGAATTGCATGCAATCCCTGACCCACAGAGATGCATAAACCATTCATATACTTAATATAATATGGTCCCCAAAGATGTTGTATGTGGTTGCAATATCTGTCACACACCATCTTAGTCCCATAAACACCTTCCATTTTTCTGGGGGAATTAGAGGAAATCCGAGAAGTCAGAGCTGTGGTTCAAGATATGCCGTTTAGCAGGAGTCTCTCATATCCCTCTTCTTCCCCCCAAAATAGTATTTGAAATTAGTCTTGGTTTTGCATGCTTTCATTTTTACAGCAATAAAACCAATGGGCAGGAGAGAATAAGGATTAAAAAGAATGCTTTCAAATAGTAAAGTTAACAAGTCCTCTCCCAAATAAAATCTTGCTGGGGATATTTTTTGCAGGTGATTACACCTATGCATGTGAGATACTTGATGCCAATCTGCCTTGTTTAATAGTTTAGGGGGTAGGGGATTGTAAAGGACGTTTGTTGTATCCAATACCTTTTAATATCTTTACATGCAATGAATTTATGATCGAATGTCAAAAGAGAGTTAAAATTACTGCAGTCAGTGAAGTGCATTGTAAACGGAGCCCACAAGTTTTACAGGAAATATTTAGTTTCTCTTGTCATCTGACCTAGATCATCTGATCTATAATGATGAGAGAGGAGCAACCTCAGAAAACTGGGGTTGGATTCAGATGAGCCCCACACACTCCCTACAGTTTGGAAGCTTTTCCAGACTTCGTGAGTTTTCCCTTTCTTTCCCTCAATCCTTTTCCTCTGTTTCATCTCACATCCTCTCCTGTCTTGCTTTCCCTCATCTCCCAAATCCCAACATCCCCTTCACCTCTGCTGCTCTTCCTTTGGGAGTCTTGAGCATGCACTCTGGACAGCTGCTCTGTGAATCGTGAATTCTGAGTTTTCCCCATATCTGAGGCCAGAGCATACCTCCTTCCTCGCCTCATCTATTCTGAGGAAGTGCCAGAACTTGTGAGATTGCAACTAGGCCAGCAAAGACTTCAGGATGGATTTAACCAAAGGCAGGAGGCCTGTGGGGGTGGGGAGAAGATGGTCTGAGGGATGTATAACTGAATGTTGGGTAAGGTGTGGCTCAGATGACTCCCCAGTTCTTTGCTAAGTGATTCACTGATTGTAATATTCTTCTCTGCTTTGAAGCCTTCTCAAAACATTAGCTTTCCCTTTCAAAATAAGAAGAATCAGAAGATACCTACGCTGCTTCTTGGGCTTAATTTAAATGTCTGCTAGCTAATCTGTGCACATAGCAGCAGGAAAGAATTGAAATTCTGTCATGAGGATCAAGGACATAAGGGAAGTTACATGAGCAGACGGCATTAGGGAATGGGTTGATGAAAACCTCATCAGGGTTTCAGGTTACCTTTTATCAGGAAAGCTGAGACTTACAGGAACAACTGTGACAGTCTTCGATGTGCTTTGAGTAAATAATACTTTACCAAGGGGATACACAAAGATATGACAGTGAATCCCCTGTGTAACCAAAAATGAAGCTGGAGATCTTGTGCAGTAAAGATCTTGGACAGTTTCCATCATATATCTGATTTAAAAAAAACATTTGTGTCTTCATAATGCCAGCCAAGTTGGGTTAGGCTTTTCCATTATTAATTCCTACTCATTTTTAGTGCAAATTAAGATTATTTGAATTGTTCTGCCCATCCTCTGACTATATACTATCTATTTCTCAGATTCATATAGAAACCAGATTTGGTTTATTGGTTCACATTGGAATTGAGTTAAGCCTCAAAGACACAACATAAGCTTTAGGGATATATGTAAGATTGTGGGCCTGATTTTCTTCTCACTTACTCTGGTATTAAACTGATGTGGCTCAATTGACTTTAATGGAGTTTTTCCAGATTTACACTGATGTAAGGGTGAGTGTGAAATCTGCCTCTGTTAGTCTACAGGATAAATTACTGTTATGTGTTTAGCTTTCACACAAAGTTGCTACAGAGCACTGGGCACAGTTCAAAATTATTCTAACGCAATTAGTTCTGAATGGAGGATTAAGAATCTAGGGTTGCTGCAGAGAGGTCTCTTTGGAAGAATCCCATCTGCACAAATAAAAATAATTAGGTGTGAGAATAGTAGATTTGAATGGGAACTTCCCAGAACAATATGTTTGTCAAGTTTCATACATATAATATATGATGATAAGCCAAGTCATTTTTGATAGTTTATCCTAAACAGGTAAACTTGAGTGGAGTCTTTTGAAATTTGATTTTCTTGAACTTCACTGGTATTTTCCAATCTTCATTGCACCTAACATTTTATGTTTGCCTGTGAAATGCACAAATCACATAGTGTCAAAATAAGCCTGTGAAATTAATGGCAGGTGGTAATCCTAGATTTAATGAGACTTGAGTGGAAATCCTTCATGCGATGTGATAAACACGGCAAGTTTAATTAGAAAAACGGTATAATAATTGCAGTGGTGATTTGAAACGTTTTGCTGAAAATTAAAAACTTGGGACCATGTGTTCCCATTAGGTTTCTAAGTAGAATTCACCATTAAGGGAATCCCATGGGCAGGCCCTTATGGATTAATGAAGTTAAAGTGATTCTCTGCAGGCGTAGAGATCTGCCTACATGGTTCTCCTTGCAGTATCAGAGCTGCCTATGAAAGGGTTATTACTGCTTAAAGATCCTGAGGAATCTGAGCTGCAGGTTTCCTTGTTCATCTGCCAGAGTGAGTTATGTCACAATGTGAGTTGGAATAATAGGATCATAGTTAGAGGTTGAAAAGACTTTACTGTCCACTCCTTCATCTTCCTGCAAATGTATGACAGAAGCAACACTCCATTCAAACCTCTTTATTGTTTATTATTATTAAACTGCTGACAAAGTGCTTGTGTCTGTACAAGACACAAAATTGAGACAAATGCTGCTTGATTTAAAAAAATTCAGATAAATGAGTCCAATATATGGCTTTTTGCTGCTGCTCTATAAGTACAAACACCATCATTCTATAAATAGATTTGGACTAGTAGTAATATTGTATGTAGGATGCCTTGTTGTGGTAGGTGCTGCACAAATGCATAGGAAGACTCGGTACCTTCTCTGAAGAGTTTACAATCTAACCATTTTTATTCCAGGTTCCAGCTCATTGTGAGTTTAAAAGCCTGATCATGAATGTTAACTATTTGGCTAAACTGGGTTTCTTAAAAGTGTTTTTCTTATGATGATGCTAGAAGTAACTTATTGAGTACAATGGGTTTCATTACTTTCATGTTAAAGCTAGTGAATAATCCAATTACCCACTAGAGAAAAAGTTCAATTTATTTCCTATATTATATTCAATATATTCCTGTATCCTGATTGGAACAACTGTGGTAGCTTACCCAGCTTCCATTTTTAAGATATAAATTTAGTTGTCAGCATTGTTCACTAAGGATGAAATTCACCTTGTGTAGATCTGGCACTATTATATTTTATATACCTGTAGCATCTCTCATCCTAATTAGTCCCATGGTATATCGCAAAGTCACATTCCGTAAAATAGTAATTGCTTCACCCACCACTGAAATGCACTCACTTCTAGAGTGACTCTTGGTTATTATAATATAAATACTGCTTTTTATATCCAGAAAATTTGCAGTAAGCAATAGATTGCATAGAAACTTTTTATTTAGGAGCTACAGTCTATGAACAAGTATACTTCAGAAATGTTGTCTGAGAAATGTTTTCCATATAATACAGTAGATGTATATACAAGATATTTTGACTTTATTTTTGCACTGAGTTATTTTGATTTGGGCCAGGATTTTAAGAGATGTCTGCTGCAATTTAAGTGCCCAACTTCTATCTACTTTCAGTGGGAATTGGGCTGCTTACTCCCATAATTGCTTTGAAAAACCCATCCTAGATTTGTACCCTAACTTTCCTGTGTAACTGCAGGCATATATAACTGTCATGATATTGTCATGAAAATGCAACATTATGCCTCTTTAATCCGCATAAATGCTATAATTGTGGCTTGTTTAGCTTTAGTTACTTAGCTTTAGTTACTGTGGGATAATATTTAAATTTTTCACAGTTTCCCTTGTACTTAAAGATCATCTGTGTAAATCCTACCCAGTACAGCTATGTGTAGAGGGTGCTGGAGTTGTCTAGTGGGTCTGCCAATTTGCAGATCTACTGGATACACACTCAAGTATACACACAATCACATGCACCACATGAGAGTGAAACAGCTGTGGAGGACTGAAGTAGGGCTGCACAAGCCATAGCCTCAGGAAGAACGCTTCAACCCACCCCACCCCTCTGGAGACCCCCCCGGGCAATGCTCATTTACTCTGGTTTATTGCAGGGAATGAAGACTTGGCCTATTGTTTATATCTGCTTTTTTAAAATTATGCAGTGCATGTGGGGGAAATCTTACCTGGCCTAATTAGCTGAGCCAGGTGCTGAACAGAGGCATTGTGAGGGATGGGGAGGCTATGAATCCTCTCCCCTCATAGGCTACAAAGCAGCTAGGAAGCTGATCTGTGGAGGCTCCTCTACTTCAATGGCTGGAGTAATTGCTGCAGCCCCCTGCATGAGCCCATTGCTGCAACCCCTCTACACCCAAGCTTTCCCATCACCACATGCTGCTGTCCAAGGAGCTCCTGCCCAGGAGGCCTCTCCATGGAGAGAGTATGCACACCATCCCCAAACCCTGCCCAATCCCTTCTGAAGCAGAGATGCTTCCTGGCTGCAGGAGAAGGGGCAGGATTTGTCCCTTGTTACACAACATGAGTATCCCTGTTTAACCATATTTACTTGTAATAAATGGTAACATGGCTGAGAGATAAACTTGCATGGGGGTTTGAAGTGTTATGATGGTAGCTGATTGACCTCAACTGTATAAACTACCAACCTTAAACTATTTGTCTAAAAAGGCACATTATTTTTCCTTGGAAAGGAAAGGTAGGAAGAAAATTAATCTTAGAATGAATCTGTTTAAATGAGATGGGCAGCAGAACGCTCATCTCTCCTGACATTTTTCCATCTAGAATATGCTCTCTAACAATTTGTTGTAACTTGGTCTATTCCAGATTGCACAGAGATTTGTGGATGGCAGTTCTAAACACACAGCATCTGCTCAGTTATATGCTGAAAGCCTGCAATTATGGAAACGCTAGAGAGCACAGTGTTCACAGTTGATGAACAGCAGTGTTCTCCAGTCTTTTTATAAACAGTGAATAAATTGTACCATTCCAATCAAAGTGTCCTGTGAAAGGAATCTAGGAGCCCTGGATCCCATCCAAATAAATAAATAAATAGATAGATAGATAAGAAGTATATGGCCATGAGAGGGGAGAGGGGGAACGTTCTGTAGTTATTGTTGCATAGTAACGTACTTCCTATCAGGTGTTCGACATTCTGTGTTACTTTAGCTCTGCTGCTTTTTTTTTTTTTTTTTTTTTTAAAGGTAACACTATCTGTCTCTCTCCAGGATCAGTGTAGCAATATGTTGGCTGCCACAAATAGCTGACTCCCATTAAAGTGGTTTATAGTTGAACATCTTGGACTTTTTGTAGGGATTTCAGCAACATTAAATGCAGGGTTTGAATCACAGGCCTTTTGGAGGAAGTTAGAATGTCCAAAGAACTTCTTCCTCTTGAGATTTTATGAAAAATTGGATAGCTGCGTTCTTATTGTTTCTCTGGAGAAGAAGCCACACCTTTAATGGATCACTAAAGTCACACTCCAGAAAAGGAGTGAGGACCCTGATGGAAGTGGTCCATCATTTGGGAACAGAGGGATATGGGAATCCCCTGAATTATCCTATGCTTGTTGAAAAGGGGAGAAATCCCACAGAAGATATTACGGTGGTTATGTTATAGAGGTGAAAGAATCCCACCGGAAGACCTTACAAATTATAAGGAGGTGCCCTAAGGAGAATCGAGATCTTGCTGTTTCAGGAAGAGATAAAAATTCCCTGAAGATGCATAGTTTAATGAGTCTGTACTTAGAAGTAAGTGTTTTAAGGGGATGTGTGACAAAGGGTTAAAAACTTTTTAGTTCGTCTATTTTCCACGCCTTAGACGGGCGGGGGGCTTGGAGGAGAGAGGGAAAAAGTATCTTTCTTATTTTATTTACTTTCACTAATTTATGACTCTGTGTCAGTTTTACAACTTGAAATGGGACTTTCTATTCCTTGCTTAAAACAGTGGATTTTCTAAAGAGATTAATTCTTAAGACACCCACTTGCAAGCACACATTTGTACAACTTAGGTTTGACTTATTGAGGAATCCGCACCGTTTTAATTTCAGCTCGTAATACTGATGAGGTGAATGAATCCGATAACGGAACGCTTATTTAGCGGGAGGGGGGGAAGGAAAGGCAAACAAACAGATACAGAAGGAGTCTTTTGAAGTCACAGAAGCTTTACTGAGCAACGGAGCTACAAAGGCTCATGAGTTAGGAAGGGGAAAGGGTAGCCTTGTGGCTACAGTCACTCCGCCTGTCCGTTGAGCTACTAGGTTCAGACAGCCCCCCCTTGCTATTCACCCGACCAACTTGTGGACGGATGAGGGCGGCTGAAACCTGTCTTAGTCCAAGACTTGGTCAATGGCTCATAAATCTATCATTCATCATTCAGTTATACAATAACACATTTTTTATATTCAATCTATAACTACTATTTATTGGGAGTTTTTTACCTTACCACAAATTATCTTCTCTTATTCTTTTACAGATTCTTAACACACAAATAAAACTCAAAAAAACAATAGATTACAATAACACAAGTACACAAAACAGTTACCCCAAGAGTTACAGCAACAATTACCCCTGGAATACAAGTAGAATTATTACTGGTTTTACATTCACACTCACTACTCACCACATATATGGACAAACTCAGCTGCAGCAAAAAAAACAAACATACCATGGTTAGGCTACTATATTTTCATCCAGGTGGAACCTCTATCGTATTCACACCCAGGTTATCAGCTCTAACACCCTACCCTATTATTTTGAGCGATGAGCTGGAGAGAGGCGAAATGGTTGATCAGTCTCATTGCGCGGTGCTATTCTGGTGCACCCCCTTCTTGATTCATGGCTCCCCAAAAACCTTGGTCTGATAACGTCCTTTTATATCTCTTCTACAGCAATGCATCCGCTTAAGCCAATGATAGACCCTTCTTTTACCATCTTATCAGCAGCCTCCTCCTCAAAACTTTACTGCTGACTTGCCAAGCTAATTTTGCAGTGACTACAAAATTCCCATGTCCAGGTTTGGACTAGCTCCCGTTGTTATGGGTTTACTTCTAGTTCAAGGTCTTTTCTTCTTCTTTTCTTTTTTGCTGTTTCTGAGTCCCCCACACATGGATTCATAGCTTTTCTCAATATGGACTCGGGGCACTGTTTTTTTCAAACATGTTTTTACCCTGTTACAACAGGGGAAATTACCTTTAATAAGGCAAATGTTTCACATGCAGCATAAATACTGAATTGTACGGTCTGTACCTGTGCTGACATGTTTCAGATGCTCTTTCTTCAAAAGAGCAGTTTAGCTCTGAATTAAATTGCATAGTCCCTAAGCGGCTTTGGACCAATCTCTGCTTATCACACATGGCGTTCTAACTGGAATAATGCAACTGCTGAAGTGACTCAGCAGGTGCATGTTGTCTCTTGGTGCACAGATGGGCCATTTATAATGCACCGAGTACAGTGTGTAATCATTACGCACCTTCTCACCTGACACCAGTTTTTGTAAATACAGCTTAGAGATCAAAGGCGGGTCTGCTTTTTAAATGTAGCACCCACGTTTCAGTAGCTTTGCAGAGCGTGTGAGACGTGGAGTGAGTTTTGAGTGATATAAAATGTTAATCACTAAACCTGGCACAGTCAAACCTTTTAATCTGCATTGCAGTTTTCTAAGGAGAGGCAAGTTATGGACAGCACCCCGGAAAAGCTGAAGAAAGAGTTAGAGGAAGAGTTGCAGTTAAGCAGCGAGGATTTACGTAGCTATGCCTGGTACCATGGACGCATTCCTCGGCAGGTATGTCCCTCCTGGGTCTTCACTTCACAGACTTGGGTTTTCATATAGATTCTGCATGAGATTACTAACTCAACAGAAACTAAAAGCCTTCTAGTGTGAGAGCAAAACAGTGACTGATGTTGTTTACTTAATATACCTTGGTGAGAAAAGAGACTGAGGAAAGAAATAGTCAGGTCAGAAACCCACTGTTTCCTATACTTTAACAAACAAAAAACTTCCAACGAAGAGAGGTAAGAATACTCCTCTGCGCTATAGACAAGAGCTAGACTCTGTCCCCTGATATTGCTGTTCAGCTGCTGGCCTGAATTTAGCTCAGTATAATTATCCAGAATTAAAAACATTTCCAATCTTCTACCTATCCTGAGTTTGAAATTAGAAAAGTGTATACAACTGTAATAATGTTGTTTGGAGTAGCTAGCTATTTTAATTTTGATCTTCTTCAACATCATCAGCTCCCCCTGATGGCTCAGCATCAGCATGCCTCTGGCAAACTGTTCTAACAGCTATGAGCTTTCCTGCTGCCATCAGCAAATGCTTCTGAAAATCAGGCAAAGCAGCCCGAAGCAGTCAGCTCTGTGGTTTGAAAATGAATTAATTAATGTTTGTCAAATGGAAAGGGCCAGTTTGGTTCAGAATGAAACAGGGTTTTTCAAGCATCTGTTTGGATACTGCAAAAGAAAGAGAAGACTGTGTGAAATCCATTTTAAAAACAGCTGTGTGTGTCTCTTGAAGTAACTGGAACTGATAACTAAAGGGCAAATTCTGGTTGCCTGCAGTAATGGCCTCTAAAATGGTGTGAATATGTGTTAAAAAAGCTGAGTTATGCACCCCAGTATTCAGAGTAACTTCATCTCCCTTTACAGATTAGTTTCTTTTCACAAATTGGGGGTGTATGCACACAAACATGTGGACCACACACTCTGGCCCTGTCCTAGAATCCCCTTCCAGACTCCTATTGTAGAAAGGATGTGAAATGGCCTCTGGATTTTAGAAGGAGCAATCTTTCCCCATGCTTTTTTCTCCATCCTATGTTTTCTGCTTTTAAACCTGTGCTCACAGAGCAGCCACAATTGGGCCCCACATTTAAAATTAAATAACAGGACTCTGCTGATGTGATACTGACCAAGGATGGGTCCTCCCCTTCTGACTCTGAATGTGGTGTGTTTTTTGTTTTTATTTTGTATATTTTCTCTCTCAGGTGGCAGAAAGTTTAGTTCAAAGAGATGGAGATTTCCTGATTAGGGACTCTCTCTCCAGTCCTGGAAACTTCGTTCTTACCTGTCAGTGGAAAAACCTCTCTCAACATTTCAAAATCAACAGAACAGTCCTCCGACTCAATGAAGCCTACTGCCGTGTTCAGTATCAGTTAGAACTTGAAAGTTTCGACAGCATCCCTGGGTTAGTGAGATGCTATGTGGGGAATCGCAGGCCAATATCAAAGCAGAGTGGAGCAATTATTTTTCAGCCTATCAACAGGACTGTGCCACTGAGGTATCTAGAGGAAAAATACGGTGTATCTCCAGTTCAACAAAGAGAATGCAATATCACTGAAGGAAAAACAGAGACTGCAAAAAGGCTGAGCTTCGGTATACGCGGTGTGCAGTCCCAGGAGTACAGCTTAACTAGAGGAAATCTTTTAAGGTACTTTTCTCTTGTTCCACCATCACCCTTAAAGGGGAGACAAGGACCCAATTCTGCTTCCGTTGAAGTCAATGGGAGTTTTGTCTTCTGCTTTCTTGGGGAAAGGATCAGGCCTCACCACGTTATCAAGTAACTCATTTTTAAGGGCTTGATCCAAAGCCCAGTAAAAAGACTCCCCTTAACTCCAGTGAGCTTTGATCAGGCCTTTGAGGACTAAAACTGTAATAAGGAGCTTTAAGGTAACTGTCTTATTTATGTTAATATAAAATACAAAGCGTACTGATGCCATTTGAATATGGCAGCAACCTAGTTAAGTTCAGATCTTCTAACAAACTAGATAAATGCTGTAATCAGATTTTGCAAATCAGCTCTAAAATAGCTTTGAAAAAATATGATTCAGGATTTTTGCGGTGATCTCCATTTCCTCAGCGAGGTAGTGTTTGGGCTCTGCAGCACAGGTTCTGCTTTCACTCACCCTGGTATAAATCAGGAGCATCTTCTCTGAAGTCAGCGGTGTCAAACCAGAGGAAGTGAGATTGGATTCAGACTCTGCAAATACAACAATGGTGCAGCTTGTGCATTAGCTCAACAAATAATAAAAATACTAAACATAAATTGAAGGATTAAAAAAATGAAAGGTTTGTCATTCTCACGGCAAGCCTTTTTCTTCTGTTACTGTGAAGGAAATGTCAAACGGGCTAGGGCAGTAAAAGAGAAAGTGAGATGGGCTAAAACGAAGTGCACTAATAAAGCTAACTGTCTGGAAGGAGACAGCCAGAGGATTGTAGTTCTTCATTATTGCACAATTTAGGCATTGTATTGGAAAAAGTCTTAGCATTCCAACAAAAAAGGGAATCATGCTGCCACAGCAGCTTTTTGACTAAAAAAAAGTCCAAATCACTGTAAGAGATTCTGGCCTGGACTCTGGAATCTGATCTGTACAGATGGACCCCTTATGCCTGTATGGAGTTACCCTGGCTTCAACAGGACTCTGGGTGGATGCTGGCCCATGAGGAGTCACAGTGAAGTCAGTGGGGCTTCACAAGGATGAAGAGCTGTGTCTGTGTAGCAGTGGGGTCTGGGTTGATAATGATGTCTGCTCTTGAACTTAAAATCTTGCCTTTGAAAATTGCTTTGATGCTTCTCAGAGAAATGCAGTCTGTAGACATTGTTAATGCTCGGTTAACATGCGGTTTTCATAAAAGGCAAATTGTTCATCCAAAGCCTGTAAATAACTGTTCTTCATCTGATTTTCCTGGGAACATCAACCAAAGTGTGTCCTTATTTACTCTCTTGTGACTGAACATGGGCAGAAATGGAAGGGCAGCTTTCTTTTCTGTTTCAGCAGTGATACTCAGACTGACTCGCAAGCTACAAGTGGCTCTTTAATGTGTCTCCTGCAGCTCTTTGCAGTACATTTTGTAACACTGATTTAATTATTCACCAATCAGAATGCTTTTACTATGTTGTTAATCAGTTGTAGTTGATAAAATATTAATACTTGGTCAGTCATTTTTCTGTGAGAATTAATTAACATATATAACTAAATATTCCCTCTCCCTTCCAGCATACTGCTTAAATACAAATAGACAGTACTATTGTTTCACTTACTATGAATTCACACTACTCTGGGTCTTTTGGGTAATGCTGATCACTAATTTGGCTTCGTTATCACTGTGTTAGAGAATGGGTTCTTAACCTGAGGGTTGTGATGCCCACACCCAAACCCCCCTCTCTCTTTATGGCTGGGGGGAAAAAAGAGTCCCAAAAACTTTCCTTTGCTGTAAAATGGAGTCACAGCATACAAAAGATGGAGAACCTGTGAAAGCCTTAATTTCTGCCCTGCCATGTTGTATTATTACAGACCTATCACCATGTTGCATATAGCAATTACTCTCAGCACTGAATACTGAAAGCCAGATCCTTGCCCATACAAAGGTCCCTTTGGACTCTGCTGGCAGCATAAGGGGCCCTTTCAGCTGCTGTAAGTGGGAAGCTGAGGATTTCCCTGAGTTCTGGCACAATTGAAGATTGGGCCTGTATGTTAAGAGTCCTGTTGAATTTTAATGATACATTGTTGTGTTGGCTTTTTCCTCCTCAGAAACAAAGAAAAAAGTGGTAGTCAGCCAGCTAGTTTGGATCACGTCCAGGAGAAGAGATTCCCCCTGAAGGCTCACCAGTCAGAAAGCTACCTGCCAATAGGTATGTCTGTAGGCAGATTTCTAATAACTACTTAGATGCATGCCAGCAGGCAGTCAGTCTTCTACCCTGTCTTCAGTTTACATGTTAAGATGCTATAGCTTTTCAGAGGGTGGGGCCCACATGAAATTCAGTGCCTCGGATGAGAGGGGTAAATGTTAGAATACATAATACAGTTAGCATCTGACGACTGTTCAGTGGCCCATGTAAATGGAGTTGATAGGCTCATTTCATTTACTATTATAATTACTAAACCAAGTACTTTATTTACAAGGCACCCATCAGCTTGGGATCATGGTACTCTAGTGAACAAGTTTTCACATCACAAAAAAGATTATCGTGATTGGCACTAATAGTCCCACTTCTTGGCAGTGTCATCCTCTCAACCCTAGAGGTTTTATGAGACCCTCAGTAGTTTCACTTACACCACTCTGCCCATCGCTACTGGAGCAGTTGCAGTAACCAGATGCAATCCTAGTAAGTTTCAGTGCCATTACTCAGGTAAACTATTCACATCTGCAGCTAATGCAGAATCAGTACTCTGCTATTCTTCCCCACTTGCTACTGCTGGTTAGGGAAGAGGAAGATGGGCAGCTGAACATTCTGTTCCTTTTCTCCCCCTTTGCTCTTCCTCTCTCTGCTTATATCACAATTCCACTGCTGCTCTATGTAACTTTCCTGGGCAACAGCAATTTGAAATGAACATGAGTGTGGTCAGTTTTACTTCCATTACCCCACTGATAGAAGACTTACTAGCACTTGCTGAACTGCCAGAGACATTTTGTTTACTTCCTCCCCTCTGCCCCACCCTCTTTTTCCAAGCTACACACAGAGGGGAAAATTGTAAGGGCTGCCCCCTATATGCAAAACCAGAGCACTGTGAAAGGAAGCTTGCAGTGAGGTTGTAATTTGCCCTGTAGATATATTCTGGCCTTTGGTTTCCAAGGCTGTGCATCTCAAACTTTCCTAGAGTACTAAATCAGGTTTAAAAAAATAAAATCCACACTACCCATTTTAATTCTGAATTCTAAAGACAGAAGTTCTCAAACAGTTCTGTAGTCTGGACTACACTGTAATAGAGAGAGATTCTCATGAGCATCTCTCCTTCCCTTTGTACTCCTAGTCAGAATTGCATAAACTGTCTCCCCTCCCATTTGTGTTTGGATGAACTGCCGTCCTCCCATTCATGATTTCAATAAAATTTATGTAGTAACTATAGCAATTGTTCTGGAAAGTAAAATGAGGAAAGCATTTCATGTATGATTTATGTATTTATTTATATGATGACAGTGGCCAGAAGTGCCAATCAGAAACAGGACTCCAGTATGCTAGGCACTATACAGACATATAGTAGGAGACACTCCCTCCTCTGGAAGCTTTACTGTCTGGGGATCTTTAATGCAGTAGCAGCTGGTAATGAGAAGTAAGACCAGCATGATGTGATCAGTCACCTCTGAGCGGACAGCCAGCAAGAACAGTTCAGGAACCTCTAACTTAAGAATCCAGCAGCCAGCCCTCATGTGATGTCAATGGGAGGCTTGCTTGTGTGATAATTGCAGGATGGAGCCTAAATGCATAACTATTACAGTGCACTCATGCTCCTCCAGTTTTTTTGTGTCAGTGTTCTTTTAGTGATACAGGATTAGCATCTCTGAAGTTCATTCTTTTCATACCTCACTCTGTGTCCAGACTCCACTTTAAGGAAATTTTTCTTTCATTTCAAAACTTGCCATTCTTTAAAATGACTCATACACCTTGTGCAGTGCAGCTGGAAGATTCTGTTTTTATCTGGCAGGTCAGGTTGCAAACCAACTCCTATTCCGAGCCAGGACTTTCCAGCTCTGCACGTGTGGGTTATTGTTGAGTCACCACAGGCTGACATTACATTGCAGCTGCTCTTTGTATTTGGGAGGATCTGAAAATAAGTGGAATTTACTTGATAGCTCATCTTTTAAAATATACATTTTAAACACAGTGTTTGACAGAATGAAGAATTCACATGATCTGAAACACTTTCCCCAGTAAACAACAACAGCAACAAAAAAACTGTAAAGTGTATCTCAGATTTATATGTAGTTCTGCCTTAGATGCTATTATTACATCATAAAAATGATTGATTGTTTTTCACCTTACAGGTTCAAGGCATCCATTTCATTTACCTGAAGTAGATACAAGCCCATGTTCAAATTCCCCTTCATTTAGAACAGGCAGTGACCCTACTTTGAGCCCCACAGTAGTTGGGAGAGTTGCCTCTGGGTCATCAGTAGGAGAAGCTCTTAGAGGATCAGACAGCCAGCTCTGTCCCAAGCCTCCACCTAAACCCAACAAAGTGCCCTTGCTGAGCCAACCTCAGTCTCCTTTAGCTTGGCATAGTTCAGAAGCACACTACTGTGAATTAAACCCTGCCACTTCCATAGACTGGAGAGCAACACAGCAACCTCTGTTTCAGAAGAGCAGCTACGTGGAGCATCTGATAGCTAAAGAGAATGAATTGCTCTCATTCAGAAACTCTGAAACAAACTATCTGATCCTGGAGGACGATGCCTTACAGAGCTCAATGGATCCATTAACCGCCCAGACTGAGTTGGCTGAAGAGAGCAGCATGTTTATAGCACCCCTTCTTGAGACAACGTCTAGTTTTAAACCAAATGATTTTGAATCCAAACTTCTTCCTCCTGAAAACAAGCCACTTGAAACATCAATGTTAAAAAGAGTTAAGGAGCTATTCACCAACAACAATCCAAAGATTATTGCTCAGCACATACTTAGAATGGACTGCAAGGTAATTTTTTTATTATTTGGATTTTAATAATTGTAAAGGGAAATAATTTTCTGCATGTCATTTGATAACCTGCAAGATTGAGCTTTTAAAAAAAGTTATTTGAAAGAATAAAGGGGAGATCTGAGTCTAAGGTAATTTTTTATTTTATATATATAAAAATAAAATGTACTTGAGCGATTTATCAAGGGGCAGGATTGGAAAAATTTTTAGCCTGGGAAGAACGATTACAAGTTCGTCTCTGAACCAAAAGTCCCTCGTAGTTGTCCCTAATTTTAGACCTAGGTCTCCCTGCATTCCATACAGATTTGATGTTCTCTTTGTTTGTTGTACATTTATTTATAGCAGAAATGTGCTGAATCATGAAACTGAGATTAGGGAAAATGTTATTTAGGATGAAGGAATGAATCCCCTATCAAAAAGAGAGAGCACCAAACACTGATCATGCTACTGGAAGGCACTATGATGCCACAATGATGGGCATGAGATAAGAATAGAATACAATCCGTATTAGCTTGCTGTCTGAATATTGCTGTTATCACCCTTGTTTGGGTCTTGACAGGATGAGGGATAGTGGAAGGTGGCTGCAGAGTCTTTTGATGCAATTCTCTTCTCACATGCCATTTGTACCTTCTAGTTGCACTACTTAGTAAGCATCAGAAGCACACAGATATTTTTACAAGGAAACAGGCTTGGCTCTACTAGCAAATCTTTGAGCAGTGACATGGAAAAGGAAGAGAGAAATTCAAGTACAAACACCCATTTCTATAGGATAATGATTTTACTTAAAGGGAGCAGGAAAACCCATTTGAATTCAAATTATTTGAAGTATTGTGAGTAATTGTATCTATTATGAACACAGCATTTGAGAGAGAGACTAGCATGGTCATACTCCTTCTGTGTGAACCTTGACCCAATCTTCATAGGTGTTTAGGCACCCAATCTCCATTGAAGTCAATACCACTGGGTCTAATGAAATCCATGGGAGTTGGAGTATGTTAAAATTGCAATGGCTATTATTCAAATGATGTGATCTGTGCACCATTTCAAACAGTATTTTCTTCTTATTACCATCAGCTCCATTACACTCTTTTAAACACTCTATAGAATCTATTATACAGTCATTGGAATTGAATGGATATTCATGGATTCTAACTAATGGTAGCACCAACCAGCCTACTGCAGAAGGAATGGAAAGGCCTTTCCAGTTCTGCTTCTTATGGTTACAAGTGCCTCACTGTGAAAGCATAATTAAGATTTTTTAGCTTAAAAAAGGGCAATGGAGGCCAAAGGGATGGTGCATTGTACTGATTTCCTAATGGCATATTTGCACACTCACATGAGGCTGTATAGATGGAATCAGTGGATCAGTTAATTGGTCAGTCATTTGGGAACTATGTTAGTGAGAAGTGATATTGTTTTGAATTATGTTATCAAAGAACGTGTGCCACCTGCCCAATATTCTGAGCGGGGTAATGGCTCCTCCTAAGGCAGAAATGGATAATGCTGTGACTGTCATTTTGCTGTCCTAACTCTAAACAAACTCTCCTGCCATTTGCAGTAAAACTTGCCTCATAAAGACACAGCATTTGTCTCCTCTCATGAGCCTGAGGTTTAGAAGAGAGCTGGTCAGTTTTTAAAAAGGCTTTGGGGCTCAGAGACCTAGCAGGAGTTCTCTCTCCCACCCTGTGGTTTAATAGCTTACATGGAGAATATTTTAGTAATCCCAGTGGCACCATTTCTCTAAGACTCATTTAGGGTCAGGTTGGCAAATGGGGCACGTTACTACTGTCAGCCATAAAAATGAACAAATGGTGCAGCAGGGATTTCAGGTGTATTGAGCAGTGACAGGTGAATTTGCCAAACGTGGGTATTACACTGTAAGGCAGAAAAAGCCAGGTTGTGCCAGTTTCCCCAACAAAATGCTATTGCTAGTATTCCCTGGTGCTCCATAGCCCCAAGGGAGCATGGTTAGCACACCCACACTAAGCACCTGCTGGCATCCACCAGTAGGTTCTGGGTAGTATACACTGTTTCTTTGAGGCAGTGTCATTGGCTGCTTCTGAATGTGCTCCACTAGGCCCTCCTGAGCCATTCTGCTCCTCATCTGTCCCTCACAGCCAGAATGGTTCAGGGAACCTCCACTCAGCAGCTACCCATCTGTCCCACGCTTCTAGAAAAATGCCAGAATTTGGCTACCTTACAGTCATAGAATCATAGAAATGTAGGACTGAAAGGCACTTCAAGAAGGCATCAGGCAGGATCCACTAAACCTAGACCGTCCCTGACGGTGTTAGTCCAACTTGTGCTTAAAAACTTCCAGATTCCACAACCACCTTTAGGAACCTGTTCCAGAGTTTAACTACCCTTACTGTTAGAAAGTTTCTCCTATCATCTAACTTAAATCTCAGTTACTGCAGATTAAGCCCATTACTTCTTGTCCTACCTTCAGTGGACATGGAGAACAATTGTTCACAGTACTCTTTACAAAAGCCCTTAACATATTTAAAGATTTATCCGGTCCCACGCTGTCGTCTTTTCTCAAGACTAAATATGCCCAGTTTTTCAAACTTTGCTCATAGGTCATGTTTTCTAAGCTTTTCTAGAAAACCAATAATTCTAATAGCACTTCTCTAGCATTTAAAAAATTAAAAATAAAAAACCCTGTGCAATCTAACTAATCCTGTACTTTTTTCCTATTCTACTGTAGATTGGGTTTTAAAAAATGGAATTTTAAAATCATAAGAATGGCTTTCAATTTAGCTGCAAAAGTGTATGTTGACTGATGTAATTCCCTTAGATATACCCTAGTTTAGTGGCAAATCTTAGCTACTGTAATTAGCCTAGCAAACTTAATTAAGAATTCTGCTTCCATGATGGAACACTAGAAGATTAGTAACAAATGTGGCTGGAGATGCTTCTTTCTGATGGCTAAAATTTCTGTTTAACCCTTTCAAAGTGCCTACGATTCTCTTTCAATCTTGGTTTTTCCTCAAAATCACACAACTATCAGATTAATTTAGGTGCCACCAGAAATGACAGCCTATTCTCTGCCTGTGTTACTGTGATTGAATGATTCTCATCCATTTGGAATTGATTACATACTATTGGTAACACAGAATTCTGAAGTATTACAACAGATTTCCATACAAACAGGGCCAGATTAAAGCCTGCACGCTATAGATGTGTGTGTAGAACCCCAACTTCTGGAGTCTGATTAGATCAGAATCTCATCTTTCATTTTAAAAAAAGAAAAGATTACTAATGATGAATATTTCTTATAGGTGTAGCAAAGTGCAAATAATCATTATGTATTTGAAAGGCAGGACTAACACAGCAGGGGTTACTAGAGGGGTTTTTGTATGAATCACTGTCAGACACTGAGTGCTCATAGTCCTTTCCATCGTCAAAGTGCGTGGTGTACATTAATTCATCCTCACAACAGTAGAGAAGCAGCACTGTTACAATATTATCCCAATTTTACAGATGAGGAAAGTGAAGCAAAGAGGTTAAGTATCTTGGTCACAATACATCCGTGTCAGAGCAAAGATCAAGCCATGAGACCACACCATGCTTTTGTTGGATGCGTGGGATCTGCTTTTGGTAGAGTGCTTGATAATATCTGTTGTGGGTTTGGCTGGAAGAAAATCTCCTTATGATGCTGCTTGTTTTGTGGTTTATTTTTTTTAAAAAACTAGATCAAAGAATTAATCCTTATTTCTTGGCCATATCTCTTACTTGTTTTCATATACTCACCTCACTAAGGGACACCATTTCTAGGTACAGCACAGAACCACTTGTGTGTAAGGTACTCAGTACATTTGTGTTTAATGAGGATATTTTTGTATTGGCTGTGTATTAATGTTCTAGTTGTATAGCGAGTTAGAGTAACATTACAAAAGAATCAAACACCTCTTTCCTTAAGTCAACTTCCTGGATCAGTGTGTGTGAACTTTTGCACTTGCCAGGTTGCTAGGATACTAGAGGTTTCTGAAGAGATGAGGAGGAGGATGGGAGTGAGCTCGGGTCTGGAACTCATTACATTGCCCTATGGACACCAACTGCGCTTGGACATAATTGAAAGGTATACAGTCTCATTACGTTATGCTTCACTCCTGTCACACCTGGCTGGAGTAGCAGTCTGTTGTTGTTATTGGTGTGTCTGATATCTCCAGATAGAAACACCCTCTGTCCCTGATAAACACTTTACAGTATTCATATATACTGTGCTGAAATCCATTGAGAGGTAATTCATTGGGACACTGAGATACTGCACAGCTTTGTGCTTAGGAGAACTCCTGGAGATCATCAAGCAACTCCATGGACAGAGTGCTGGGAGAAAACACCAGTATTGAGGGTCTGAATCTGAGAGAAGCCAAACTCCCTCAATGCACATTGAGAAACTGCAAGTGTTCGGATCCTTTGAGCTGGACTTAAACTTCAGCTGTGCTAGGGAGGGGGAGAGAACAGAAGTCATCTTCTGTGGCTAGGGAAAAGAATGAAGTCAATAAAACAAAGTGAAGAGTGAGGCCCTGCTAGGACAGCACTCTCATCCACTGAGCTGTACGACTTCCTTCAGCCTTTGATTCAGCCTGTTTAGGTTTCAGCAGTTTGGCTGTTAAACTTTGGATCCAAAAGGGTTATTTAGGAATTCAGTAAGGGTGGAGGGGAAAAAGTGAAACAAAAATAATTTTTCAGAATAACATATTATTATAGAATAGTAGAGCTGGAAAGGACCTTGAGAGGTCATCTAGTCCAGTCCCCTGCAGGACTAAGTAATATCTAGACCATCCCTGATAGGTGTTTGTCTAACCTGCACTTTAAAATCTCCAATGATGGAGATTCCACAACCTCCTTAGGCAATTTATTCCAGTGATTAATCACCCTGACAGTTAGGAAGTTTTTTCTAATGTCCAACCTAAACCTCCCTTGCTGCAGTTTAAGCCCATTGCTTCTTGTCCTGTCCTCAGAGGCCAAGAAGAACAATTTTTCTCCCTCCTCCTTGTAACAATCTTTTATGTATTGAAAGCTATTATCATGTCCCCTCTCAGTCTTCTCTTCTCCAGTCTAAACAAACCCAGTTCTTTCAGTCTTACCTCATGGTCAAGTTTTTTAGACCTTTAATCATTTGTGTTGCTCTTCTCTGGACTTTCTCCAATTTCTCCACATCTTCCCTGAAATGTGGTGCCCAGAAGTGGACACAATACTCTAGTTGAGGCCTAATCAGCATGGAGTAGAGCAAAAGAATTACTACTCATGTCTTTCTTACAACACTCCTGCTAATACAGTCCAGAATTGTGTTCCCTTTTTTTTGCAACAGCATTACACTGATGACTCATATTTAGCTTGTGGTCCACTATGATCCCCAGATCCCTTTCTGCAATACTCCTTCTAGGCAGTCGCTCCCCATTTTGTACGCATGCAACTGATTGTTCCGTCCTAAGTGGAGTACTTTGCATTTGTCCTTATTGAATTTCATCCTGTTTACCTCAGACCAATTCTCCAGTTTGTCCAAATCATTCTGAGTTATAATCCTATCCTCCAAAGCATTTGCAAACCTTTTCAGCTAGGTATCATCCGCAAACTTAATAAGTGTACTCTCTATGCCATTATCTAAATCATTGATGAAAATATGTAACAGAACTGGACCCAGAATTTATCCCTGCGGAACCTCACTCATTATGCCCTTCCAGCATGACTGTGAACCATTGATAACTACTCTCTGGAAACCGTTTTCCAACCAGTTTTGCACCTACCTTATAGTAGCTCCATCTAGGTTGTATTTCCCTAGTTTGTTTAAGAGAAGGTCATGTGGAACAGTATCAAAAGCCTTACTAAAGTCAAGATATACCACATCTACCACCTCCCCCCATCCACAAGGCTTGTTACCCTGTCAAAGAAAGCTATCAGGTTGGCTTGACATGATTTGTTCTTAACAAATCCATGCTGATTATTACTTCTTATCTTCTAGATGTTTTCAAATTGATTGCTTAATTATTTGCTCCTTTATCTTTCTGGGTACAAAAGTTAATCTGACTGGTCTGTAATTCCCTGGGTTGTCCTTATTTCCCTGTGTAGATGGGCACTATATTTGCCCTTTTCCAGTCTTCTGGAATCTCTCCTGTCTTCTAAGACTTTTCAAAGATAATTGCTAATGGCTCAGATATCTCCTCAGTCAGCTCCCTGAGCATTCTAGTATGCATTTCATCAGGCCCTGGTGACTTGAAGACATCCTAACTTGTTCTTTCCCCATTTTAGCTTCTGATCCTGCCTCATTTTCACTGGCATTCAGTAAGTTAGACGTCCAATTGCCACCAGCCTTCTTGGTGAAAACTGAAACAAAGAGGTCATTTAGCACCCTTGCCATTTCTGCATTTTTCTGTTGTTGTTCTTCCCCCATCATTGAGTAATGGGCCTACCTTGTTCTTGGTCTTCCTCTTGCTTCTAATGTATTGGTAGAATGTTTTCTAGTTTAACCTTGCTTTGTGCCTTTTGGTCTTTCTAATTTTGTCCCTGCATACAGTGTTTGTTTATATTCCTCTTTTTGTAATTTGACTAGTCTCCACTTTTTGTAGGACTCTTTTTTTGACTTTTCGATCACTTATGATCTCATTAAGCCAGGGTGTTCTCTTGCCATACTTCCTATCTTTCTTACGCAGTGGGATAGTGTGCTCTTGTGCCCTTAATAATATCTCTGAAAAACTGTCAACTGTCTTCAATTATTTTTCCTCTTATACTTGCTTCTCATGGAATCTTATTGACCAACTCCCTCAGTTTGCTAAAGTTTGCCTTCTTGAAATCCATTGTCTTTATTTTGCTGTTCTCCCTCCTACCATTCTTAAAATTGTGAACTCTATCATTTCATGATCACTTTTGCCCAAGCTGCTTTCCACTTTCAAATTCTCAACCAGTTCCCTCCCTGTTTGTCAAAATCAAATCTAGAACAACCTCTCCCCTAGTAGTTTTCTCCACCTTCCAAAATAAAAAATTCTCCAATACATTCCAAGAACATGTTGGATAATCTGTGCCCTCCTGTATTATTTTTCCCAACATATATCAAAGTAGCTGAAATCTCCAAACACCACCAAGTACTGTGCTTTGGATGATATTATTAGCTGTTTAAAAAAAAGACTCATCCACCTCTTCTTCATTCGGAACAATAGGGCAGAAGAGAAATAAAGTAGTAGATCTACCACAGAAAGGAATTCCATACTACAGCATACATTGGAAAAAAAACTCTGGAGCACCTACTAAGTAGTACAGGTAGTAACAAATTAGTAGTACTACTGAAGGCAAATCTAGAAGCTCTGGAAAAATGGAGGAGGAGCAATCCTACATTTGCAAGTGCACTAGAATTAGGGTGACCAGATGTCCTGATTTTATAGGGACAGTCCTGATACTGAGGGCTTTGTCTTATATTGGTGCCTATTATCCCCCATTCCCTGTCCCAATTTTTCACAGTTGCTATCTGGTCACCCTAACTAGGATGCTACAAACTCTGTCAGACTTGGTAGTGTTCCTAAGTGTACTAAATATCCTGAACCTTGAAGGTCCACAATCAGAGAGAAATTAGTGACATCTGAATAATGATGATGAGACTTAACAAGCAAAAAAAAAAAAAAAGGAAGTAGTAATAGTGTATTTCCAACTATAGACACATCCCAGTCCAATCTTTGGACCTTCTGGGAAATTCTGGTTTCCGGCTCCCGTTCACTGTAAACCTATTCACCACAATATTGTGGGATACGCAGCAAACCTGGACAACAGAATCTCCGTGTTCTGCAAGTGTCAGGCTGCTGGGATGGGACAGCCCCTCATTCTGCAAGACCTCAGCTCATTTGCAGTCAGAAAGGCTTGGTGATTTTTCTTCCTCTCTGGGCCATTCATCAGGGCTGAGGCCCTTTTTGGCCATCACAGATGGCTCTGTCCCCTTTATTCTTATCTAACAAGAGAGCAAGGGCTTGGGGGTAATGCTGCTACTATTGATTTTTCCAAGAGAGCAGAGCCATGGGAGTGCTTGCTAGATGTGCTGTGCAAAAGAGAGGCTGCCTAACATTCCTTGTTGACTGCATCCCTGACTGCAAAGCGTGGCAAGGGTAATGGTGATTGGCCCCCTCAGTGACCACCATATCCCATGCTGGTGCAACAAACTGCCAATACAGGAGTTCCCAGGGCACCATGAAAGCAGTAGATACGCAAAATGGGGCATTGCATTTTGCATGCTCTGAGTCCCCTTACCTGTAGGGGTGCTGCCACCTCACTGCTCTGGGGATTAGTTCCCTCCAGATGTTGCACCCACCTCTGGTGGTCTGACCACTTGTATCTGCAGCTCTAGGTGGTCCTTCACAACTTGGCTCTCCAGCTGGGTTACCATGTCTGTTTCCCCCTTCTGGGGCATAACAGTATTTCTCCCAGAAAGTGACTACAGAAAACTTCCTATCAATCCTCTTGACCCCAGGCTCACTCAGCTTCTGGACTTTATACAGGCCCCTCCTGTCCTCGTCTCATTAATCCCTGCTCCCTGGCTCTTCCTCCAAGTGCAACCTAAGTGGCTAATTGACCTACCTGGCCACTTTACCCATTCTGAGCCCCATGTGGGGTAGACACCCCATCACAGATATGCAGTAACATAAGGGCAGATTTGTTACCCTGCAGCCACAAATATATGATCAGTGTATGTCATATAAGCTTACTAGCGTTAGCAGCATTGTCTGTAGCATCCATTTAATCCTACCTAGGGCCGTTAAGGTCTTTTAAACTTGCCTTTGTTATTTGATCATATACACAGTGAGACATCTTCTCATTTCAATAGTTTACACAGGCCATCACTGAATTGTTTCTCTTTAGACACAACACCATGGCAATCGGAATAGCTGTGGATATTTTGGGCTGCACAGGAAACTTGGAAGAGAGGGCTGCAACATTAGACAGGATTATCCAGGTAGCAGTGGAACTGAAGGATTCCCTGGGGGATTTGTACGCCTTTTCTGCTGTCATGAAAGCACTTGAAATGCCACAGGTAAAACAACGTTCCCTTTATGGTGTTCAAAGAGGTTAATTTATTTAAACATTCTTAGGTCTTTAGACAAGGACTTAGAGACTACAGGAATGGGCCTTATCAAACCATGTAGACAGACAGATGGTCATAAGAGCCAAGATAGTTTTAGCCATTATGAATTTACAATTCTTTTAATTTTAACAAAAATCTCATTCCCTTCAATGCCAGGATCAGCAGAAAACTGTTGCTTTATAGAACTAGGGTCTATTTTTTTTAAAGCAAGGCAGGTATAAGAGTATAAAACAAATGACTTGATGCCATTAAAAAAAGCAAATTTGTTATGAAACAAATAACTATGTTTTGTAGCTGCAGAAATTGGCCTCTTTTGAATACAACTTCATTATGCTTTTTGGTGAAAGCTTTTTACATGATCATACAGGGTATAGATTATTTTATGGGATTAACACTTTGTTAATGAGAAACTAGAAGGTTGAGTATCAGCAGTAACAAGCGGAGCTCTAAATCCCAAAAGAATGGATGTAATCTGAATTCAGCTAGTAACATGTATCTAAACAAAATTCTCCAATCACACATGCTAGCTGGGAGAGTTTTAATCTCTAATTCTTGAATAACAGCTTTAGAAGCAGAGAGTACTTAGAATAGCTGGTCTGTAAACAAGGAAATGTGCATTTTTTGTGTGTGACTGGACATAGTACAGCAATTATTTATTTGTCAGTCTAGTAAAAATTTATTTCAAGAATTGATAACTACAAAGATTCCCCCGCCCCCCCCCCACATTAAAACTAACTTTGGGCCTTTTAAAATCACTCATCAGAGAAACACGTTGTTGATGCGTCAGCTAAATGCTTGGCTGGAGATTTACTACTACACAAGGAGGGTGATACTGATGTCTCAAAGGGGGGTTGCCAGATGTAACACCAGGAATGCTGCTTTAGTTTTTGGGTGAGAGGAATTTGTTAGCTGTATCTGTGGTGATTTGAAACTTGTCCTAGATGACCATAGAGGGCTACTTGATGGGAATAGAACATTGTGTTGTGGTTTTTGCCCAAGGAAAACCCAGTCATTTTGCCTGAATGCTAGGATGCCTTATTCAATGATGTTAAGTTGTATCAAGGTATTATTATTTATCAGTGTCAGAATCCAATGCAAGAGGCAAACTGTTGCATAAGCTTAAAAAAGAGATGGTTTCATATTACGATAATTCAGACTGATCTGGATTAACCCTCAGTTGTCTGCCAGCAGCAGCATGGTTGCTTTACATATGAACTGTTGCAAATTAGGACTCTTATTTTGCATTTAAACAGATCACAAGATTAGAACAAACATGGACCACTTTACGTCACCACTACACCCAAACTGCCATTATGTATGAAAAGCAGCTGAAGCCGTTCAGCCGAGCTCTGCATGAAGGAAGAGGTGAGTGTGTAGCATCTGGGATTGCAGCCAGACGTGTGACACTGGCCTTCACCACATTTCTTTTTATTAAGGGAATTGGATTAACTCCTTTACTGCAAATGACAGATTTTCAGTCTGAATAATCTTTAATTTGCTTCCCCTCTCCATTCATGTAATAATGGACATAGACAGAAATGGAGTCAGTTCAGCATAGTCCTACCCAACTAGCCTGTGAATGCTCTTAAACTTAAATAAGAGGCACGCCATATGAAAAGCTCTGTGAGTATGGTAGATCAGTACAGAAGGGGCACTTCACCTCTTCTTATGGCCGTGGTCATCATGTGCTGAAGTGTGACTGTGCATCATCTTCTGTGATGGAACATGACACTGGAGTCCACATCTGCAAGTAAGTTCATAGTCAGCCAAACAAGTGTGTGTGTGCGTGCACGTGCACACGCGTGCAGGGTATGTAACACCCCTGGTGCTCCCAGCCTCTCCTCACTGCACATGTAGTGCTAGAAGGGCAGAGGAACTGACAAGGCCCTGATTCTGACCAGGATTCTGACTAGTAGAAGGCAATTCTGTGCAGCACCTGCCTTTCCCCCTGCAAGGGAGGACAATCTGTGGGCTGGTAGATTCGCCCGAGGAGGGTATGGCTACACTGCAATCAGAGGTGTGACTGCAGCTCATGTACACACCCCCAAGCTAGCTCTGACAGAGCTAGCTCAGGTAGCAGAGCAGTGAAGCTGCAGCAGCATGGGCTTTACAAGGACCTTGGGTATGTACTCGAGTGGCCAGCCCCTCTTGTCATCAGTGCTATTGCCAGTCAAGCTAGCTCAGGTATGTCTATATGTGCCATAGTCACACCTCTGATTGCAGTGTAGACATGCCCTTACTCTGCTTCCTGGAGGTGAGGGGGAAGCAGCAGGGCATACAAATCTCCATGTGAGCAAATCAGGGAGTCCCACCTGGCTTAATTCTCCTGGTCCTGTCAGTTCATGCTTCTACTTGCAGGCTCAGCATCCCATAAGCTCCTAGCCAGGTGTAGCTACTGCTGCTGCTCCCACTTCAGACTTGTGCCTGCTGCCCTGTTGCAAGCAGTCAGAGGAGCAGTAGGAGGTAGAGCTGAATTTCCCCCAAGCCCAGGAGAGGAAGAGGAGGGGAAACTATCCCTTTGGCTTTGAGAGGAATCTTTAGCCACCAGAAATGCTTCAGACGGAAGTTGATGGACTCATAGCCCTTATAGGTTCAAGGCTAGATCTCCAAGGGGCCCGGTATTTTGATGCCTTGCCACCTAACAGAATTCACAGCCCTGAGTCTAGGCACCCAGGCTCATACAATGCATGAGGAGAATTGGGTGCTTAAGAATGGGATCGACAAGAGTCAGTGTGTAGGGAGACACCTAAGCTAACCAATAGGAAATGCTCTTCAAATGGAGCTTGCCCCTGTCTCTGCTTGGGATTCATGGGAACTTGAAGTTGGGGTCTCCTACATCCCAGCTGAGGGCCCAAACCATGCACTATACTATGGAGTGTCACTCTTTCTGATCCAGTAACTATTTAATTATTTAAACGAAGTGGAACAACTTCGACAGGAAAGACTGGGAGAGCACTACCTCAGACACGCCATAGCTAGGTCACTTCCCTGAGAGCTGGAAGATGTGGGTTCAAATCAACATGAAGCAGGGGGAAGGGGAGGCTGAACTCAGATTTCCCACAATCCGAGTGAGTAATCTAGCCACTGGGCTAAAGGTTAGAGTAGGGTCACTACCCCCTCTTCCTGCTTGATGCAGGGCCCAGTCTGTCAGGCTGCCCTGTGAACATCTACCTGATCAAGCCCTCCAGGTGAGGGAAATGCTTG
Organism: Mesoclemmys tuberculata; assembly: GCA_007922155.1. Taxonomy (NCBI): domain Eukaryota; kingdom Metazoa; phylum Chordata; order Testudines; family Chelidae; genus Mesoclemmys; species Mesoclemmys tuberculata. The sequence continues at coordinate 27,492,332 of ML675646.1, forward strand.
GTTTGTGAATCCTGCCATGCATGAGGACCTAGGTGGCTATGCGTATGCTCATTGGCAATGATCTTCAATGGCAGAAACTAAGGACTTCATGCACCAGCAGGATAAGGTGGCAGCTGAGTCGGGGTTTTGTGGGTCTGAATTTTGGACTTAAGTGCCTAATGTGGCAGTGATGCACTTAAATCCCTTTGTGGATCTAGCCACTGATCCCTAATATTTCAGCAGTTTGGGATACAAGCTATTGCCCTGCACCAGATGCTGTTTTGCAGAATTACAGTAGATTCTATATTTATCAGGGTATTAACTGGAAGCTGGTGGGTAGGGGATGAATAGTGAGGATGCTAATTGAAGGAGTAGTGAAGCATATTATGGAAGGGAAAAATACTCACTCAAAACAAACTCTATTTGTACCTGATTCAAGGAAGAATATTGTTCTGTAACTTGCTTGTAAATTAGCAGGATTTAAGATGGCTGAGTGGCTAAGTTCTTTTGCATCTCTTCCAGAGACAGCCTGTGCTCCACAAAACAACATAACCGTCCCCCTGCTGATGCCTCTGGTTACTTTGATGGAGCGACAGATTGTCATTTTTGATGGGATGGACCTGTGGGAAAACACAGACCAGAGCTGCGAAATAATGCTCAAGCATTTAGCAACAGCCCGTTTTATAGCACAAAACGCTGAAATGTACAGAATGGCAGCGGAGAGGACACTGGAAGGTAGGGACACCGTCAGGAAAAAATCTTGCTGCATGTTTCACCAGTACAGTATTTCTCAGCATGAACAGAACATGTGAGGTGTTTTATTAAATTAACATGGAGATGCTGCAAATTCTCCCAAGAATCCAGGCTTCAATTAGTAACTGAAATAACAGCTTAGAAAACCTGGTTCAGGCTTTTTCTACAGTAATTGGCAAATACAAGAAAGAGGAATTTAAAATGTAAATTGAGCAGAAATATGCCTTTGTCCCATCTTCTCCTTCCAGTGGGATTAGTTTGAGGGCATGACGGTACAGCTATTTTGTGGGACTCTCGACAGCATGCCCTACAGAAGGAAACATACTGAGTGGAAAGGAGCATTTCCATGTTAAAATTACATGGCTTCTTATGGTCTTTTGTGAGTGTGTCAGGCCCAGTCTACACTTACCTTCCAGATTCAGCAGCAATCGACGGGAGATACGATACGCAAGTGATCTCCCGTCGACTTTGCTGCATCTGCTCTGCACGCCGTCCACATTGCGCTGCGTCAAAGGGAACAGCATTCCCTTTGACACGGTGCTATGCCACTTAAAGGGGTGGTTTTCCTACATCAATTGCTGGATCGACTGAGTGGGTCTACACGGACTGCTCAGTCGATCCAGAGCAATTGAACTGACGCCGCTGTCGGTGTCGACCTAGCCTCAGTCTCTGTTATCTACTACTTCTCCCTAAGGAAACTCATCTAAATTCCTATTGTATCTCAATTGTTGTCACTAGCTCACACCCTCATAACCCATTTTCTGTATGAATTCGAAGTTACACAGAACTGTGAATACCTTTGAGTAGATCTCCCTTAATTCCACTTGGGATTGCTGCAAAAAAGACCTCTCCTCTCACAGACCTGAGATTCCTCCCAAATCAGAGTCTTTTCCAGACCACGGTAGCAGAATCCATGCTAAAGTGAATAATCAGACTGGCTGCAGTTAAGCAGTTGTTGTGTATGCTGTATTTATCCAATTAGCAGCATGGTGATGCAATTGCACTATACGTATTTTTGTAAGCACGTTATCTGTTAAAAGGTTATAATGGCTCTGGCTTAAGTAAACATGCATTTATTCATCTGCTGAGAAGCTAAGAGGACTTATCAACATATGTTCCTGAGGATCATTTGCAGCCTTTCATATGACTTAAGATCAGTCAAGGTGGCTCAGTGCATGGTATTCTACCTTCTACCTCAGGAAGCAAAGACCCACCATGGTTTTAAGGGCTTCTGTATGCTGAAGGTGCCATAAAACTGAGATCCTGGTTGTCATTAAAGACTCCATAGAACTCTTCACAAGTATGTGTTATCCCCAGCACTTTGACTAAATTCCAGCTCACATGATTACATTTTGCCTGCATAAAATTCTGCCTCCACTTGTGTGTGTGTGATAAAATGAATCACATTAAACAGATTGTCAGCTGGTGCAGGGAAACTAGAAATATTGGTATTATAAAGTTAATGCAGGCAAATATTTATTCAGAGAGCTTTACATTTTTCAGGCATTGCCACTAGACCATCTTATTTTCATCTAAAAATCCTTAGAGTAAGGCTAGAAGAGATTGATATTCTAGTCTGACCTTTTATGCAATACCTAGAGCCAAAGTTTTCCTCATTTCTCAGTATATCCTATGCTAATGATCTTTAATTAAATCAGAGCAATCTACATGTTCTCATAGCACGGCCCATTGAAGTGCTGTTTTTAGTAGTTACCCAGCTTTTTAATATCTCCAAATATTTATTTAGAAGATGAAGTCGTCAATAGTATAAAAATAACCCAACTTTTTAGCATAAATGTTATTTTGGAAAGTACATAAACCCCCATCTCCAAGTAAAAGCTGATTTGATAGAGACACACAGTTGGTGAGGTATTATCTTTTATTGGACCAATTGTGTGGCTCAAAAGCTTGTCTCTCTTGCAGAGTTCTGCAGGTCATACACAATCATGTATTTTCTATTTCCCTCATTAGGTTTTCAGCCAGATGATGAGATGAGTGAGGTCTTCAAGACAGAATTTCAAATGAGATTGCTCTGGGGCAGCAAAGGAGCACAAGTTAATCAGAGAGAGAGATATGAGAAATTCAACCAGATTTTAACTGCACTCTCCCGGAAACTAGAACCTCCTCCAGTGAAACAGGTAGTGCAATGAAATATCAAATGGACACTTAAGATATGATTAACTCAAGTTTATCATTTAATATCATTAAAAGAAATTGCCACTTTGACCCTGTACAAGCCTCTGGCATTCACAGGATCTTTAGAATCTGTAAATTGCACAGTGCACATTTATTGTTTAAAAACTACTACTGATTTCTAAATGAATGATTTATTTATTAATATGTAACCATGTCATTTTAATAATTTCTTGACCAGTCAAATTTAAAATAGTCTGCATAATATATTCTTGTGGTTTACAAGTGTCTGCTGATGTCTATTGGTCGTTACTATTGGGTGTTTTACTTAATGTTATCAGTAATGAAGCAGTGTAGTCTGAATAGAAAATAAGTTAAATATGTGTGTTAGAAAATATCAGTTGTATGATATTCCTTAAATGAATATGAAACTGTACATAAAGTATATCTTTGTGACATATTGTACACTATAAACCATAGGAAATAATGTGATCTCTTAAGGAAATGTTCTTCTCAGATTATCCCTGGGGAGGGCTGAGACTATAGAGGAACTGGTGGGGTAGAAAATTAACTAGTTGATTAGGGTACAGTTTGATATATTCTTTCATCAATGTACATGACACCCATGAGCTGATACCATTTTTCCACCAGGAAATTAGTTTTTAGACGTTACTCTGGACTTTGTAAAGCACAAGTTACAATTCAAAAGTGTGTTGGAACCTGCACGAGAGACCAAAACAAACTATGCCATGTGAGGTGCAATTGGAAATGGGGGGAGGAAAAAACCCAGACACCTAAACAAAGGCATGAGAAGAACAAATAGCTAAGCAATCAAGATAATTAAAATGTCTTCAACTTCAGCATCAACTAGAGGTTTGCACCTGTATCTCGGTCCTTCTCCAGCAAAAAGGAGGAAACAGAGGTTAGTAAGTAGTAGCTAGATTGAGAAAAATATTAATCTTTTCTGTATAGAATTAAGAGGAAATGTATAATCCAATGATACTTTTCATAGGCCAAGTGTGGTGTTGAAGTTCAAGTCCTGGAGGAACTAGTCATGGGGATACTTGAGATGTTCACGTGTAATAAGTCATCAACAAGTAATCTTTTATGAAATAGTGGAGACAGAAGCCATGATCTGCACCTACTTGTCCTCTAAGTTGGAAAATTTCCTAATGAGTTTATCAATGAAAAAGTTAAGAAAAACCTTAGAAGGAAGATGAGGCTTCTCTTCCAAAGAGTAATATCTGTGCCATATTTTATAGCAATACCTATAAGGGTCCAATGAAATCAGCTTCTGAATTATTTCAGGAAGTTCAAATAGTAGACAGTCAGTCTAATTTACTGGGCTTTTCATAATGACCCACACAAGAGATTAAGAAAAATAAAGTGACAGTTATGATATGATTAAAATCTGTCACTGAACTGGAAATGCCTCTGCCAGTTAAAGTGTGGCGTTGCTGTTTGGTTATTTTCAGTTACCCATAACCCTGCACTCAAGTTAGATACCAGATCTTATTACTGTTACCTATGGTTAAGTATGCAAATCCCAAAATAATTGTGTGTGGGGGAGGTAATCCTTTCTATACCACATTGGGACTACGCAGGGAAAGCACACTTCAATTTAATAACCTCAGTTATTAGTCAGTAATCACCACAGCACTGCTCCAGGGCCACATTTAAATATAAACAAAGCAAAATGAGATGTTGGATCTCATACATATACTAGCTCTGCAATACCCAAACAACCTCTCTACTGTGGGAGTTGGACCAGAGACCCACTACAGGCATACCAACTTGCTTTCTCTAGCAATGGGAGCCAAAGTGGAGACACTTAGTGACCTTTTTGGCATTTTCGATGCCTGGCTCTGCTTACTTAAATGATAGGACTAAATTAGAAACAAAGTGATAATGAATTACAGCAGTGTGAGGGAGAGAGGCATTAATATGAGTATAGTAGATTGTTTCACACTCTGAGACATTAGTGCACTTCTTCGAGATAGCCTTTGAGTAAAATAATTTAAAAATCCCTCAGGGGGAGAAGAAATATTGCTGCGTATAGACTTTGAAAGTTATTCAGATCCCCTTGAGAGGCAAGTGATATAAATCTCTAGAGTAAATAGACAATGAATGTTAGTAAAGAAACACTCAGATTTTAATCTGGACAACTCATACTTTAATCAGCTAAGAAGGCCTGAGATGGTTCTTTTCACCACCCCCTTAAATGTGGCCAGATTTATGCTCAAGACAAGCTTGCTACTGGCACCATATAAACACACAAGATGTTTCTCATAACATGTAACTTTCTGGTACAAACTGTTATTTATATAACAGCCACTTTTGGTCCTCACTCCACTAGGCTTAATGAAGTCACTGCCACTATTTACAACATACCAAGTATGTACAGGAGGCAGCGTGTGACCCTTTAATAACATATCAATATAAAAAAGGTGATTGATTTACAGTGATGGTTTTGTAACACAAGACAAAATGAAAGCCAGCTGGACCATGAAAATTTTATTCCATTAAAATATTCTCAACAGAGAACACTATTTTTAAACAAAGCATTAAACATTAAGAAATCAACATGTGCACAAAAAGATTAAAAATTACTGGAAAATGTAAGAGTAAGACAATTCATGTTTAAAATTTCAGTATGATTTAGAACTAGCTGTGCAAGTACACATTTTTTCCCCTCTTTAATAACCCTCCTACCAGTTGCACTATCCCCCTCATGAAAGCAACTTGCCTCCAAAGGAAGCAAACTCTGCCTTTAGAAAAACAAACAGTAGCATGAAAAGAACGGTTAGTTCTGTATCAATGACCTGTGAGGCTGCTAGCCAGGTAAACCACAGGCTTCTTAGCAGAAAAGTCATCTCACATTTCCACCTCTTCTCTAACTTTAAAATAAAAAAGCACTAGTTTTTCTGTTAAAAAACTACATTATGTAGTTTTGTCAGTATTGAGTAATGTCACCGTATATAAATAACCCTGTATACAATATCCAAAAATCTAAACTTGTTTAATAGCCCCAAACGTAACACACTAGGTCAGCTGTGTAATAGTGGTATACATAACAAAGGAATACACGTCCACACAAGAATCACTCAGCTTTAGTTTTACTGGTAGAACAATTTCTAACACTGAATTTTTCATTATTTTTAAAGAATCTAGCACGGCTGTGTCTAAGTATTGCTTCAAACCCTCTGAATAAGAAAATGTTCCATTATTATTTCATTTCCCCAACACTAAGTGGCTGGGCTTATGAAGCTTTAATTGATACAAATATCCCTCCCCCTACCTCCCCTATTCTAGTGTTCCCTATTGAATCAGATCTGATTCATTTTATTAATAGAATCACAAATGGGAGAAAAGACACCATAAGCAAGAGGGGCACTGCAGACAGCTATATTTACACATATAAACATATTCAAATGTCAATTGTTTACAAGTCAAAGTGCACATAGATCATTACAAGTATCACTCAAATTTCAACTGGTCCGTACAATGAAGCATCACCTAGAAACAGACTACCACTGCAATAACTAAACTGGAGCTTCATAACCCAAAATTAAAAAACAATCAGTTTCAATTTTTTTTAAAAAAACATTCATTAAAGTAAAATGAACAGATAGCTGTCTAGTTTCAATGCATAAAATTTGAGATGCACCATGTATCATGTGACGGTAGAGCTCTAAAAACACCTACCCTGGCTACCTCAGTAACTGCTGCACTTTGGAAAAAGTTACAGCAGGTCATACTGAACTGAGACACACAGCCCTTGGTTGGATACTGTAGTGGTGGGGTTGGCAATCAACAGATTTAGGCACTCTCTAGTTTAAGGCAGTGTTTGAGTGGCAAGCAGTTGACTCCTGAAAACAGTCGTTTGTCTTGAGATGGTGAATCTCGTTGTTATGCCAGGTTTTCTGCACCCACAATAGGTTACTGAAGTGCTGAAGACAGCCCACAGTTCTTGGAAATCCTGTGACTGCATCATGGGCTAGAGCTGAGATATAGTCTTTTCCCCAAATCAACATAAATACATAAAAGTTTACATCAGTTACAATGCCAAGAAAACTGGAATGTAATAAAATGGTTGCATTGGAATAGTTATAGCAGCAAACATGAACATTGGGATGAAAACTTTAGTGCTAGAAATATTTAAACAAAGTGGTTTTGCTACAAATGCAAAATAAAATGAGAAGCAATGGAGATAATAGTGTTATGCAGACGTGCCTAACAATTCTAGACATGCAGGAGGAGGTTAGGGGGAGCATGGAGGTGACGCTGGCACAAAGACATGGTTCTGATTGCCAATTAAAATGGGGTAGGAAAAGGAGACAGCCAAAATGTAATATAAACTGATAAATAGATTGCCTGTCTTTCAGAACATAGGACAAAGTATTTGAAATCTGGTTGCCTTTCTATTCTGCCATACTGGAATTCTTTTGCTTCAGAAATTTAAGAATTTGTAACATGTTCTTAATTAGGTATGGAAATGCAAAGAATGTTAGTGAATAAATGTAGATCTGCATGCATTCATGCAACTTGCTTTCCCCTTTTTTTGTGGGGCCTCCCAGCCTAATGCCCTCCCCCAAAAGCAGCTGCATGTAACCTCCTTCAATATCTCGCCCATTTTCTCAGAAACCCGCTTCAGGAACCTGCAGTCCAAGAGGAAAAAGAAAAGAACAGAGTTACTGAAGGCCTCTGGAAAACAGCAAAGCCTGCTCACTTCTAATCAGCCATCCTAAATGGCTAGCCCTTCTATTTAATCCCTGAACAATTAACCATACCTGATGGCAAGTAAAAGCCCTTGCAATCTTATTCTCTACATACACTACAGAACAGCTATTTGGCCAGTAATCAAGTAGTGCAATGTACCTTCTTGTCCTTATTTTATTTAAAATTAGTGAGCAAAATGGTTGCAGAGCTCATCATTGAATTTTTACCCACAAGTGATGAAATGTAAAGCCTCTAGCTCTGGTACAAGATCCTTTACACTGGGAATGTAAAACATTTGCTATAACTCCGAATAAGAGCTTTCCAAAAGAAAGGAGAATGGGATTTTAAAGAGACACACTTTGTTTTAACCATATAGTAACATCAAAAACATTTCCAAGCCTAAGTTGTATCAAACATACAACATTCTAGGTCTGTCTTTAATTACACATGGACCTTCCTGAAGGGATTGTGCTTTTTCATCTTTGAGACTAGGAAAACATGTTTTCCTCTTTACAAAGTGAAAGCTGCCCAGTATATTTACAAAGCAAGGACAATTATGAACACTTTGAGCTCAGTCAGTTGTACAGTGTTTTTTGGGGGTCGTGTCAGAATTTTAACTATGGAACAGTTAAAGTTGCTGATGCAGGAACAATATATTCTAAAGAAGTTTCCAGAAATTGCAATTCAGAAGAGGTTATTTTCAAGTACCTTGTTGTACAGACAGAATTTTTTAAAACTACTTTCTGAAGCAAGTGAATATTAAAAATGGATTTAAAAAGTCAGTATCAAAACAATGATCTGATCAATGGAACAGATCCAATGATTTGTAAAATGAAAACACTAAAGGACCTCAAACTATAAGGCAAATGTTTCAGACCAATTTAATTAAATTATGATATCTTCTTAGTTTTAGGACTAACATTCCTGGAAAAAAATTGAAGTCTCTAGCCAAGCTCACATGGTGAACAACAGACCACACAAATGCCTTAAAATATCCTAACACCTTTCATGAAAGTGTGAGTCAGTATTTTCCCTATGGTACGTAGAGTAGTAAGCTGCCAGCTTAGCTGTTAGATATAGGTTACTGCACCTTTACTGTTTTTCTCTAGAGTTACATCTATATATGATGTTGGCACATAGCCTTCCTCTCCATTCTGTCTCCGAGCTCTTGTCCATCCATCTCCTTTGTCTTCCTCAATAACATACAAAACCTCCCCTTCTTTCATTGCCAGAGTGCCTTCATTGTGACCTGGGAAAACAAAGAGACAAAAAAGTCTCACAGCTCAGGCATAATTTAAAAGGAAGCTTTTTCCTTTGTACATCATTTCCAGATATTTAAACAGGAAGAACTAAAATCCATGGAAGGGAACATATGGACAAACACAGGCTTGCAGACAAAAATCTTCTCATGCTGTAAAGCTAAATCTATGCCAGTAGCTATTTTTCTAATATTTGTGTTACAACAATACTATTCTGCCAATGCATTAAATTGATTAGGGAATACATCGCATGACCTTAAAACCAGCTGCTAATATTTTTTTTTATATATAATGAAGAGAACAGTGGTGCAAGATTCTTGTAAGAAATAATCCATCAGTGTTTTGTTCTGTTTTTTAAAATAATATAGTTAACCCTACCATCAAAAGGATAAATTGCTTTGCAGTGTCCGATAGCTGGTAAGGGATCATCGTCTTCAAATTCATCATCAAATTCATTATGGTGGGCATGCTGTTGTGGTAGGCCTCGAACTTCCTGGTTTGCATCATCCGTGTAGCTCCCCTCTGGGCTATAATATAATGATTAGCATAAGGACTCTGTATACTTTTCCATATCCAAAAAAAACCCTCTGAATGCTATTACAACTCAGAAAAGGCTGTTAAAAGTTGCTCAAAGCTATTAATGTGAGCACATCAGGAAAATGTGTTGGCAGTATTTAAATATATTCATTAAGATTATTATCTGAGGGGGTGGAGTTGTTTTTTAAAGACTTGCAGTGAACTCTGTCAATAGAACAGCCCAAATTTAACATTCTTGTATCCACAAGGAAGATATGATAATGTCATTAGGCTTTATAGAATGGGAACAATTTGATAGAGGAGTGAAATGGGAGGAAAAAAATGCTTGGCAAGTTATGGAAGTCAAAAGGGACCATTAATTGAAAGAGTGATCCTTTGGTGATGTCCTATACTGTTTTCACCTTGAATTATCTAAAACCTGTCTAATTTTTATACACGTGTTTTAATGGAAAATTCACTTATTATTTCACTGGAGTGGCAAGAATGAAAAGAAGTAGAACCATAGGGACAAAAGATGCCATGTGAAGGACATACACAGTGTATCTGGGACTGTGGGAAAATGGAGAGGTGGGTATTCCCCCCACTTAAATGCCGGATGGACATGGTGGAAGTAGCTGTGAAAAATATCTACGGCGAATGCCAGTAAAGCTTCAACATAATATAGTTAAAATAATGACCTCTCTCTTCCCTGTGTTACAAGGTGATTGATGTCACTGCTATGCCTTCTGTCTCCTCTTGCTGCTACTTTACCTTCAACTTCAGAGAGCCAGGCCTTAAGGGGGAGGGGAAAAAAAAAAAACAGAAAACATCTGGACTCAACATTACCAGAATCTCCTCCTCAACCAGCAAATGTTATAGATCACCAAATGTACTTATTCTGGATTTATATATTGGCTTCTACATGATCTGTTAAATACCAAATTATTAAGCCAAATTTCCTATTTACTTGTCTTGAAGCACAAAGCTATTATCTCAGTTAAGCCAATACTTAGTAGTAATCTTGAGAAAATGGTAAAAAAAATAAATCTGTAGAAAATCTAAATTACTCAGTATTTTTGACAAACAACTGTATATAATCTCAGTCTAGCTACAGCAACATACTAGGGATGGATGCTCCATGGAAAACAATCAGGCCAACTTTTTCAAGCAAATACATTTTCTGGTTCCTATGTTTGTAACTTATAGGGAACACCAACATATTCCTGTTTCAATACTCTTTCCAAGAAATAGTTTAATAGCTTTTAACCTCATTCTTATGTATTTCCATTCGAAGACGATCCATGTTGCACATAGTCTCAGTTAGTTTTGGCTGCAAACTGCCTGGATCTCCCATCTGTGGATTCTTCTCATAAACATCTTTCATTTTGATGAGTGCATCTCTGTAATAAAATACATGAATGCCCAGGAATTATGACAAGTGGCAATTATATTACAAGGCATTTTGTCTTTAACAGACCAATAAAAACTAAAGCAATGTTTGTACATCACATAGCACAATGGGGTCCTGGTCCATGACTAGGGCTCCTAGGTGCTACAGTAATCACCACCACCACATACAGAGAGGATGAATATAAACATTTGTTTTCCTGTCCCAAGAAAAACTATGGTTTTCCTCCACTCTGAGTAAAATAAGGCTTCTATTTCCTTAGCCCCTCCCCAAAACCAAATCTCAGTATCCTGTCTTCCCTTCCACTGTGCTTATGTGTGTCTCATCGTCGCCGCCCCCCTCCCACCCCCCCGCAAAGACATACACAGTTCAAATGCTAGGTCTTCCCATCCATCTTCAATCCCATTATAACTCACCTCTGCTGCCTGGTTCCTGACATATGATCATTTCTTAAAGATTAATGCCCATGTTTTCCACTAGTTTTAGATGTCCCACTTGACAGACCTAAGGTCTGATTTTCAGAGTTGTTGGGCATTCACAACTCTAGATACAGTATTTACAATTCATAATACAAAAACTGATAATTAATTGCTAACACAGAACAAAGTTGATAATGACAGAACACACGTAGTAAAAGGTGGACATACTGCTTAGAGCAGTTTAACTTTTGAACTCTCTGGCTTAGAAAAGGAAACCAAGAAAGAAATGGTTATAAAAATAAGTATGATCAAAAAATGGAGTACGCAGTGAAGAGAACACTTACTTTTGGTCTGTTTCTTTCTGTAGTTCTCTGTTGAGTTCATCGATTCTCTGCTGTAGTTTCTTACGTCTTTGTTCTGGGGGCAGGTGGCTGAAATCTTCTAGTGCAGGACCCTGCAACAAAAATAGATATTATTATTATTAAACATGGGGAAATGTATCCTTTCCATAGTTATTTCTACTGTCAATCCACACACACATAGTATTCTTTGATATGAGGTAGCAGGATGAATCTTCTTAGCAACTATGCTATACATACGGCTGTATCAAGCATACATCTAAACCAAATGTGTGATCTTAGTGTCATTGCCCTTGTCCTTCACTCGGTTCCCTCCCTACTGTTTTGTTCGGTCATATCATGTGACAAGTTAGATTATAGGCACTTAGAAAAACACTATTTCTCCTTCAGTCTATTCACTGAAGTGCCTAGTCCACTTTTGGGCATTGTCCAAAAATAATCAAACAAGAAAAGTCTTATAGGATACATAAGTGATACATAAATGGGGACTAAACAGACAGACTACACACTAGCAGAAAATAAATAAAAATTAATCATCGCAGCTAAGCTGTGAGGAAATGTATACGTTGTTTCTTTGTTTCATAGTATAGACCATGCAAATTAGTTTGCCAATGACAGATATGGTAAACTTGCAAGTCATCAAAATGTCCTACTGTCAATACTTTTAATGTAATGCCCAGATCAAAGTATTCTTCATAATATACAATCGTCACTTAATTAACAGCAGCAATATCAGTATCAAACAAAAATGTTCTTTTCACATAGTCTAAATTCTATCAATTTTGACCTCCATCACCAGTATTTCCAAAATTATCTTAATATATTCTGTTAAATAATGCTTAGTTGCTCTGAGTTACTTTGCAGATACAGCCTAATACTGGTCCGACTGAAGTCTACAGAAAAGCTGACAGTTTCTTCAATAACAGTTGGGTTGGGGTCCATATTTATTATTTATGGATCTATAAACAATTACACAGAAAAACTCAACCATAGGTCCTCCTAGTCTAGCCCTTGCAATCAAAGATGATTTAATAAGTTAATAGACAGCATGACCTACTGTACCAAATAGTAATTACAACTAAAATCCAGAAAGCAATAAGCATGGTTTGCAATCTGCCTGGAGTGTCTGATTTCCACTTACTGGGATACTGCCAGAAGAAAAGAATATAGTTGTGGCATTCATTCCAAAACCTGGATTACAGAAACGACCCTGAATCAAAACTACTGAAGCACTGTCAACTTTTTCATTCTATTCCCAAAAATAGTATGTTTGAGAAGGAAAACAGCTTGTTGCTCCAACATTGATGGTTCTTGCAATTTTTGCATAAAATCTAACTTCAAATGCTCAAGTCCTTTTACCAGTTAAATGACAGAAAATATGCATTATGAGCACTCTGAGTGCCTTCTTCTCAGTATATTGCAGGAACAAGCCCCTATTAAGTGTGTGGGTATTTTATATATTTTATTTTAAAGTGGTTGTTGCCAAAAGCCCACACCTTAGTGACAGATACGCATGTCAGAGAGAGAGAAAACATGCACTCGGGGAGGGGAAAAAAGTTCAAGCCTTAAGGTTAATAATAGCAATTGATAAAAAAATGCTGCTTTCTTCCTGTTCTACTTGTTTAGAAGGCTATTTGTTTTAAACATTGAAAAAGGATCTGGCATTAAAGACAACTTGAAAAGGGGAGAATTTAACAAGCAGAGCATTTGTCCCAACTGTGTCAGGATTTTGAGTTAATGGGCATTCACTGACCTAAAACCAGCACACTCCAGGTTTTAAACAATGTGTCTAAAAATGCCTTCTCCTCTCAACTGAATGGTTTTCAGTCTCTTGTCATTTGTGATGTCATCATCCCACTACTACTTCAGTCATTCAATATAACCAGGGAAATCAAGATCTGATGTTTCTAACGTAAAACACACAGCCTATCACATTTCTTTTGAAAAATAAATCCTTTCAGGCTCTCTTTATGCATCATAAAGAAACAAGAAAGGACAAATACTTTGCACCTGTCCCACCCACCGCCTTTTAACATCAGTGGTACCTTATAGTAAAATTAGAAAAATAGGATTCTCATTGCCAATATTATTGATTCACTCCATGAAACTAAACTCTAATAAGTATGTGTTGGAATTTTTCATTCAAATTGAGAGCTTGACTGTGTAAACGGAAATCAAGGCATATTTCCCCTCAACCACTCAAAATTAAGTTCAAAAGACCCATTACCATTTTTATTAATGTTTCTTCTTTATACAACTTGCACAATCTTTTCATATAAATATTTTACGGAGTTTTAAGACCTTTTCTATCAATCCCTGATATATCATGAACTCTGTCCACCTTCACTCTAAATCATAGATCAGTTACATCCAGATCACAGGTCCAATTAGCTCACACTGAACATGGAAGATTAAAAAGAAACATCATGTATACAAAGTGAAAAATTCAAAAATGTATTTCAGCATCCGACTCAAAGCAATTATGATATGGAAACAATTTCAAAAGATTAAGTACAGCAGACAGATCAGCACACAGGCTTACCATCTTCACCGACCACTGAACATTTGAAAACAGAAAGAAACGGGAAATTATTCACATGCAATCATCATTTAGGAACTGAAAGTATATTTCTAAAATACATACCTTTAACATACTACTAAAAGTTTTACAAACTCAAAATTAAATGACGCACTTTACTATCAGCACAACAACAGCAAAATACAAGTTTGAAGTGCACTTCTGTTGAGAGTATTACTGGCAATTAAAGCTTACATTGAATGATAATGGGTAGTTTACCTTGTGAAATTACAATGCATGGCTTCATTTTTAATTTTAGTATTTGTAGTAATACATATTTAGAGAAAAACAATATGTAGAGCAAACACTGCACAAAGCAGAATTAGATGATGCTGATGGTGGTGGGCTGGCCTACCATACACAAAAATGTGGGTAATCATGACTAGGAATACACACTACCATCATTTCAAGGTTGTTAATATCCCAAAAACGGACAGATTTCCCATGGAAGATGCAAAGTCTCTTCTCTGCCAAGCTTAGAAGTTTAATTTTACATTTTAAACTGCTCAATTGATCACTGCCGCTATACTAAAAAAATGTTAAAATCTACTGAAAAACCGGTGAACTGTAAGAATAAACAGGATTTCTCCTCAGACAAAGCAATACACTATGACAGACAAGATCAGTAGGCCCCTAAAAGGTGCCATATTCCAGAGACCTGCCATACATTCAGAGTGACCCTACCAAACTTATTAAGCTTCTCAAGCAGAGCACCATGAAGAGTTAGAAAGGACCCTTTCATCAACTATTCATATTCACTACATCAGTTTTGTCCAAAAGCTATTACTGTTTGACTGTTGACCAGGGGCACACATGAAAGATTAGAGTCCTATTTAAGCAACTTTCTAACAAGGGCTACCTAATATACCACCTTTACTAATGACACCCTTGCTAGCAGGCTCAGTGAATTCTAATAATGTAACAGGGATGTAGACTGAGCTACTCTCCTTTCTAGAGGTAATCCCCCTAGTCTGGCAGAGGAGCATGGGTGTGGCTTGCCTTCCATTGCTTAGGATAGGTTTGTTTTAAGGCTGGGATTTCCATTCCATCCGATATCAAGCTGGCACCTTTCACAACATTAAACTCTCTGAAAATTACAGATTGGATGTAGAATAAATAATTATTCATTTCAGCAAATAAGTGACCAAAAAAACTACCCATTATCTGATGTGCCTGGCTGCAAGTATCACTTTCCCTTGATTCACAGCATGGAATGACATTTGCGATTTCTCCTTCACATTAAATAAACAACAAAGCTGCATTTATGCTCCAATCAGATGGGCAATGGTAACAGTGAACAAAAAAAACCCTATAGTTTTAATTTGTTTTCTGTTACACACGGTTGCTGATGGGGAATCTTGATGATGCATGAAGCACAGAATAATGACAGCAATTTCATGTTTATGACCTTGTTCAAATATCCCTTGAGTGAAATCCTGGGCAGGGGAGGTAAACAAAATATACAACATATCTGTGCATACTATATGCCAACTTACTAGTGAATTTAAATTAAAAACAAAGCAAATTAAAATGCCATTTAATAGCAGAGAATGTCAATACCATTGAGAAAATGTTTTACAGCAGTAAAAGAGTGGAAATCACAGTTGTGTGCGTTAGTGACAATGTACAATATCTGAAACATTTTATACTTTTTCTGTCAAAATATATACAAACATTAAATTGCCATATAACATAGGAAATGTTTTACAACTATGGTAAATTGTTCAGCTTGCAAAAGGACCTGTTAGTTCCCTTGATATTTGGCAAAGTCATATTTTTAAATGCTTGCATGACATCAACAAATTTTTTAAAAATAAATTCAAAATTATACTTGCTCCTCTGCAGGTTTACAAGAGAATAAAGGTCAGTATTGTGGGACTTTCACTGAGCTGAGCTCAGATCTGTAAGAGCTTGAATGATCCTTGTAAATTTTAAATAATGCCATATTTGACCACATATGCTAACCTTTCCATTTTGCATTGTGATCGGTTTCCTTGTACCTTCCGGACCAAAGCAAACTGTGATCTATTGGCACAGAAGGAGAGAAAGGGGAAATCTATTTTTCATAAGGATCTTAGATGTCTACAAGGGTGTTCTGCAACCTATACCCTCAGTATTAAGCAGAAAGGCTCCTGTATAAAGAAGTGGCATACAGAGTAATTGGAGGGCTTGGCACTAGATGAGGTACTAAATGAGGTAAATAAAAGAATGTAAATTTAAATAAATTGAAATGTAATCAACGGACAGCCAGCGCTCCTCTAATCATTAACTGGAATGCCATATGACATTGTTGGACTTTGATCTCCACTCTAGATCAACAGAATCTGCCATGTACAGTATGAAACAGAGGGTATATTGTTTTTAATATCAGAAACATTAAATAAATCCAACCAAATATATCTTAATTTCTGGTTACATGGATCAACAAATGCTATAAATTTTACATAAACAAGGCAGACTATGTTTCACTGACATAATGGGGGTAATGTCAGTTCATTTATCACTAGTACAACATATGTTTCTAGGAAACCATTCAACTTTTCAATTTTATTGTCAACAGAACAAATTCCATTTGCTGAATAGGCTATTATAAATTAGTAAATGCATTCCCCTGATAATTCTCAAAAAGTGGCATTTAGTAGTAATTTATAATTGATGGAAGGCATTTTACAAAAAAAATCCATTAGGAAGCAAAAACAATTTAATTATCATGTATGCTACATTAAAAAAATTATAATCTGGTTACAAGAAATGAATGATGGTTTAACAAGAGTTAAAAACTGCACAATATAGCATTTAAACTACAAAAAGATGGGTTTTTCCCTTTTAGTTCAGTTTCTCAGGAATCAACTTCTACTATTTTAGTTAGACATCAACAAGTAGGGTATCTGTCAATTTCTTTAGTGGTGACTATACACCCAATGATAAATGACTGCAAAATTTCATTACATGATGCTGGTAAGACATTTGTGAATGTGCACAATAACAAAAAAAGGTTTCAAACACATACCCAGCACCCTCTTTATAACACTTTCCTTTTGGAGCCAAACATTTGGAATGTTACCTAGTTTTTAAAATGAAAGTAACTACTGTGTAATAGCGAGCAAAGTACCTTTTATCAGTGTTATAACAGAGTGAGCCTTATAATAAGGGTGGAGGGTATCAGAAAAGCCACACCACAAACACACGTCATAGCCCATCATGCATTTTCAACTGGTTATCCAACTTACCCCTCTTTTGAGGCTTCTGAAAGAAGGAATTCTGGGCTTCCCTGTTTTTATGTCACTCATGCAATAATGCACTGGTTCAATGGAGAATATGGGATACTGGGACCCATTAGGAGTACTGGATGTGTATAAACTAGTAGGGGTAAGGGGTGGGGACTGTGGCTAATATGGAAATAAAGAAAGGAATAAATAAGCCAAATGTTCAAAAAGTGATTTTAAAATGAAAATTCTGTCTTTCAATAACAAAATTTCCATCCAACACAGAAACGGTTTACAGCATGTTTCACTAGAATATATACCACCATAACTACATCAACTTTAAAATAGTTTGCAGGGCAAAGATAGTCATTTTTTAAATTGTTCAATTCAGAATTAGTCTTATGATTTCAAGTTGATGCAGATAACGGATACAGATTTAAGAAAATTTTCAACCCAATTTCTGAGATCCTGGCAATACCCAAGTTCCTGAGATGGTCTCCTTCTTTCAAACTTCCCAATAGCATCTTCACTATTCCCTAACCCTTGTTACTATCATTCTGAACTCCTCCTTGTTCTCACCCTGCTCCTCCTTCTCTGTATCGTTTTTATCCATTATATACGGTAGGATGGCCATTATGATGCCACTAAGCAGGCCAGTCACAGACAGACTAATTTGTAATCCAAGTTCTGAGTGGGGAACTACTGCAGTAGACACAATAGATTTAATGTCTTTGACATAAGGTGGATGTCTTTCCTGACCATTAGAGACTTTAGAATTTCCTCATTTTTTTCTTCCTTTTTTCCTTTTCTTCCTCCCTTTTTGTTTTAAATCACCCACCTCTAATCTTACCTCCGCCTCCATAGTTTTTTTTACAAACTGCTTTTCTCTTATCTGCTATTCCACCACCCTCTATAGTTCTTTCCCCTTTCAAAAGGCTGCCATCTCACCTGAATTTACCATCTACAAAGAGGTCAACAGAGCATCTTGAAATGCAAATTAAGACCCACAAGAGTTACAGATATATCAAGTCACAAAGACTACCCTGAACATCCACCTGTCCACCCAAACATCTTGAATATCCTGTTACAGTTAATCAACCAGAATTTTTTTAAATCAATGAGGAAAAAAAATTCAGTTTCTGTTATAAATTGTTTAAGTAATCTCTGATTTTTAAATAAAATCCTTTAAAAAAAAAAGTATGCTCCCCTGCTGGTGTTTTTTCAGCAAGTGAGAAACACTGACATAAGCTTCCATTCAGTAATGCATATAACCACTATATATGAGTAACTTTACACAGGATTTGGTCCACTGTTTAGCAGTAGTACTCACAAGTGTAAGTATTTGCAGAATTGTAGCCTGACTCTACAAAGTAAACAGTGAAATTGGCTATACACGAAGAGCTGTCAAATGCATAAAGTAAACAAACTGGGGAAGAGAGAAAAATATTTTCCTGATATCTTCTTTTGACTACTGTCATCTTATGTAACTAAAGTAAGACTAAAGGGCCAGATCCTCAGCAGGTGTAAATCAGCACAGCTTCATTACTTCACTGTTACTAGCCAATTTACATCAGATGAAGCCCTGGCTAAAATATTTAGGTAAGTATGATTTTCAAATTGATGGTGTCCCTGTAAATTAAATTCAGTCTAATCTCTTGTGTAGTCCTCTAGCCAAATACTAGTAAAATAATAAAGCGATACATTACCGTTAATAATTACAGTAGATGAAAAGTAACCAATCCAGGTATTCATTGCCATCACACAGAAGCAATTAGAAATTGTACTATGAGGAGGATACAGGAATTAGATATTCCATCTCTCCCCTTAGAGAAGACTTGTGTATCAGGAATATTATCAACAAAAGCATAAATCCCAACTGGAAAGAAGTCTGGAGAGTATTCTGTTGTCATAATAAAGCTTTTCTATTTCACTGAGTTGCTACTGACTAGCAGCATTGAAAAGTCCTCATTAACATTTGTGGGAATAATTAAATGATTTGTTTATATTCTCTAATATGGTACAAGCAAAAAAGATCTCAAATAAAATGTAATTTAATCTTTGTATGTTCAATTTATTTATTTAAATAGCCAACACGAGCATTAGTGACCCCTTTTTTTTAAGAAGGCATCTTGCACAGAAAGTGTCAATTAAACCTACATGCACAGAAGTAAGAGAGGAGTAACATCCCTGTTCTAACATTTTTATCAATAGTGGCTTAATAATTAATAATTATTTTATCGGTTTAGTCTTAAGATTTCTCTTGGCACCTGCCCATGTGAAACTCAGAAAAATTAGATGTTTTACTATATGACCAAATATTTCTTTTTTTTAAATGAAATTATCAGAAACTTTCAAAACCGGCAACAAATAGTAGAATCCATTTAGTACCTCTACATACAAAGTAAAGTAGAAGCCACCTAATTTAATTTTCTTTCATGAGTCTCCTTTAAAAGAAGTAATTCCTAAATTCCTTTCACCCAAACTACAAAGCCTAAGCACATTTTCATTTGGGAATAGTAGCGTCTCAATTGTTACCTTTGGCTTCTTTCCAAAAAGCCACAGCTTGCCCTTGGCTTTGCCCACAGTGGTTTTGGAATCGATCTTCATTCCTTCCTGCTTTGGTGTACTGATGGTTCCATCAGAGACAGTCCTGTAAATATGCTGACTGTAATCTTCAAATGGGAAGTCTCCAGGAGGTTCAAACCCAGACTTGAAGGAGTCTATCACTATTTGAGAATCCTGGATATAAGCGACATTAGTGAGTTCTAAAAAAAATCTGCATGTATGAATCCTATTGCACTGGCTCTGCTATAAACACACTCACCCAATACCACAGAAGCAACATGGACTGCACAAAAGATAATTCCAGACGTGAATATTTTTTCAGACAGAATTAAATGAAGAATTAAGTTTACAGATGCAATCTTCCATTACTGTTTGTACTATCATCTAGACCAGTAGTTTTCAACCTGTGGTCTGCAGACTATGTCTAAGATTTCCAAAAGGGTCTGCACCTCCATTCAAAATTTTTTAGGGGTTCGCAAATGAAAAAAGGTTGATAACCACTAATCTACTCTATTCAGAGGTGCAGTCTGGTGGGTAAACAACGAGATGGGGGACAGGAAATCAAAAATTTATAGGGTCAACTTTGACACTGATTCCCTCTGTAGCTTGGAGATGTCAATCAATCCCTCTGACTCCAAATCTCCCATCTGTAAAATAATACTTAGCTGCTGTAATGCACACAAGTGTTAATATTACAGATTAACCCAAATATTGTATCTGCCTTCATTTCACAGAAATAGGATGTATAAAAATAAACTATTTCAGACAAATTGTTGAGCTTTCATATAAAACGGTTTACAAAAAATAGTCTCATTACACATGGAAAATACAATCCTAATATAATTCCTTTTATAAAATGTTTATTACGAACATAAGGCACAGTGCTGCTTCAACTGAAGCCAATGAGCAAACTCCCATTTCACTGAGTAGGATCAATCCCATAATACAGTAGCTGACATATATATTATGTGATCATATAATTTAAAGATTGTGTCATAATGCACATGCACAAGGTTTCACAGGCAGCCTTAATTCTGGAATTTTCTACTTTGTGAGCTCTGAACTTTGTAAACATTCTTTACACTTAGTTCTTTGTAAATTGCTGTCAACCCAGTTCTGAATCAGCAAGCACCCAGATCACAAACTCCATCATCAGATCTGGTGTAACCTTACGCCGTCTCAGCAAAGGGGCCAAGGGGAGGAATGGAGTCAGAGGTTCTCTCCGCAAGTAAGGGCTGAGGCACATTATGGGAAAGTGAAAAGGCTGAAAATATACTTTGAAATACATCAAGAGTTGAAGCTAATATACATCTTTTACTTTTTTTGAGCACTGCCTCAGAAAACATCAAAGGAATAAGTTTAGTTATCTTTGAGTTTCTTAACACGTCCAAAACAAAACTGGTGGTAATTTCAAGTTTTTTTTATGACAGAGCATTATTAATAGCTAGGGAATAATCCCCACCAGGTTATTTGCTTCTAAACCAACAATTCTCAGGGCAGCTAGGCAGCACCAATCACTATCAGAGCAATAGAGCGTCCTCAAGCAAAAGAGCGTCCTCAGAGCAGCAGCATCCTTCCAAGGGCAGCAACAGGTCACAAGTTCCACATGAACAGCATATGAATAACATTGTCAGAGCGTTAAGTGAAGGTGGTGGGCCAAATAAATAAAAATGATTTGGCAAGCTGGATGTTGCCCTCAGGTCACCAGTTGCCCATCCCCCCCCTTTTGGTCCTAAAATTGGGGCCCTGTGCAATTGCATCAAGTGCATGTTGGTTTAATATGGGCCTGGATACCAACCCACGGTTTTCAAAATAGACCGTTAAGATGGAGTGGTGATTTGCGCAAAGCCAACCTGAGTGTTAAATACCAGGGGTGACGCATTAACAGAGATGAGCCCAAAGGATGAAAAAGCATGAAAACATTTGGGAACCGCACATGCAGACAACTGACATCAAAATGAGCATTTTGACCAAATCCTGCAGTCAGAACTGATTTCTTATTCAAGTAAAATGCTCAAAGAAGATATTAACTTCAGGATTCAGCTCTTAGATTAAAAGATAAGTGGACAATATAAATCTGAAATATTTAGTGCACTTTTCCCCTTTCAGTAATATGCCACATGGCTCCCATACTGGTTAACTTACTCATGCACATTAAACAAAATAAGCTGAGTTACACTTACTCTGCGTTCATCAACTGATTTTGCTGCAAGAATCATTCCTTCTAAACATTTAGAGATTATGGGAATAACCTTGCGCTCAGAATCAGCAAAACCTTTATAACATTCACTAAGCTTGATGGTCCTTCGTTCATCCATTTCTTGAAGATGCTACAAAGAAGAAAAAAGATAAAATGATTATTTTGTTTACTGATATTTCTTTTTTACCCGGTTAAATATGCAAATTCAGGAGCCATTTATTAATGAAGTATGGAATTTCATTTCTCTACAAATACGTTCCACTATCTGGACAAACCGGAATACAATTAGATAAAAGTTAATATTCTTTAAATAAATGTTGTCATTAACACCATTTTTATTAATCAAAAGATGTACAGAACACGAGTGTAATCACGAAGACTGAATACTCTTTATTAAAGACAATATTTGGAAAAACCAGGCTTCCTAGTATTACAGTCTGCTCCTCCTCTTAATCCTCTACCCCATTAACAACACAGATGCTTCCTTTGATTAAAAGAAATTTCAAATAAAATTTGTAAAATTGGCTTATTTTCCCATCCTCTAATCTCTCCCACCCCACATATAATTCTTTCTATTCTTAGCTGACAAAAATTTGTGGTTATTAAGTCTCATTTCTGTTTTGAACTTTCGTTTCACTTGACATACATTGCCAATAGAACAGCAATTTTTAACAGCAATGGGAAAGGATATGAATATCATGTACAAATGGGACACAATTCTAATATCACATTTAAAACATAAACCTTTTCCCTCAAGAGATGTGTGCTGGAAAATAAGAAAAAATTCATATTACATAAGCTGTATAATGAAAGCCAACTGGAACCATTTTTTATCCAAGTATCTCACTTGATATTAGCTAGTCTCACATTTAAAACAGAAAAAGCACCATTAAGTTAAAAATCCTGGAGTCCCTTGAGCAAATTAAAAAAAAATCATCAATAATCTGTTATTTACATAATAATGCATATCCAAAGCTCATCCCGCTCTTGCTATAAAAAGGCACTCTAAAATCTATGTAAAACTCAGCCTGTTAGTTACAATAATGACATCAGAGGTAGGCTTTAGCCTTTGCTAAATCTACCCTAACAGAAGCAGATGTCTCAAGCTGCATCTCAAGGGATCTCCCTGAGATAAAATACCAGCTAAGTCATATAAAGAAGCAGATATTCACTTGTAAAAGTTACTCAGCACTTGCAAAGAAACAAAAGTAGTACTAAGAAAAAGCCTTATAAAGCAGTGGTTTTCGACTGGGGTTCATGAACTTCTGGGGGTCCACAGACTATGTCTAAAGGTTATTGTTACCACGGAACAGTGGTTTTCAACCTGTGGTCTGCGAACCTAAGATTTTCAAAGGGGTCCGACAACTCCATTCAAAATGTTTTAGGCGTCCGCAAATGAAAAAAGGTTGAAAACCACAGTTATAAAGCAGAAATAGGTCATATTTGCTAAGGACTTCAGGAAACGAGTAATTTCTCATAATAAAAAATGTATTTCAACCCTGGAGAAATGTAATAAACCAAGTCTCTGATCAAAAGAGAAAATAAAAATAAGAGAAAATGTTTCTCTTGGGTCTTTGTGTAATACACGGATTTCTGCAATCAGGTACATACTACAATTCCTTCCTTAGTCTTCTATGGACAGGGCTGCCGTAAGTAGCATTCTTTACCTGATAAAAAACTAAGTTTTTAACAAGGAAGAAAAATTTCCTCCCTTGAATCCTGAAGCTTCAAATAAATAGTTCTTTTAAACATGCTTTCATGATCTCCCTCCCCTCCCCATGCTCCTGGAAAATCTCAAATATTCTCAGGTTATTGCATTTTTAAATTAATTCACTTCTTCTCTCTTTCCGCTAACTTTGATTCTCAGTAGTGACCTGTGAAGTTCCCAGTGTAATCCCAAATGCTGCAACACACTTTAAGACCTTTGAGAAATTTCCCAATTGTTGCCATTCATGGTTCAGTTTATACTAAAAGAGTCCTGCACAGAATCTATGTCCTTAAAATAAACCTCTCTTTTTTCTTAGCAGTGTTACAGAAAGTAGCCTGGGCAATTTTCTCTTTCAGGTATAAAGTCTTTACCTACTTAACCAGGAACTTTGTGGATTACTGTTGCCTGTGTCAGCCTGCACTGCCATGAGCCCCAGCCCTCTCCCCTATTCATAGCTATAGTTGAGGTGCAATGTCCACTAGAGACCACAAGACATGGCTCTCATCAAAGAACTGAGGGCCTGGCCTTACTAGAATGATTCTTTTAACGATTTGCTCAGTCAGCTATCTTTATTCCCCTTTTATTTTGTCTTTTATCATATCTTCTTAGCATTCTTTAATGAAATAAAAGACATATCGCTGTTTATAACAATATTCAGAGAAACTACAACAATATTTTAATTACATTTCTAAATCTAATTGCTATAAACAATAAATGTAACCTAATAAAAACCTAGAAAGATATGCTTTAGATAATTTATACAAACTTAGGTGATTGAAGTGATCTACCAAGTTGGTTTCTTCCTTTTAGATTTTGAAATCCGCTCCCCCACAAAAAATAAATAAATTTTTATTAAATATTGTTTTACCTTGTAAATCTGAGGAATGACAATGTAGTAATGTTTGTGTTGTTCTCCATTAAAGTTCTGGAGTTGTGCAGCATATTCATTTTTGTTTTCATCTGCCATGTGTGTACGCAGGTTTAATTGTTGCTTAGCCTAATGGGAAGTCACATAAGTACAAACATGCCTTATTTATATTCTTTCAAAAGAAATAACATTACTTTAACCAGCTTTCCCACCAATTACATAAAAACATTAGACACAGCAGTTATGGAGGCTCAAATGTTTCTCCCTATAATTAACAAAAATAGAAGGAATGTGAAGTGAGTGCCATTAAATAGTAATGTCAATCTACAGGTCATATTTAGGAACTGCCATTGAAATTTCCTCGTTAGCCATTGAACTAAAGGCGGTTCAGAAGGACAATACAACAGAAACCATTAAGCTAGACTCTGAGCACATTACACTACAAACTACATCAGACAGAATATCCCCATCTACAGCTGGCTTAAACATGACCTTTCGTTGGCTCTCTGATCATCCTTTGAATAACAAAAAGATTAAATATGTCACTATGCTGACACACTGCCTCCCTGCCCATTAATTTTTAAAAGAAATTGTACTGTAACTTTGATATTGCCTGTAATATGTAAATAAATAAACATACGTATTATGCTGTTTAAATATTGCTATAAAAATAAAGCCATCAAAAATTAACATTTTCCAATAGTAAGAAGAAAAAGAGGAAGAAATGTCACAGGTCCTACCTTCTCAACATCAGCCTTGGTTGCATTGGTGTCATTGTCCAGTCTTTCATAGCTTTGCTGTGCCTTTTCTGCCTCTCTGCACTCTCTCTCAAATTTCTTTTTGCTCTATAAAAATCATGAAGACCATACTGCACTGACACACCAACAGATATGTTTTATTTTTACAGCAGCTTCAAAACCTAGATATCTGAGCTTCCATTTAAAGTTTCTATTCATCATGGCTGAGAAGAGCCTTTACTCGGAAACTCAAAGCACTGCTGTCTTGCTGGGCCTGCAGCCAAATACCTTTCTCCAGCAGTTTTAACCTACTCCATTTACCTGAATGGGATGCCAGCACAGAAACAGTCAAAATAAGTTTTAAAATTATTATACAAGCAACCAAAATACAAACACTTAATTACAGACACAAATTTAATTATAAAGATCAGCAGGGTCCAGATTTTAGCTATGACTGTTTGGGGAGGGTTGGTGAAGAAAATCCAAATCTGAACCCAGATACATGCAAAATTTTAAAATTAACTTCTTTAACCAATTTAAAATTGAACATCCACATTCTGATGAGGGGATCACATAGGCTAGGTCTACATTATGAAATTTTACTACTTCTAAACACTTTTGTCAACAATGATGTTAGTTGACATGATACTTAACATGGTTTAGCAGTGAGCATAGACCAGAACAAAGTGGTCAGCAACGTCTCAGCTAACCAAAATTAAAACCTCTGACACAATGCTGAACATTCTTTTTGTCCTGATCTACGCAGACCACACAAACCCATACTTGGCATCATGTCAGCTAACATTACTGATGACAAAGCTCTCAGATATGGTAAGATTTTACAGCGTAGATCAGGCCTTGGGAGGTTTGTTGTGAGATTCTGTAGCCAAAGACTATTAATCTTCATGTATTTTGAGAGTCTCTCATAGAGAAGTGCACCATCATTATTGCCAGCCTACTGAGACTGCAATTCTCATCACATTTACTGTAAAGTGATCTCTGGTAACACCTGACGGCTCTATTTTATGCCTTCTTATTAAACATTCTGGGTGAGAAAAGGCTTTTACACATCATGTTTACCAAGGCCCTATTAATTCCTTATTTTAAGCAGGAATTAGATGGGTCTAGAAACAATACATTAAGGAGGATACTTAATTTACACACCCATAAATGATGAAGGCATGCGGGCACATGAAGTGTTAGCATCTGCCCTCAATGGTGTTTTTCAGGACTGGTAATGTTGTTTTTCCATCAGAAATCTATAGTAACTGGAATATATTCCTATGCACATATTGAGCATCCCTCAGTGTCATTCTCCTTTATTTCTAAAACGGACAACTGACTCCAGAAAAATCATCAAGATTCTTCCTGCACAGTGATATGTAATTCTAATTTATTCTGACACTCAGAGTAAGGAAGTTTGTGTTTGTAATACTGAAGTTTTACCAGTGAACTGGAAAGCTAAAAATTAAAACTGAGACAAGCCCAGATCTGTGTTTCCAATTAACCAGGCATGGGTCATTCAGCACATAAATAAGTGTTACCTAACCATCTCCAGTCAACTGAGCAGTGCCCAGGGGATTTCACATTGGTTGGGGGAAGGGAGGTGAAGAAAAGAAAGATGGTTGTCAGTTAAAAATTTATTTCTGCACTGCACGTCCCTCAGTCTGGTAAACAGGGACCACTGGGCACAGAAATTTGGGATTAACTCAATTTTCACTTTTGCCCTGCAGTTAGTTCACCTTGAAATGATTTAATTATTTCCCTTCTCTCTTCCCTCCTTCGGTTTGGCACTGGTTCAATAGAAATGTTTAGGAAGTACACATTTTTTTTAATATTCTTCCTGATTAGGATTTTCCTTTCCAAAAATCTAGTAACAATAGTCGAGAGTTCTAAAAAAGCATGCTGAAATTTTTGGAACAATCTTCAGGAACTAACAGTTACTCTCTCGACACTTTATAAAAGAAGTATTTTGAAATCCTGTTGCTTATCCTCTCTTCTTCATGTAAAGCTTGCGTATTCACACACATCTTTCATTCTCCTGACACTGCTTTCCAAAATGTGAATCTTCCACCTCGCTACCACTGTTCCAGTATATCTGGCCAAAGATGCAACACATTCACCTCCGTGCCAATGCACCACCTTTAGAATCTGTGTCTATATCACTGACCCATGGAAGTAGTTTATGTTCTGCCTCCTTTTAAACTGGGGCTTTCAAAGAATGGTGGCTGATCACCAACTCTGGAGTACTTTGTCTGTAATCCTCTCTTAACCTGAGTTAATACTGGCTGAAAGTAATACATACAAAAGGACTTGATAGTTTATAGTGACATACTTGAATAAACCTTTTGTAACAAGCCATCCTGAACAAGTCCAATGCTGATGACAGCAGTGCTTAATTTTCAATGAAAGGTGCCAGGGCTCAAGCAATAGTTTTACAACTCATAACTGATGCAGCAAGCTCAGAGGTGCCAGAGTAAATGAACTCCCAAACCTAGAGGTGCCAGGGCAAATTAATCACTGGATGACAGACTTAAAACTTTGACTTCCTAAATGAGGCATAAGTAAATGCTGCATACCTTAAAACCTTTAAACATAATTTGAGGCTCATTAGTAAGAATAAAAACTTAGAACATCTACTATAACTACCAAGGCGGCAGCAGAAAATTTATATAAATGTGAAAAAATGGAACATAACTAGTGAAAGTGCCACACAAAATAATCTATTTCTTGGCTAAATTGTAGGTGGTTACAAATGAGAGCCAGCTAGGAGAAAGGGGACTGATAGCTGAAGACTTACTCCTAAGCCCCGGAGGCATCTGCTAGTGAGTGTTGTTTTCAAGAAAATTCAAATATATCTGAAAGCTACTTCCCTAGGTCACATAAACCCCAACAGTGTAACTCCTACAGAGAACAATAATTTACAAAGTAATTACTTATGTAATGAACTACAAGCATATTCAGTCTTGGCTACTGAACAATAAATCTAATGTGATCACTCAGTGACGCAGCTAAACACTAAACTCCAACAGATCAAAAACACAAAAGCAAACGTAATGGCAGCAGCTGTCTGTGGAACTGTATGCTATTAATATTAACAGAAAAACTCACATTATCCATCTGTTTCCAGCACATGTCAAGATACTGCTGAGCTTTTCGACCCTCTTGAAGATGCTGTAAGGCCACAAATAAGACGTTTTCACAAATCTTAGATACTGTTAACATTACTGGTTTCTGTTCTAGTTTACATACAGTATGCTATATCAAACGATTACTAATTTATCAAGGTACTCTACTGGAGATATTACTATCCATGCAAGAGCAGCACTACAGACCAAGGTTGCCTTGGTACTCAAAAGTTATTAATGGGCACTATTCTATATTTGTATTTTGAACACTGTAGCAAATAAATATGTATTAAAGAGAGCTATTCTGATGTTATATTAAGTTGCACATAAAATTATCATTGAAACAATTGTTACATATATACTACTGACTGGGCAAATAAGTATACAGATTCTTTCCATTAAAATAGCTATTTTATACACTATTGTTGCATAAGAATACAGGAATTACCATTTTTCTTTCTGTTTTTAGATCATGTGAATATCTCATTAGTTCTCCATACACTCTATGTCCCATTTCTTCTGCTACTACTTCTCGTTGTCCTGCATAGTCATTTAACTCATTAAGGATGTTAAAAAAGGCTAGACATGATGTAAACCTGACAAAAACACAAGGTGAAATTGATTTTTACTTTCACTAAGGATTTCTTTACTTAGACGTTAAGAGAACACAGAGTGCGTTAAAATTAGACACACTGTAAAATAAGCCTTAGACTAATGGTGAACTACAGTGAAAATGCATAGTAGACAGCCTAAATGGGGCCTAAGAGGTACCATGTTCTAATGACTCTTCATACACAGTTTATAAGAACATAGATTTGGGGGAGTGGAAGAGAAAGAAGAAGAATACTACCTGGAGGGCCCTGCAGTATAGTGGTATCTCCTAAGCTGCCAACTGAGAGGCCTGAGCTTGGGAACGGACTTATGTCCCTAGGCTTGAAGGCTGAACTTGTTGCAGAGATGATGTGCTTGGTCTTGAGGGTGGAACATGCCAATCATACCACTCATATGCATCCCGATGGATGATCTACAGAACAAGTTTGCTATCAGCTCTGGAGACAGCTGCCTGTTTGCCTGCCCACCTCTTGGCTGGAAGTAAGGTGCCACTATGGCTGGCACTAAAAAGGGGGAGGAGGAGGGGCAAAAATAAGGGTAGAAAATGTGTGCGGAAGGGAGGAAAGAAAAAAAACAGTCACCATATTAAAATACGCATCTCGCTTTAATTATGGAATACGGCCATCTTCTTATAGCTGGCAGCTCCTGAATTGCTTTGCAGGGCTAGAAATCCTAACTCCTGCAGTCCCGATTTCTTTGAGGTGGGTTTAAATAGAACTCGAGGTGTTTTGGTGGGGTTCCCCCAGGCATTTCTACATAGCATTCCCTGGCTGCAATTCAACATGAAATTCATCCCATATGCTACACTTAGATTTTCATCATTCTTTCATTCATAGGCCAACTATTTATACTTTAAAAACTAGTACTGTGTTTTAATCAGACATCAAAGAATCATCAATGACAAGGACAGCAAAACAAGTTCTCCTCTGAGATTACATCTATGAGGTAGTTGGGAGTGACTGTAGGCGTACAACTGCTAGCTCTGCTGGAGCTAGCGTGCTAAAAATGTCAGCACTGCTTTGATGGCATGGATGGCATGGCTCAGGTTAGCCACCAGAGGACAACCCCGTCAGAGATTTTAAGTACATACTTAAGCAACTAGCCCAAGCTGCCAGCTGTGTCACCACAGCCACACGGCTATTTTTAGCATGCTAGCTCAAATGTGTACATCTGCTTAAACTGGTAATCACACCTCCCAACTGCAGTGTAGATGTCCTCTTACTCCCTTGGCAATGAAGATGCTTAACATGCAGCGCTACCAATTAAGCATGCACTCAAAACCCAAGTCTGCAGAGCTGCACTGGTAGCACGTTACCAGGATTTTCAAATGGTTAATAAAAATTGTAAGAAAAAGAAACACATATTAATGGCAAATTATTTCCAATCCTATAAAAGTGATGTATATATTGCACTAAAGTTTCACCTTCCAAATTAAACTTCATTTATCATAAGAATTTGAAAGCTGCTAATACAAATTACCACATTAATAACACTTACAGCTTTAAGACACAAGTGGTGGGAACAGTGAAGTGCTGTATTTAATGTTTAAACGTTATAATAGAACAACAAGAACCCAAACAGAAGAGGTTCTGATTTCATTCATTTGCTAAACTTATCCATCAAAAATATTTACACAGGAAAAGTTCCATTAAGGATAATAAAGACTGAACAATGTACAGTGGTATTTTCTACTTATATATATGTAAAACTTTAGATGTATATATTTTACCTGGGCTCTTCATCTTTGGATGAACGTTTAGGACAGTACTTCTTAACCAGATTTCTGTTAAAGGAGAAAAATATATATTGAATATTATAAAAGCATTTTTCTAATTGTAGTTTGAAGAAAATTGTAAACATAGCTGACAAAAAATAGGCCCCAGTGCTGCAAGGGATCCTCATGGGCAGAGCCTTACACCAGTGAAGGTCTCTTTGTAGGACTGGGGCCGCACACTGTAAACTATTTGAACCAAGAATTTGATATGATTGAACAGGACAAACGCATTCTGGTGTAAAGGCCAATGGAATGACACATAACGGTATTCTAAGGCACCTGTTGCCATGGTAACTAAATCAGCTCATTTATTTGCATCCAACTTAAAAGGCTCACAAACAGCAGGGTTTATATCACATTTGCTATCCTATCTGGGCATGCAAATGATGCAGACAGGCACAACTAAGAAAAGTGCAAATCGTATAGTCACTCTGAGTATCACATCACATTCCTGACTGCAAAAAACCCAGTGACCTGGCTTTGGCTTTCAGCAGACATTCAGAAGAGTTATTTTAACTATACTATAGCCAATGTTTTGAAAATGAGCACATATTTAAGGTGCAAAATGCAGAATATTTTTTTAAATGGAGGCAATATCTTAGACCTAAAAACAGTATCAGCATCCAAGGAAATATCAGCATTTTAAAAGCTAAGAAAAAGCTCTTAAATAAAAAAAAACAAAAACAGGCCCCTTAACATGCTCTATGTAGCTTGTGGACAGATTGCTGTAACTGTGAAAACCATCATTTACTTTAACGAGTGGACATAGCCATGCACCTGTGTGCTATGCAATACAGGAATACAGTGCTGATCAACACATTTATTGCACTAAGTCCCCTAATCACACTGATAACACAAAGATAGATGCACTGGTACAGAAATAACTGCAGGATTAATGCCTACATTTTGAAATGCATTAGAAGAACATTGTAAAGAATCTAGTGACATCCCAATGCAACTGAATGTGCCCACAATCTTACAAAAGGAAAAGAAAAAAAAAAAAGAGAAAATGCTTGAGTCAATTTCCAAATTGGAATCTTTCTCCAAGGCATATATTCCCCATTCCATCCCACCCAACTGTACAGATTTACTAGCCCAAAACATAAGTTTTATTGCCACAGGCAACTCAACAGTTCTAAATGCTAGAAAGGCACCTGTAGGACACCATGAGAGTCCTTCCTTTAAAAACAAAACAAAGCAAAAACAACATCTATTAATTCTCCCCTCCTATTTTTGATTCTCTTTTTGACTCTAGAAGCCTTCAAACTTCTCTGACTTCATATAAACTACAAACGTTGCAATTGTAGCTCCATTACTGATCTCCCTGTTCTGTCTGGAAGTAATTTTGTATCTTTTTCAGCAAATACAGAACAATTTTCTGTATCAAAGGGAAATAAACCATAAAAAAGTTAACAAAATACAACAGTATCTGGCACTTTGGCTATTTGCACATCCTGAAATCTAATATGTCTACATTTTACAGTACTTGATTTTCCAGTAATTCCAATTATGTCTATCATATGATCAGATAAAACTCTTCTAGCTTTCCTTCCATAGTAGCCATGGATTTTTGCAGAGCATAAAGCCTTTCACAATAGAATCGGTATCACCCAACTTTATTGTTCTGAGTCTTCTGCAGCCAACAAGAGTGCAGTTTGAAGAGGTTTCAGGTTTATTAATAGGCATTTTGAAAGCATATGAATTTTTTCCCCAGATTTTTCTGTAAAACACTATGTATACTGACAGCATTTTCTTCACCATGAAATCAATTTGGTAGCTGCAATGAGAAAGGCAGGTCACACAGTTAAACTGCTCCGTGTTCTCCATCTTAGGCTGCTAACATTCCCACTAGTGCATATTTCATTTGCCACAGATTCTTATCCACTGAAACAACACACTATATTTACAATCCAAACAATAAAAAAGAATACAAAGTAGCACATTATTTACACATTGCTTTAGTGTAGCACTTGCCCAGGCTTCTCTTTGATCACAGGTTTAGGATTTAAAAGTCCAGTTACACTAAAAGGGTAACTGCACGAACAGCACTCCCTTGCTCTGCTTTGTAACTCAAAAGCCACACCGTACTTATGTTACTCAAACGCTCACCCTCCACAGTTTCCATTGTGAAAAGGCACCAAAATGTGGAACACCTGTGTTTTGTTACAACATAGTTATCACATAGGATGGCTTTTGAGCCATAAAAAGTGTTTATGGATATTTTCTCACTGTGAATTAAGTAAGCCAGTTATTCACAAAGAGAAAAATGGGTGGTGGGGAAGAAATTCCATTGTGCAAATATAAGAAATTGTCCCCAACAGGTCAGCATTAAGGTGAATCATCTGATTCCCAACACAGACCACTACCACTTTAGCTAAAAAAGTGTTATTCTCTATTTGGACCAGGCCCCTTCTGGAAATTGTGACACTTCAGCAAACTGCTGTGTAAACCACTGGCAAGCAGCAATAGAACACTGGAGATCAGGATTTTTGCATTCCATTCTTGCCTCTGTGAAGGAAGTGTACTTAGTATTTAGAAAAGTAGTTGTAAGTACCCAAGTTTGCAACATTCTATAGAAGAGGCAGTGTGACAGTAGGTTGAGACCTGGGTTCTAGTCCCAGTTTTGCCAGAAGTGACCTTCTGCAACCTCTCTCAATTTATGTGAAATTGGGGGGAATGATACTTGCCTCTGTTTGGAAGGGCAATGAAGCAATGTTCAATGGTGAAGTGCACAAAAATATAAACAGCAGCCTGTGGAAGAGGTGATCTGAAACCCACACTTCCTTGGCTCACAGCTTAGTTCATCTTCCCCTAAACCAGGCATGTCCAAAGTCCGGCCCGCAGACCACATACGGCCCGCCATGCTTTTTAATCCGGCCCGCCGAACCGGGTCCCGGGTTCTTAAAAATCGGGCCAGGCAGTCTGCACATCGAACCGGTTCGCAGCGATTCGCGTGAATGGGTTCTTAAAATGGCATCGTGCCCGCCAGTCTGCAGCTCCGCCGCGGAATTTGAGAGTGGAGAGTGAGTTTCATGGCGGAAATTCTGCGCTGTGAGCCCCACTGTCCAGCTCCGCCACCTAAATTGACTAGGGCGAGTCAATTTCACGGTGGAGGCTGTACCCTGTGATCCCAGCTCTGCTGCCGAAATTGACTAGGGCGAGTCAATTTCACGGCAGAGGCTGTACCCTGCGATTCCAGCTCCGCTGCTGCCGAAATTGACTAGGGCGAGTCAATTTCACGGCGGAGAGTGGTCAGAAGTGCTGCCTGTTGGGGTGCAGTGTGTTGGGTGCTGTGCACATAAATGTTCACTCCATCCATCCGATCCTTGCCCAGCCCCTCTGTCAAATTTTACAACGCATTGTGGCCCGTGATTCAAAAAGTTTGGACACCCCTGCCCTAAACCAAAGGGCATTTGGCGGAGAAGCTTACTTCCCTCTTGTCATGTATATGGAATGCTGCCTGGCTTGACAATGCCCAGCAGCCTACAGGAACTCTGTGGCAGAGGCAGGCATAGAATTCATTTTCCAAAAGGCACTCAGCTATCTTAATCATGAGATCTTCCTTTCTCGTCCTGCAGTTCCCTGCCCCATTTAATGCACACCTTCCAACCTCCACAACAAATGAGGCAGTGGTCCTGCAGACAACCACCTCATTCACTGCGCAACCCTGATTCATATCTAGAGCAGTTCCTAACTTTTAACTTTGCAACACTAACATATTTTACTAAGTTGTTTTGTTTCTACATGCAATTTCCTACATTTTTAAAAGTAAACTGGAAAAAAAAATTCCATCATAACTATATTGATCCCCAACATAGGTCATCAGCAAAACTGGAACCGTCAGATCTACAGCACAGACCTCCACTATTTGAGCTACCACAGTAACTGGCATCCACTAGGTCAGCTAACCACTCAGGAAGATGTTTTCCATGGGGTTTCACAGCTATTTATTTACAGCAGAGAAATGTCGAGTCTCGTGAATCTTGTGTCCAATTTGACGTTCTGGAGAGAGAGTGTTTAGTAGCTACAACACTTTCCACTCTTGTTCCCCTAGCTTCAGGCTTAGTCCTATACCCACCCCACAGCGCTGGGGTTGCTCTGTGGGATGGCACATGAACACTCCATTAGACACGATGAAATTGTGTGGGGATAGAGCACATTCAACACAGACAGAATCTTCAGAGCATGTTGCTGCCAAACTAACAAACCTCTACTGAGCAGGTGCGAACTGCGATTTTTTTCAGAGGCTTATAGCTCAACCAAATGTTGGTAGATTTTCACAAGAATGGCAAAAGGCACATGCCTAACACTAGGATAAGCCTTCTGCCCAATACTACAGCTTATTAACTAAATGGTTTAAGAATGTCCTAACATAGACAAAACAAAGTATTTTTCATAATGTCATTGTTAGAAATGGCAGAAATGTTCCTACTGAAACTTTCAGAAAAAAAATTCAGCCCAAGATAGACATCAGGCATGGAAATTTCAGCCTGAAAGATTGAAGTTTGGCAAAGTTATAAGCAACTGAAAGCAACTTATAATGAGAAGTGCTAGGCAACTTTAACTATTACTATAGGCATCAATCACTACAAGCACCACCTACAATAAAATAAAGTAACCTACAATGCCGTTTTTACAGCCACTTTTCCAATTACCGCCTCAATTTAGTACATTTCTGTACTTTATATACTTCCTCTTTTATATGGAAATACAGCACCTAATATTAGCTGAAGGGGGAGCTCATTTTTTCATCCAAAACTTCTGAAAATTTGTAACGTAAGAGATTATATAATCAACATCAATAAGATATAGAGCTAAACAGTAGTCTGCCTATGATGCTCAGAACTATTTCACAAATTCAACTTCTATTATCCTAAATCTTTTTATAAATATTACTTCAAAGGACAATACTGAGATTCTCCAGGTGTAAATAAGAATTTCCCTCCAATATCATGGAGTCCATTGTCTGTGTGCAAATTATCCTTGACGTGCTGGTAGAGATTAAAAGCAGACAAATCTCCATATATCTGGACAGCTTTGTGTTTTTTCTCATATCAAAAAAGAAAAAATCTCTTCCTTGGCACCCAAAATCATTTTCCTATGTTCCATTTTCTGGCGTTATTTTATATTCCTGTTTCACACTCTTTAGAGGCTTACATTATAAACAGGGAACTCCTAAAATACAGCTCATTATTATTCAGAAGGTGAAATCCATAACAAGCATAACAATGCTGTAACTAAGCAACTGTACAAGAGCCTTTTCAAGAGACGATTTTCTGGCATGTTACAGATAAGAAAGGAAAACCACTTAATATAAAACATATAGTTTAGAATGGCAGTGGGAGAGGGTCAAGATTACTGAGGATTTAGTAGCATGCTGATTTCTGTTCTAGTTTTATTTTTCCACTGTGATGCTGTTTTTAAAAATCATTTCTAGGAAGACAGAAATACCTTACAACAACCATACCCACTAAACAAAAACAACATACCCTGTAGCAAGACTCCATTTAAACCAAATTAGCAGTTGATCCTGACTGCATTTGGACTCACATGAATTTATAGATTTGATGCATCAAATTTTGTCAGATTTTCTTAGGACTGAGCAAACAATAAATAGCTTAGGCTTCAATAAGTGCAAAAGATAATAAGCACAGAAAGTGCTCGTGAGCGCAAGAGTCAGAGGCAAAACTGAAGTCATGGAGGGAACGATGAAAGGAACACAAAAGGCTATTTCTAAGATTAAGAACACCAAGGCTTGAAAAACAAAGGGGAAAATGAACTGATGTCCTGGAAAATAACTCACACGTGACAAGGGTTTCTGAAGACATGAGGAATAGAAGCTCAAGCAGCATTCCAGAAAGTATTTGCTGACAGAAAAGAGAGGAATGTTTGACATTTGTACCTAAACTTGAGCTTAGTTCTTGGAATCTAAATATATTGGCCTGTCCAGATGACAGGACCAACCCGAAAAAAATCTTAAAAAACCCAACCTGTTAGAGTTGAACCAAAACCGATTTTTTCAAAACTGTTTGCTGAATTTGAGGGAGAAAAATTGTTTCAAATCAACCAAAACATTTTGGGTCAACCACAAACTTTTTTTTTTGCATTTTTTTGTTTTACTGTGGTAGTTTTCAGGCGTTTTCACTTTTTTTTTTTTAATTGGCCAAATTTCAGAGTGGAACACCATTTTAAACTGAAAAGTTGAAATAAAACATTTCAAATGATCAAAATGAAATGTTTTTACATTTTTTAAATTAAAAAAAATTCAGTCAGTTATTTGTTGAATTCTAGCCAAACTGTAAATAGATTTAGAGATCTGAAAATACATTTTGCAGCAAATATACTATTTGCAAAAAAATAAAATAAAATAAAAAAATCACCCAACTCTATGCAGGAGCAGAAACTGGCACTTATGCCCCAATCAGCAAGGCATGGACGTAGGGATTTGCCCACATGGAGCTCACTGTAGACTTGGGAGTCAAAGTGAGGCTGAAGAGTAAGAACCTAGACTATGAAACGTTTTATTCTCTCAGGTTCTTAATGTGAACTCAGATTAATCTTTTCTTTCACTCCCAACAAACAAAGGTTTGAATCTTTAAAGGCACAAGTTTTATGAAAGAAGTTTATGATGGGCAGTTGGAAAGTAATTGAGAGTTGGCATTGGAAAGTAATGAGAGTTTATTGTAGCAGAGCATATTATTAGGATCTCTTTTATTTACAATATAAAGGAAACTCACACTGTCATTATGAGGATAGAAAATGAGAGACCGGATGGCTCAGAAAGCTGACAATGGAATATGAATCCTTTCACCACTAGGCCATCAGTTTCAATTCTACCGATGTTAATAGTGATTGAAAGTCATTGTCATAGCTAGCCTATGTGAAATGTGTTATCCTGGGCTTGGCAGAATTTGATTTTTTTATAAATAATTTTCATGGGTAATTTCAATGTTTATTTTTAAGCATTTTTTTTGCCCAACTTTTATCTATTTACATTTTTGCATTTGTGGCATATTATGGAAGGGTCACTTAATGGGGGTTGAGGATCAGACAATTATTTAATTATAGTGTAAGTTGATATTCAAAATATTAAAGCTTTAGAATGCTTAAAACACAAACTGTCAACATCACATGTCAAAATATATCAAATAAATATCCATAAACCAAACTCTAATAAGTTTTCAAGCAGCATTTTTCTTACTTTGCTTATTTGTAAATTTCAGTCATCAATGGAAATATTTTTTCATCAGTTTGTGTGTGTACTGTTAAATAGACATTTACTGATAAAAAACTAATCCTTCCAAGTCTAGTTACAGCCTCTTACCCTGTGGACACATGTCCACACTGTCCACATAGGCACCTCTTTTAACATTAATAAAGGGATTCAGCAGAGATTGTTAGGATTACAAAGGGCACAGAAACTGAACTAAACCCTAACAGAGGGCTTTTTGGAAGAGGATTTACACACACCAACAAGATGGAGTAGGCTTGTAGGAGGCTTAGATGAAGGCCATGATCCAAGATGAGATTTACTGGGGTGACACAGGACGGCCTTTCATTCGATCAGCGATTGCGACAAAAAGCTGTGTGGAGTGTCGGAAAGGCCTAGTCCTGTCGATGTAGAAGGCCAGAGCTCTCCTGACATTGAGAGAATGGAGGCGTCGCTCTTCATTGGAGCTGTGAGGCTTGGGATAGAACACTGGCAGAAAAATGTCCTGGCTGCTGTGGATGTGGGAAACAACCTTCAACAGAAACTTGGGATGGGGACAAAGTTGGAGCTTGTCCTTAAAAAAGATTGTGTATGGAGGCTCTGAGGTTAAGGCTTTAATCGCAGATACTTTCCTTGCAGAGATGATCGCCATCAGGAATGCTACCTTCCAGGACAGATGCATGAGGGAGAAGAAAGCCAGTAGCTCAAACTGTGGTGCAGTAAGCTGGGAGAGGACGAGGCTCAGGTCCCACTAGGAAACTGGGTCTCACAACAGTGAAAGAAAAAGCCTCTCTGAGCAAAAACCATTCTGCTCTGTATCAGAGGACTGAGATCGCCACTAACTGTACCTTGATGGATAAGAAGGCTAAAACTTCCTGCTTCAGGTGAAGCAGGTAGTCCAGGATCATCTGTATAGGTGATTTTGTTGACAAGCCGTTTTGGTGAGTTCCCAGCAAGTGAAGAGCTTTCACTTGGCCAGGTAGGATGCCCCCGTGGAAGGTTTCCTGCTTTCCAATAGGATCCTCTGAACTTGGGCTGAACAGTGACACTCTTCCCTGTTCAACCATGAAGCATCCACGCTGTCAGATGCAGGGATGCCAGGTCTACGTGGTGCAGCTGGCCTTGGTCCTGGGAGAGGAGATCTGGCTACAACAGGAGTGACCAAACACAGGCCACCGACAGCTCTAACAGCATCCTGAACCAATGCTGTCAAGGCCATGCCAGGGCCACCAGAATGACCCTTGCTTTGTCCCTCTTGATTTGCACGAGGATTCTGTGTATGAGAAGTATCAGGGGAAAAGCATACATGAGACAACTCAATGACAACAGGAGAAAAGCATCAGTCAGAGAGGCATCCCTTGGCCCCAAGAGGGAGCAGAATCAATCTCACTTCCTGGTCTCTCTGGTTGTGAAGAGGTGCACTCGGGAAGTTCCCCACCTTTGGAAGATGCAGTTGGCTACCTCCAGGTGGAGTGAGCATTCATGGTGAGAGCAAAAGTATCTTGTTCAGATGATCTGTTAACACATTTTTTATTCTAGGAAATTGAGTCACCTCCATTTGAATGTTTGTGGCTCATGCAGAGATCCCACAAGCATAAGACTTCCCAACAAAGAGCGGAGGACCTGGCTCCCCCTTGCCTGTTGATGTAGTACATTGCAGCTGTGTTGTCCATGAGTACCCACACAACTTTGTTGGACAGGTGTGGCAAGAACTTCACGCAGGCCAGACAAGTTGCTCTGAGTTCTTGTATGTTGATGTGGAGAGCTAACTCGTCCTTGGTCCAGAGACCCCGAGTTTGTACTGCATGGAGGTGGGCTCCCCAGCCTAATTCCGAGGCATTCAAGCCCAGAATCTTGGGGCCACGAAAAGCATTCCTGCTAGTATGTGTCATGGTTTGGTCCACCACGACAGAGAGGTAAGTATGCAAGGGGAATCATGAATACCCTGTTCAGTGAGTGTCTGGATGGAAAGTATACCATTGCCAGCGACATCTACAGCAGTAGGAGTCACAGCCTGGCGTATCAGACCACATAAGCACAAGCCACCATGTGGCCCAGGGGCTGAGACATACCCTTGC
This sequence comes from Mesoclemmys tuberculata, assembly GCA_007922155.1. Taxonomy (NCBI): domain Eukaryota; kingdom Metazoa; phylum Chordata; order Testudines; family Chelidae; genus Mesoclemmys; species Mesoclemmys tuberculata. The sequence goes on from ML675646.1 coordinate 27,532,541, forward strand.
TATGGTGAGGCGGTGGATCAACAGTCGGACTATGAGCTCTGACATTGCTAGGAACCTGGTCTTGGGCAGGAAAGCTCTGGTTTGTGTAGAGTCTAGGACTGCTGCTATGAATTCGATCCTTTTAACAGATGCAAGTATCATTTCTGTTCATTTATTAGCAGGCCCAGCAAATGACAAGCACCTCTTATGATCTCGATGCCGTATTGGACTTGTGCTCTTGACCTGGAGTTGGGGGTGCACTCTTCATCCATGCCACGGAGCCGTGTGCCGAGTCCAACCTCGGCTCTGATGCCAGTCTCAGTGCTGACTCCATCAGAAGGGCCTTGAGTCGAATGTCTCAGTCCTTCTTGGTCTGCGGGCAAAAGCTCTTACAGATCTTACACCTTTTTTTGAAAGTGAGCGTCTCCCAAGCACTTTAAACAGCTCTGGTGTGGGTCACTCAGCAGCATAGGCTTCTTCCAATAAGCACAGGGTTTGAACCCCAAGAACCAGGGCATGCACTGACCCTGGGTAAAATGTACTAACTAACTTTTAACTACTAACAACTATATACACTAGAATAAAATAGGTAAAACTACTAGGAATACTAATACTTGCGAGAGCAAGAGTGTTCCAGCACCACCACAGGCGGTAAGAAGGAACTAAGAGGGAGGCAGGGCTGGCAGCACCCTATGTTAGGGCGCATACGCATGCTGCTGCAGAGAGCACTAGAGCCAGCACTATAGATACCACTAAGGGAAAAATTTCCAGCACTGGTGCATGTGGTGCACACACCCTAATTTGGAATGGACATGAGCAAGCGCTTGAAGAATGAATGATTCCACAATCTACTAGGGTCAGTTCAGCACCCTGCATAAGCACTAAATTAATATAATTAAAAATAAAGTAGGGATCAAATGAGGCCTTTATATTAATTTTTTTTTATCACAGATAAAAGTAGGATGGTCAGTTTTTTTAGTGGCAGGATTAGACCACACTGCTCTCTGGTTCGGAGAAAAGACTCAAGGATAAGGAGACAAGCAATAATTACTGCTTTATTAAATCAAGGGGCTACGGTGCTTAGTATTTTTTGATCTCCCAATTCAACCCTTTTTGGAAGTACTAGTAGCTTTCAAGGGAATGTGTCTATTTTCTATAACACAGGATAGAATTATGTAGATCTTCTCAAGTGTCACAATCAGCATTTTGCTGTAAATATTTGTATAGAGATGTAGTTAACTTGAATCGTGCACATGGTTTTGGGTCCATACAGTGCTGTAACTAGTGGTAAAAGTGGGTGAAGTTTCACTGACATTCTAAAAGTTCCTCTGATTAAATTATTTCAATACAGTTGGAGAACTTTTTTATACCAACTCTGAATTTGGCCCACAATCTTTATATTTTATAAGGGGAGATTTTGGCGGTGAATTATATTTAAAGTCTACTTTCACAGATTATGAAGCAATGCAATTAGAACTTCCAGACCTTATTTCAAGGAAAAGCTCCGCTTTTAATGGCACTCTGGTAGCACTAAGTAACAGTTATGGTAAACACTGATCTCAAAACTGTTTTAATGTTTATCTTAATAAATTATCAGAGAAAGCATTCATCTGAAAACAAAACACTATAGAAAGGAATTATGTGGTAGCTCAGTATTCAAAGTTGAATCTCTTTGGAATATGAGATCATATGCTTTGGCTCTCAAGGTAGTCACTAAAAGAAAACGTGTCATATCCACATTTGGGTAATAATCAACAGCCTATGCTTTCAGCTCCAATCAAAGGAAAATAGACTTGAAAAGTAAACACATATGGTGATAATTTGCATTCCCAACTTAACTTTTAAGCTTACTTTACTTTTTCATAAGCTTAATAACTTTTCCCTGTTTATATAGCAATTTAGGGAAATATGTCTCAATCTGGCTTGAAATGTACATTGATCTATTATGCAGAAAAACAACAAACCAGTAGTACACATATTAGTCAACAGAGGATAATCATCATTACAATTTAAGCGAAACATTTTCCATAAATGACTCAAATCAACTAGATGACTCTATAAATCATGGAATATTTCATTATTAGAGAACAACAATCATCCAGAATCCATAGCAGGAGTGGCTTTTTCCTCTTTGCTTCCAGTTTAAATCACGCTGAACAAATTCAGAATTTTATTGTATGTTATAGTTAAACTATAAATGTGTAAGTGACTTATACTTCTGCACAATATAACATAAAGCTGTATCCCTCGCTACCACTGTTAGCATGAAAGAAATGTGCTACACAGAATAAAAACAAAGAAGAGTTAATCTCTGGAATTGTCTTGATTTGACAAAAGAGGAAGTAAAGAAAACAAACCTCTTCCTTTTTCATTCACAATAGTTATTGTATCAAAAATATCTGATAGTTCAATTACAGGCATCCAGTGACAGCCCAGTAATTTGACACATAATAGAACGAACTTCTTTCCAATCATAAATTAAAGACAAAGAAGATATGCATATAGTTGGAATGAGTTTGTTAACTTACTGCATATCCAGTTCTCCCTGTCCTGACCCACGTTGCTGGAAATTTGCAGCAATCAATCTCCCTATTCTTTGGTTCCCTGATAACATATTGAGGCACCACAAGTTTTACACAACACTTATTTTTTCTTCTGCTTTTCTTTAATTGTGCTCAAGAAAATGACTGTTTAGAGCAAAGTATAAGGGTATACATTTCTCAAGTGCATTATGCAAGAATCCCAAGGCACTATACTCTTTAGGAAGAATTCCAAATGTTATCCAAAACAATATTAAAAATGAAAGAAAGGTTTGTTTTTTATATAATATTGATATAATAGAGATTATATAAATTTTAAAACAGTGGGTAAAAGAGTTAAGATATAGACAATCTGGTGCTTTATAGTTAAGCATCAACATTTTAAAAATCAAAGCATGGACAAATCTGAAGTCCTTAAGGTGAGGGCCCTCTGTATGGTGATCAGAAAATAAGCTTCAATTACTTAAGCAAAGAGGTTACTTGTTCGTGCTGTCTGAAAAAGTTTTTGATTAATTTGTCCAAATAAAATTGTTTCCTAATTTAAACAGATAGAATGAGCAAAACAAATTAACAGAGCTGTGGAGTGGTGCTGTATTTTGTACACTTCAATCTCTTCTTGAGCTCCTTAAATTCTTCTCCTGAAATTCTTTTCATGAATGACTTCTATCAGATTTCTAACACAAAGAAATGAATCTCTACCAATACAACATAAGAGATGAATGTTTAAAACTTCTGCTGCTAAACTCTGTTGAACAGAGAAGAAACAGAAGAGCTGGCTGATGTTGTGAAAAGACTGCTAAAAGCAAAGCCAAAAACCAATGGAGAAGTATCAATGGTTTTTAAAAAGTCTCAAGATTCCACGAAGTGTATCTTTCAGGCTCAAAATACTTGGGGGGTGAGGGGGAACAGGGGACACTCTGGACTGATAAATCTGAAGATCAGAAAAATCTGCCTATCATGAAAAGTAACTAATGATGTCATTCAGATGACAGATGAAAAACAGACCATGAACAACATAATCATAAACATTCATCTACCCATCTGATAATATAATCTTGAATAACTGTTGCTGAGTAGGATTTTTTTCAAAAGTTAACAACTTACCTCAATTGTTTTGCATAGTTTTGTTCAATCTCTATTCTTTCTTTTACAAACTTCGCATATCTCTCCAAGAAGTCAATGCCCCATTGTGTATGCTTGTCTAAGTTATCAAATTGATCCTTTAAAACAAACAAAGAAACTCAGTTAGTTACACAAAGTTAAAAAAAAATCACAAAAATCAATCGATTTAATTTCGTTATGAAGTTGTGATTTTATCTTTAAATCTAATTCACTACAATGGAGATAGTAAAGCCAGTAATATGGATATCACAATCCTCATATGCCAGAATATTAGTAAACCAAAACCACATGTGCAAACAGGCCTTTCGCTCTTCATGTAAAATCATCTGTATTCATATTTTAATTGCTCATTTTTGAAAATACTCACTGAAAATATAAATGGAGACAAGCATTTTGTAACTACCTAACAGGCTATCAAAGTACAATTTCTTTCTCAATAGATATGCTTAGTAATTTTCAAATTCCTCAGCCCAGACCCAAGATGTGCTTCTAATACAAAAGAGTATTTACAGCCAGTGCTTAATTTAAAATTAAAGAGGTGTTCGGGGCTTAAGCAAATTTTACATGCATAATGGATGCAGCAAGCCCAGAGCTGCCGCGACTATGAATTGCCAAGCCCAACGGTGCCACGACTGTGAACTGCCAAGCCTAGAGGTGTTGGGGCTCAGTCCTGGCATCCTGGCAAAAATTAAGGAATTTACATTCAAGATGTAATGAGGGAAAACACACTTAAGAGATACTGTATGACCAAGGTCAATATATTCTGTATTTCAAACAAAGACAGCAAAGGTCATCAGCAAATGCTCACTCAGTGACAGGTGCCGGTGACAGTCTCTAGGCAGAGCAAAGCTCATCCTAAAAATGAAGAGGACTATGCCAAACTGGCAACAGACGTCAGAAACCGGATTTTCAAAAACCTGATTTCTTTAGAAATGATTGAAAACCCTGTAATTCTGCTACCTTCAAAGCTGAATTTTCATTATTACTGCTGACAGATCAGTAAGTTGAGCAAACATTCATTCAGGGTGAGGAAAGAATCCAAAAAGAAAGAGGGAAAAGTTGAATAAATTATCTAAGAAAAAAAGGAAGATAGTTTAGTAAACCAAAGCGCGCACATTCATATTTTTATATTAAAAATGTCATGCTGAAGAAAAGTCCAGGATTTGTGTTTTAAGATGACAATGTTTATTGTAAATTCTGACTATATTTAGCATACCTCCTTATAAACAATTACTCAATATTCTAAACCAACATGAGCAAGTGTAAAAACACCACACAAGTTATTATACAGTGTGTCCCATAGAATCTGTCCAGATACACCTCACAGTCAAATAATACAACTATAAAGTAAAATAAAAAATTAATACCAAAGAAAGCAGTGATGAGGCTAATTTTGCTGCCTTTACATATTTAAAGTTTGCATAATAAAACATTAGTTTCTTCATTATTTTAAGCTATGCATCACCACGTCTGGCAACCCTGGTATGCTGCACCTTAACTTCACGAGTTGTCAGCCTTTGGTATTAACAACTTTAGCCTTCTCATTCCACTGCACTCTACAGTGATTTGAAGTTGCATCAAGGAATGCTGAGATACGGTGCACTTTAGCAGACTTAAGCAATATAGCATAGACTGAAATTGTAATATCTGGAAGATACTAGTAATAAAAATATACCACCATTTAGGGTAAAGAAGATCAAACAACATTTTATCAGCTTTGACAAATGTAAGGAAGAAATTTATAATTAAGATTGCTTTCAAACATCATCTCAACCTACTGGGTTTAGGGCACTAAAGCATAGATTAAATGTACCCCACACATCTAATTTGTGCCATAATGGTGACTTAAAAACCATGTCAGCCTTCATTCTCCTTTGGTCAGCTGACAGCAGACCCTGAACATTGTTTAAACAGGATTTTTGGAGGCATTTAACTAACATATCTAAGCATAAATTATCTCAGAAGCTTTGCTCTTTTATATTCTGCTCTTGTTTTTGTAATCGCTTTGACAATACTAGCTTTGCATCCAAATGAAGTCCCAATAAGGTGTTTTTGGGAAGGAGCCAATGGTCAGAGCCATAAAAAAAAGACTTCCTTCAGTGAACAGCAAAACAATTCCTTTGCTGTCCTAGTTTCGGCTGCTTACTCCACTGCTTTTATTTGCTGCCAAGATTTCACTAAAATTCTGAAACACCAAACTGTTAATATTTAGAACACACAACAACAGAGAATATCTTTCCAACATTACAGGAATCAAATGAAAACAATCTGAGGGATCTGTTAATGCAAGTTAATCATCTACTACTGACATATACAAACATGAATCCGTATAAGTTAGTAACATACATCTCTCTTACTACCATTAACAAAAGAATCAATAATGACTCCTCCTCAATGAAAAGCTTTTCCTCCTTCACTTCATCTTCCTCCATCTCACTATATAAGCTGCTGGTTTTGAGTAAGGACAGCTGGGGGTCGGAGATCTTGCTTTTGCTTCTGTGAGAAGAATAATTTGGCACTGAATGAAACAGGCTGCTGAAAAGAGAGGTTGCTCCTCTTGTGCAGTAACCCGAGTTCTTCAAGATGTGTCATTTTGTGGATGTTCCACTTCAGATGCGCCAGTGATCAGAGATTTTTGGTAGTTGTGCCCATTCAGCCTGCACATGCCACACCAAGGCTATCTGGAGTTGCATGGGCAAACTACCCTCACTTCCTTCTCCACTGTAAAGTCCAACAAGGGCAACTTCAAAGCAGAGGAGAACAACGGATAGTGGAACATCCACTACGGGACACATCTGGAAGGACTCCAGTTACTGCAGAAGGCTAGTAACCTCTTCATCCTCTCCGAGTAGTGTTTTTGTGAGTGCTCCACTTCAAGTAACTCCCACACGTACCACTTAAGGAGGGTGGAGGTTCAGAGCAAAGTAAATAGAGAAGACAGACTGCAGTGCCGAAGCATCATCTGATTTTGCCACAGGCATAATGATTAGAAAAGGTATGAACAGAGGACCAAGTTGCTGCTCTACAGATGTCTGCAACTGGTACATCCTAAAGTAAAGCTATAGATGTAGACAGTGCTCTTGAAGACTATGCTCTCTCTCGAAGGGAGTTGGACATCAGTTCTGTCATAACAAGTCTTAATACAACCAGAGATCCATTTTGACCTCTGTTTTGATGTTACCAAACCCTTGCTTCTCCCCGCAATGGATATAGAATAGTCTTTCTGACTCTAGGACATTTTCTAAGTGGTTTGGTTCTGTCTAGGCAGAAGGCTAATGTCCTCCTGACATCTAGAATATAGTTTATTGACTAGTCCGATGCAATCTGGAGTCTGACCAGGCTCCACAACAGCTTCATTCACTGGAATAGCAATCCTCAGAGATGACAAGGTGTGTCAAATATCTAGTTTATGGTTTGACTCCTGAACCTCCTTTAAGGGACTCTGAAGTGTGTCAGTAGTTCACTTCATCAGTTCCCGAAAATGTCTGAAGTCATCTGAGACAGAAGGTGGTGGAGCCATGCCAGCTTCATCAGGTGATGAGGAGGAAATATTTGTAAAGAGGTGTCACCTCCTTATCTGCCTTGCTTCTTGCTCCTCAAAGGCCTCTTCTTCTGGCATAAGTGGTGATAGAGGGGACTGAGGAGAATGGGCCCTTTTCTGTTCCCTCTGGAGGGGTGAAGACCTCAAACTTCTGGCAACAGAATGCCCACAGATCCCAGTTAGGCCACTGAGGGCAAATATAGTTATCTAGGCAATAAAGAGGTCGGTGACCAAGAGGGTCTTGATGCTGACAAACCCCGAGCACTTATCAATGGGGGAGACCGGTTCCAAAGAAGACCATCAGATGCTTAGTGTAACTGAACTCTTGCAATGTCGGTGGTAACAAGGACTGGCCTGGGAGAGGACCTATGGATGATGCCTTCAGAACCAATGTATTCGGCACCGAACACTAGGCCTGGAAGTGAGTTGGCTCCAATTCTCTCAGTTCTGTACGAGGCCTCACAGTCTTCAGTACCACTGACTTTTGTAATATTGGTATCAAGTGTTGTTCAGGGACAGTCTGTCTTAGACTGACTTTTATTTTTTTTGCTTTTGCATTTGCGGTACTGGCATCACTCAGAGCCTGCATGGAGCTCCCCTGGGACCATAGCCGTCTAGTGTGCTAACAATCGAGATCTTCTTGGAGACTTACTCCTGACCCCCTTCTGTTTAGAGGTAAATGAAGATGAGGTCTACCGCACCATAGATGTAGTCAGTGCAGAGAACTGCCTACCCCTCTAGTGGTCTGCGGTGTCTGTGATCTTATTGTGGATGGGGCACTAGCAGTACAGGGAGGTCTATGCACTGAGGTGTCCTTCACCCTTGGATCCAAAGTTGGACATAAAGCTTGCTCCATCATCAAGAGTTTAAACTTGATTTCCCTATTTTTCTGGGATCTACCTTGAAGGATGCCCATCTCTTGCACTTACTGGGTATATGAGCATCACCCAAACAATGGAGGCAGTGGGAATGCCAGTCACTGAAGGGAAAGCCTCACAGCAAGAGAGGCACATCTTGAGCCTGGCATTCCCAAGAAAAATAACAAAAAAGACAACTCCAAGAAGGGGAAGTTCTTACCAACTATTTATCTATATCTAAGAATAAAAATATTTTGGGGGCGGGGGGAGAGAGGAGAGAAGGGGGAAGAAAAAACAAAGGGAACAACTGTTCCAACACTATAAACACTGAAAGATAAGTAACTATAAACTATCTAAGTAAATGCAAAATATTAGGGAACAGGCACACACTGTAGACTCCATCTCAGGCTGAAGGCTGTTAAGAAGGGACTGAGGGTGGTTTGCCTGGTTGGTCCATATACCTTTGCCGCGGGACACAAGGATGAGTGGGCCAAACAGGCACCACCACCAAAAATCTCCAATCAAAGGCACAGGTGCACCTGAAGAGGAGCATCACAGGACACTACTCAAAGAAGATGAGGAGATTCCAACAATAAAAAAATTAACTTGTAGATAGCTTTTTTCATCTGTAGATCTTTAAGCACTTTACAATGTGTTACTATCCATTTTTTAATTATGTGGATACAGAGATATACAAATTAAATGATTTGCCCACATTCTCATAAGTCTGTGAATAGGTAAGAATAAAACTTAGCTCTCCTGGAGCTCAGGCTAGAGCCTTTACCACAAAACTATTCTTCCTCTTCCAGGGGCTCTCTCAGTCACTTAATACCTCTTGCTGTGAGGCTTTCTGATCAGTGACTGGCATTCCCACTGCATCCGTTGTTTGAGTGATACTCATATACAGCTTCTGGACGCTGTATAAAGCAAGACGCTACAGTCACCAACCTATTTCACAACATACCTTACAACTAATGCAGCAAGTGAGTCAGGAGTCTTTCTGGACTCCAAACAATTTTGTTACACAACCCCGCCTCAAATTCTGTGGAAAGGATGCACAAAATGAGACAGTGGTCCTAAGGCGAACACTGTGTGAGGATGTAGTTAATATTGCCAACCCCAAATATTCAAAAATAATGAGTCAGGCCAAAAAAGTTCATGAGATTGACTTAAGAATTAGGAATATTAAAAAAATATTTCAAGTTCTGTATATTTGCCTTCTGGTTTTTGAGATATTAAGGTACACTCAGGTCACATTTTCAAGTTTTTTCCACAACCATCAGGGATAGAAACTTACCTTCAAAAAAATGAAATCTGAAATTCTAATGAAATAAATGACTCCAAGAATTAGTATTTAAGAAAACAGTAAATATTGCAAGAGTTATAATTAGAAATTATAATTAGAAGAACTATTTTTCTAAATAATTTTAACAGATAATTTCCATGTTTATTTTAAAGCATTTTTAGATCTTTGTCAATTAATATTTTCAAAGTTATATGAACGTATGGGTTTTAAACATATTTTGCAATTTTTCTCTAATTTAAATGTTCATAGTTGTGGGAAATTAGGGAGTCAGACAATTTAGTTATAGTAAACACTGAAATTCACAAAGTTAAATCTTTATAAAAACTATTAAATCACAAAACTGTCAACATCACGTTAAGATATACAAAGTAAATATCCTAAATAAAACAATCTTACTTGTTTTTACTAGTCAATTTGTAACAAACCTAACTCAAAATTCTTTAAATCACTGGATTTCGGCCCTCAGTCTAAGTTCTCAAGCAGCATTTTTCTTACTTTGCCTATCTGTAAATTTCAATTATCAATGGAAATATTTTTGTCACTTTGTGTGTACAGTGAAATAGATATTTACCAATAAAAAAATCTAATTCTTCCAAGCCTATTTATAATAAAAAAGTGAGATTGATAACATTGTGTAAAGACTACTGTAAAATATATATTAAAAACTAGGCAGAGTTGAGGATGTACAAGCAATCTTAACCCTCTCATTTCCCAACTGTTGAGTGCTGTATTTTACAACCTTAACAATCTTTAAATACAGATTTTTCATACAAAGTAAAACAAAGAAATAGAGAACTCTAACTATTTGACAAATAGCAATAATGCTCTCCATGCGGCATAGTATGTGCATCTATGAAGCAGAAATCCTCGCATCAATTCATGCTCTCCTTTTGGTCTTATCATTAAGGCCCTACTTGAATTGTGGGATGATTATCAAAAAAATTGTAGTTGAGCTGTGGACAAGCCATGGGAAATTGTGGAAAAGTAATAATGGACCTTATTATTTGTGGCAATAAAGTCCATTATTACTTTTCTGTGATTTTCTGCTGTCAGCCTCCCAGGGCTGAGAGTAAGGGCCCAGGTCTGACAGTTGCCACCTGGGGGCTCAGAGCAGGGACAGCCAGGGCTCCTGCTGTCAGAATTTCAGTGGAAGCCTAATACTGTGGAATCCACAATTTGCACAGTGTCACAAGTTAATTACGGCCTTACTCATCATAGAAAGTTCCTTCACAGATCACATACCACAATCCCCACAACACTTTGCCAAATCAAATCAGATTTTCATTGGATCAGTCAAAAGCATATGTATGCCCTAGGGATTAAATGGAAAAGAAGGAAGTGATCCTTTTATAACGTAAATGCCTAGGCAACATTAACTATAAGAGTTTACATGCACTACCTATAAAACAAAGGCACTGATCTAACCAGGCACTTAAGCTTAATTTTAAGTATGTCTACAGTCCCACTGAAGTCCATAGGTTGATTCACATGCTTGAAGTTAAGTGATATGCTCTGCCCCTTTTATAGATAACTTCACAAAGATTGTTTGTTTCTTGTCTACATCTATTGGAAGAGTCTATGTTAGCTGCTGAGTGGAATATCTGCATGTTGGAAAAAGACTGAAGATAATTTTTCAAGAAGCTTTATTTTAAAATATCCTTTGAAGGACAAATTGAGACTCAGTAAAAATAGATACTCAAAAAGTTATTGTTTTTTTCTTTTTAAATCCGCAAATGACATATCAAGTTTAGATTAAAAAACAAACAAACTTTACTTACACTATAACTATGTAATCCAAGGATAAAACCTGGACACGTTTAATGTATCCATTTAATTCTTTCCAAACACTGTACATACTATTAGAATGTCCTGTTCTCAATAATTAGCAGATAAAGAAAATATGTTAAATGACTACATCTGTTCTGCAGTTTGGGTATAATTCTATATAAAAGGAGGAAGCTACTCTAAAGGGAATACAAGTGCTGCAGATAGTGCGCTCATCCCTTAGGGAAGGACAAGGGGTCTTATGTTGTTTAGCAGTTGTACAGAGATGAACAAGCAACAGCCAAGGAAGTTTCATTCAGTCAGCAGGCAGAAGGGGAATGACTACAAGACCAGACTTCTAAGATAGGGAGGAATTCAGTTTGGATGTGGAAATCAGTCTGGTACTCATATTTTCAGCAAGATGGGTTGCAGGTTTTACCTCCATCCCTCAAAGCACATATATAGTTAAAATAAAAAATAAAAGATTGATAATGTTCCCATAAGACACACACATCTTTGAGTTTCAATTTAACAGCAAGTTCCCGTCTCATCCAAGAACATAACTAGAGGAACCTTCCTCACTGCTGCAAAGGTAGCCACATTATGGAAGGAGACATAAGTCATCCTTGAGTTGTGCCAGGAAGGCAACAAAGGCAAAAATCACAATCACCAGCTGACAGGGAAGACTTGGATTCTACCTTTCTTGCTTGTACTAAAAGCTCTCCTAACCACCCAATTTACTCATAGACTCATAGGTCAGAAGGGACTCATAGGTCAGAAGGGACCAATATGATCATCTAGTCTGACCTCCCGCACAAGGCAGGCCACAAAACCCTACCCATACACATTTATAACAACCCTGAACCCATGACTGAGTTATTGAAATCCTCAAAAGTGAGATTTGAAGACCTCAAGCTGCAGGGAATCCACCAGCAAGCGACCCATGCCCCATGCTGCAGAGGAAGGCGAAAAACCTCCGTGGCCCCTGCCAATCCGCCCCGGAGGAAAATTCCTTCCCGACCCCAAATATGGCGATCAGCTAAACCCTGAGCATGTGGGCAAGACTCACCAGCCAGCACCCAAAAAAGATTTCTCTGCAGTAACTCAGTTCCCATCCCATCCAGCATTCCCACAGACCATTGAGCAGACTTATCTGCCGATAATCCAAAATCAATTGCTCAAATTAAACTATCCCATCATAACATCCCCTCCATATACTTATCAAGCTTAGTCTTAAAGCCAGATAAGTCATTTGCCCCCACTACTTCCCTCGGAAGGCTATTCCAGAACTTCACTCCCCTAATGGTTAGAAACCTTCGTCTAATTTCTAGTCTAAATTTCCTAATATCCAATTTGTACCCATTCGTCCTCGTGCCTATAATAGTACTAAACTTAAATAATTCCTCTCCCTCCCTAATGTAAATTTGTAAATATAACACACCATTTACTGATTTTATATCAATTTTGAATTGATTTATCCATGCAAAACTAAGTCTAGTCTGTTCTGAACATGAGCAGGCGGTGCAATGAAGGGAACAAAGTTAACTAAGCAAATGTGGTCTGGTGTATATAATTACAATTAATTTTAAGTCTAGAACTTTTAGTAAAAACAATTAAATATTTAGATATACAAATAGCTCCTTTCTGCAAAGTGTGGAAGTTACATTAACGAATGAAGATTGACACAAGATAATGCACAACATGTCTGTCCACTATCTTAGCAGAAATTATTTTCCTCTGACCTCCCAAGATAATATACATGATACACCATAAAATTAGTGCTGTTTGTCCAGATGGTATTAAATCAATGACAAAGCACTAGCTCATTCTATTAATAGGTTGCAGAGACAGTTGGATAGATGGTCCTAGTAGATACTATACTGCCCACTCACCAACTGGAATGCAGTTCGAAGTTTGAGAGTCATAAATGAAAAAAGTATGGCACTCCACAAAGGTCCATAATGAGTCAGTGTAGACTACTCAACAGCATGCATTTTAACTGTGCTTCTAGAACAACAGAGTTGTTACTGGGAACTAGGTGTGTAAAAATTCAAGTAGTTTAGATACCCCATTCCAAAATGTACAGTATATTGTGGATTTATTCATTCGTATGTCCCTGCCTTCTCAAATGAAGCAACCACATGGAAACAGTGAATCCCAAGTCAAGATGGATAGAATATTATCAATATCAACAAACCAATGCCTAGTTTTTAACCTTTCCTTTCAGATCATGTTTTCTAAATTATTTTTTTTAAATACTTTTGTTGCTCTCCTCTCGACTCCCTCCAATTTGTCCACATCTTTCTTAAAGTGTAGCACCCAGAACTGCACACAGTACTCCTGCTGATGCCTCATAGAAGTCTAAATCTATTACATGAAAAGTTACTTTATCAATCTTGCAATCGCATAAAAAAATTATATCAAGTTTCTTTGATCAGAATGATTTTCCATAAAAATCTGCTAACTGGCATTAATTATGCTACTACCCTTAATTTTTCACTGATTTCATCCCATTTCAGCTTTTCCTTGATTTTTCCCAGGACCAATGGCAGACTCACCACCCTATAATTATAGTTACCCAGGTCATCTCATTTACCTTTTTGGAATATTGACACAAAATTAGCTTTCTTCCAATTTTGTTCTTCAGGCTGTCTACCTTGCCTAAACCTCTCCATACATACGTGTACATACTCACGCACACACTTACTTTAAATAAAAGGTTCAATTCTGGGGAACAAGTCTGCAGTGAGGGGATGCATTCTGCAGCTGTGGAATCATTGATACACAAGGCTCTAACGATTCACAAATACCCAAGCTTCATGCAGGCACAAGGAGTTACAAAACTTTACCTTAGGGATGCTGGCTTTATTCTTTAGCCAACTCTTTTTCTTCTCATTATAAGAAAATTGATAAAAACAGCTAGTGCACATTTGTGTAGAGGACTACATTACGTAGCTGTTTTGATATACACACAAGCTTTAAAACAGTGAGTCCCAACCTGTGGCCTGGGAGCCAAAAGTGGCCCATGGGGTCTTTTAAAGTGGCCTGCTGCTCCCCTCCTGCTGAGTCCATCTAAGGACTCAGGTGAAGCGTGTAGCTGAGGCGCTACAGGACTGGTGCAGGCTCCTTGCTACAGCCAAAGGGACAAGAGATCAGGGCATCCCTCCCTCTTGTAAAAATGATATCGGTGGCCTTTGAGCTAAAAAGGTTGGGAAACACTGCTTTAAAAGTTCAAATAGTTCAACCTATCAACCTGTTTAAATTTACAACATTTTGCAAAGAACTATCAGTGTGCTACATAAACAATCACAGATTTTAAGCAACCTGGATCAGTCTACTGCAGGTGGCTCCTCACCAGAATGCATAGCACAAAGAGGATAACCAACTTCACCAGTTGCTTGGAGCAGAGTAGGTGGCAAGCAGAAAATTTGTACTTTTTATTTGCGTAGAATCTATTGTACTTAATACTGTGATCCACTATAATTTATAATGAAACTACCCACCCATCTAAATAAGTATTTATATCCTATACTCATCCCTGTGGTATATGAGTGTTTACAACTGCTGACTATCCTAGTTCACGGAGCTAAAATTATCAGAGTAATAATACTGCAATTGGACTCCAAGAGAAATTCTGACTCAGATTACTGAGAGAGAAGTTAGTAATTAGCACTGCTTTGCAACTATTTGCATCACCTTAGTACTCTTACATATCACAATATAAGCCTCTTAAAACAGATTAATCAGATAAAGCCTGATTTATCCCGCTTATCCCAACTTTCATTTTAAGTGGACAGAATTTTCCTAAGCAGGCAGTTGCTTTCAGGGAAAGAAAATGCAGAAGATACAGAAATTCAGCATTTATACTGGATTTCCTAGAGGTTGGCAATTAAAGTTAAAATAACAGTGAAACTAACCAATGAGGTTTTATAGAATGTTAGCTTTGAAAAGGAATGGAAACTCCTGAAATGTATGAGAGGTGACAGGACAAGACTGTTCATAACTGCTTCTTTGGAGCCATTACACAGTATGGTGGACGGTCACTTCATTGTCACTTTTCAGCATAAAAAGTAATGCCATTAATACCCCAGTACAGAGATTGATCCACAAAGCAGGTTGGTTCCCCCTCTCGCTTCTCATCCCCCCAAAAAACCACTAATTCAGGAAACGGCTCATTTCTGGTAATATTTTAGCTGGTTCAATACTAATCAAAAGATATAGTAAAATTTCAAGCAGGCTATGCTACAGACAAAGCACCACCCCTGTTTACTACTGTTTACCCCCATTTTCTACTTTTTAAAGCTATGTTTATATATACACACCTGCTGTGTTTTGTATTCTCTCCAGCACCAAGTCAGTGCTGGGGGGAGGAGAGGCCCTGATACATAACAGGGATGAACTGGGGGATCTGTGTGCACATTTTATGAATTCTGGTTGGCATTATGAAGTTATGAAATTTCTGTAACATGGAAAGCCCCTATCTTGATGCATATCCATCATCACTGATGCAAGACCCGCAACAAGTACATACCAGACTGACAACAATGGAAAGTACAATAGAACTTAGAGAGTTACAAATACCTCAGGAATGGAGGTTGTTTGTAACTCTGAATTGTTCATAACAGTGAACAAAATGTTATGGTTTTCTTTCAAAAGTTTACAAGTGAACATTGATTTAATGCCGCTTTAAAACTTACTATGAGAAGAAAAATACTGCTTTCCCCCCTTTTTTTAGTAGTTTACATTCAGCACAGTACTGTACTGTATCTGGTTTTTGTTTTTGGTCTCTGATGCTGCTTGATTGCGTATTTCCAGTTCCAAATAAGGTGTGTGGTTGACCGGTCAGTTCATAACTCTGGTGTTCATAACTCTCAGGTTCTACTGTACTTAACAACTGAGTATTGACTAGACAATAGATATTCTGAAGAAGGTTTGCTCAAGCTAGGAAAAAGGTATTTCCTTCTCAGTCTGAAGTGAAGGGGAATGGAGGGTAGTAGAAAACCATCAAAATAGAACAAAGAAACAGGTGACTACAGCAAACGTTTATAAAAGGATTCTCAGGAATGGAGGGGGGGGCAACAAGACACACAAAGTTTGGGCAGGGGGAGGGAAGGGCACAGACTGTCCAAGGTCAGAGGAAGCAAGCTGTTCTAGGGAGAAGGTTCAATGTCTCAGAACACACACCATGCCCTGGAGCAGAACTCTGGATGGGCCCAAATGACTCTGACCCCACCCTTAAGTTGTGAGGAAACTGAGGATTTGTGAAGATCTGTGTATGTCTGGTGTGATTAAATAAAGAATAATAAATAATGTGGAAAAATTCTGTACAAAATACCTATGTATTATATGGTACGTTTACCACATGCCCCTTGAAAAGCTTAGCCCAAAGGTTGACACTTTCAGTGGGATTCTAGAGGAGGGTGTGTCTAAGCTAAAGGAAGTCTGAGAAGTCAGCAGTGGTTCCAGGGACTAAGTAGGGGACTGAGTGGTCACAACTCTCAAGACGGGTTACTTGACAGATCATCTGCACCTCAAGAATGTGCCCAGGGACCTCAAATCAGGGACAGTGGCTGGGCTCTGTTCAGATGAGTTTTTAATACCCAAGAATTCTACAGTGGAATCCTGTCCCAGCAATCTGGTGGGCTACAGGCAGGTGGAGAGTTGTGACAATACTTATGGATTTCTTCAGTGGAATGTGTGTCTCCTATTTGTACTCTGGACTCAATTCTCTAAAGCCTAAAAATGGAAGGGATAAAAATAAAATGCAAACATAGGATTAGTGTTTTTCTCTCCCCTCCCAAAGTCACAAATGCACCTTAAGAAACTATGGCGCCAAATATTAGATAAAACATAGAACAAAGATAAAGCCTCAGGAGATTATTTTCCTCTGCATGATATGAAGATTGTAGTTGGACTTCTCCATTACAATGATTAAAAAGGAACTATTTTGACCTAAGCATCTCCATTTCCTCTGGCTTTACACAGAAGTAAACAAATTAGGAACACGTGTAATTGAAAAAGGAATCCATATATTGTCTAAGCTTGTTACAGGCCTGTTCTTATATTGTATGCTGCATTAAAATTGGCATACTTTAATCACTTGCTAAGAAATTCTTATCTAGAAAAGAATGTGTTTAAACTGAGTTCTCTGGCTTTGGAACTTCCATTTCCAGTAGGTTTTTAATCAGCAGAGTCTCACATTTTCCAACGAAAGAAATTCAACATAAAGACTAAACAAATTACATTTTTTCCTCAAGATACAACAGAATTATTTATTTATAAAGATAACTCACTCTGCAATAATGTTTAAAGAAATCCATGTCAAACATTTCTGCTTCCCAACACATCTCTAAGAAGAAAAGCACAACAAACTGCAAACAGACATTTGTCTTGTTTGTGTTGGTACAATCAGTTCATCACATCTTGAACGTAAGACAAAATAAGACTCCTACAAGAAGTTTCTAATAGAGATTGATGATCTGGAAAACAAGCAGTAAAAACAAACAAACAAAGACATAAGGAAAAGTTTTATAAGAGAACTCTATCTTGCCCCGGCAGAGCGACAGACTATTATCTACAGATGTTTTCTATTTGTATGACACTTAGATTTATAGTCATAGTATCTAAGTACCATGTTCATTTATATTTTCTAACTGTAACAGATGAGAGACCTCAGAAGTGTGAAGAGTTCAAATGACTATATTGAAATGCACAAGACACGCACGGATTTTGGGACAATATGCGTTAAGTGGATTTCCTGGGGACTGGTGAATACCACAAATCTCTTTTTTGGACAGGGGGAAAAAAGTGCCTTTTGAAGCAACATCTGAGGAGAGGTCTTTTGACTAGTGACTACCCATTCTCAGAGACTAGAGATCAAAAGCCCAACTGTATAAAGGAACAGCTGATTTGCCCAATCTTGGTTCTAGTTTCTGACCTAAATACTGATATGAACTTGTAACCATAGGGAAAACTCAGTTATGGAGTTTGAAGGACTGAAACCTACCAGAGCCACATGGTGAAGTTGGTGGTGACCCCCTAATAAACTTTTCAGCATGTATGTAGGTTATTTTAACATGCTTTCTCTGTAATGTTTTTACTTAACAATAAATATGCTTGCTTAGCAGGAGTTGTGTGATAACTTGTAATTGCTGGCAATTCGATATTCATAGCCCTGAGAGAGAGAGAGAGCGCACACACAAAGCACAGGTGCTGGCCTTTAGGCAGACTGGCTTGCTAGAGATATTGCAGTGTAAGGCAAGGGAGCTGTGCAGCCTGAAATCCCACCCCCAGTCAGAAAGGACAAAGACACAGGTCTTTGCCCAAGAGAGGTGACAGCTGGGAGCCAGAAACCTTTAAGTGGATGCCCTCAAGGGATCACTGAGAGGAAAATATGGGTGCGGTTACCCTGAAGCTATGACACTAACAACAGAAGAAAGCCCTCACTTTGCCAGCCACTGCTATCAATGCCTAAGCAGATTCCAGAGTTAAGTGGATCATGGAAAACAGTATCAGACTAAATGCATGGAAAGATATTTGGCACAATGTTGCAAATATCCACATCACCATTGTCACAAATCTAATCGAATGCCTCTTCTTGAGGATTCTGAATCCCCATGTGCTTTCGGTCTCTGGAGTCTGAACAGAGGGCCCTGCTCCTAGCTTGGGGTGTCCAGGGACGCAGAAGGGGTAGCCCTTCTATCTAGCACCCCACCTCCTGAGATCTAGCGATGCAACTGCCTAGCCTCAGGGATCAGTACTGACCCCTTGAATTAATGTATAGATAGCTCATCCCATAACCCTGTGAATGCTCTCAGTTCACAGATTAACTCTTCCAAGGCATGTGATAGGAACAGCACATACAGTACACCAAGACTTTGCATGGGATTCTAAGCCACCATTGCTTTTTTACTTAATAGGAAAAGAAACAGACCTATACAGAATTAAATCCTACACACATTCCCCTGCCTCAGTTTCCTCACCACTCTTGAACATTCTTTGGGCTTGTGGCAGGGTCCTCTGTGGGGTCTCTGGTAATCATCTGATGTAGCTCATGTCTTGACTTCTGAGCCAAGAAGCCTCTCCTCCACTTCCGTCAGCTTGCTTTCTCTGACATTAGCTGGCCCCGAAGCTCAACTGTCCCCACTCCCTGCTATGCAAGCAAACCCATCTCTTCCCCTTCCCTGCCCAAAACTTCCCCCTCTCTCTCTCCAAAGCCTTCTCAGTTGCCTTCTTTTAAAACCACTGTTTTATCACCTCTGTCCTTTTGTTCTGTTTGAGGATTTTCCAATCTCTCTACTTCGCTCTCCCTGCAAACAAGCTGGATGAAATAACTTCTCAGGTTCAGACCAACCCATTTGTCATTCGTGTGTTTCACCTGAATAGATGGCAGACCATTGTCCCTAATCTGGCAGCGGCACACTTATTGCCCTGTCAGCAACCGTGAATTCTACATTTATATAGAGGCATTCAATGATGCAGCAATTTTCAGACAACCTCATACTATAAAACAGAATTCATGAACTTATAGACAGATGCTCTAAATCATAACCTTCCCTCCTTGAATTTAGCCAAAATGCCATCTTGAATCATTGCCATTGGACCCCAGACTAAATATTTTTCAAGAACAGGAGGCATGCGGACAATATGCACTGCACGCAGCTCACCAAACAATAGAGCCTAGACTTTTAATTCCAGCTTTCCCACTATCTTGCTGCATGACTTTGGGGAAACTGAGTGAAATGATTCATCCATCTGTAAATGAAGCTAACGCTCACCTACGCCACAGGGATATATTAACGAATATTTGTACAGTGCTTTGAGGCTGTAAACCAAAGACTGTGTGCACTAGGGTGTTCCTAAAATAAATTTAAAGAAGGTTCATAAGAAGTATAAAGAAGATCCCCACATTCTTTTTGAAAGAGGTCTCCTGTTGTAAATTAATACAAATAAGAAAATTCTTAACTTGGTTTTCAAGTTTCCAAATTATCACATTTTCTATTTATGCAAGGGGTTTTTTTTAGTTGGGGGATAGGGGTTTGTTGTTTTTTAATATGAAGTTCTTCAGAATGGATAGGAGATGGTCACATATTATGTACTCTTCAGCAACAAGTCACATTGTTTGCCACATTTCATTTCTTTTTCCTATTTAAAACTTGTTCTTGCAAAGTGCTTTAAAAGATTCTTCTTCTATAAGGAAGAACAGAAAACAACACACACAAAAAAGCTGTCCAAGAAATTTAACATTACATGCTTGATCTTCCACTGACCCAGAATCAGGTTTGTCAGTATTTGCTTTCACATCATCAGGAGGCATGGAGGAGAAAAAATATGTAATTCTTTAATTTGTACGCTGAGGTCTGGCAAACAGTGGTTTTGTACAAAGATGAAATATCTCAACTCTCCAAGTCACAAATGAAGTATCTGCAGAATCTGAGGTAGGAGTGAAACACTGTTTGTCACCTGGTTTGAACATCTCTTAGCTTATTCTTATTCTATTAGCAATATTTCCAGAGCTTCTTTTCTTTTAAGAACTAAATCTTCTCCCTAAAAATTAAGTTATGCAAAGTTTATATTTCAGAATGATGTGGGGTGTTCTGAAGTTCTCACATTAGGAGTCATTTTCCAGGTTTCTTTACCATGAAGCAACTTCAGTGTTCTGCAAATTTGTCAGTCTGGCTTGCAGGAAGAACCATGTGAAGCCCAGGTAATATATGGAAATAATACATAGTGGTATTTCAGTAACACATTTCCCTATTAACATGTTTCTTGCGAAAGCAAGAACCAATAGACTGCATGTAAATTTCAGCCATCCCTCAGCCCTTTTTATTACTGAAATAACAAAAAGTGATGTTCCTGGTAGTAGCCACATGTAAGACTTAAATCTTTTTTTGGAAATACCGAGAGCGATTGCTTAGACTAGAAACAAACACCATATTTCCAGCTTGGAAAGTTGTGTCTGTTGTATTTGCCAATTAAAAAAATAATCCCTATTTTTTTCCAAATGAGATTCTGTGTATGCAAGACCTATTCATGTCAGGAGTGCCTGAAGTTAATGCTCATGCATTTTGCATTAGGCATTATGCTGGAAATCCTCACTTGGTACCAATGCATTCGAGTTAAAATCCATTGCTGTGTCCGGAATCAAGAGAATTTTTGTGGAAATGTTGTGGGTAACATCTGTACAATATATACCAGCACAAATCTAAAATGCGTTCATTAAACATTTCATATCTTACAGTGAAGGCAGGATCATTTAACCGATCAAACATACACAATGGCTAGTACAGAAGAGCAATTTTAAAAATAATTTAGTGAACACATTCTCTAAGCTGTTGTGATTTTTAGCTGTTACCATTAGAGCTGGGCAAAATTTTTCCAATGAAAATTTCTTCCCCCACTGAAAAATGCAGATGTGATATCACCGAAAAATTTTGCAAATTCATGTCAGTTTCAGACACAAAAACAAACAAAAACCTAAAAAAATTTGAAATGTTTCAATTTTTCAATTCAAAACATTTAATTTTGAAATTCCCTTTAATTTTATTTTTTAAATTATTTAAAATCTTTAAAATTGCTCAAAAACTAAAAAAATCTTGTTTTGGGTCAGAAAACATTTTGTTCAACCCAAAACAACATTTTCCAACTTTTCAATTCCCTGAACATTTTTTTAAAAATTAGTTTTCAGTTTAGCTCATAATGATTTTTTCACCCTGATTTTTGGATTGGCCAGCAAACCAAAAAATCCATTATTTGCCTAGTCCTAGTTACTATCAGTACCTCTAACTTTATTCTTTAAGTGATCACATCTTAATATTACTTGGCTATGTTAAACATAATGGTACCTTTAACTAAAATTAAACTTGTTTTGATTAGCTATGTCTCTATTAATATTCACAAAATGAATGTAAATAAATGTCAAGGCAAAAGACAGGCTGAGTAAACTGACAGACACATCCATTTTCCATGATGAGATGATAGCTTCACTAACTTCAATAGAAACCAGGCTGCAGAGATCACACCACAGTTGACCCGTCACCAGGACCCAACAGACATCTTTGATCTAGATGCACGTTAGAGTCCGAAATAACCACCAGACTCATTTTTACATAATATACAAGCTAGAAAAACTGTTTTTACAGTACAACAAGGCAGTTGGTAGAGAGCTGGTTTAAACAAAACCAAGCACATGCACAAATACAGTAGTAAACAGAATACTGAATACTAATGAACAGTGCTGTGAGAACAACAAATATATTATTAAAGTTAGCACTGAGGTGAAATCAAGTTTCTGAAATCTTGGTGAAAACCCTGGATAAAGCGTTTTTAAAAGGAAACATTCTTTTTACTTGAAATTTCTACAGTTTTTCCCCCCAGTATGACTCCAGGGCAAAAGGCTATTCAATATTACATTAAAAGAATATGATAAGCTGCTGGTACTTCGGCACTATGCCAACCAAATTAATACAATGGTCTGAATCCTCCTTGCATCTGTGGTAGCCAACGTTAATAGGACATTATGAGGAACTTATTTCCCCCCTACTCTTTTAATAAAACCATCTTAAAAGCCTGAAAATAAACCCCTGACCTACCGATTTAAGTCCCGCATAAGGAGTCTATAGTGAGAGCTTTCAATTTTTTCAGTGACAAAATTGTGGATTATAAAGCAAAAGAGAATATCCAGAAGATATTCCCTGTCAGACTGGAATAATTATGTAAGACTACTGAAAATCAGGCCTAAGACCACTTGACAGTACTCTTTTAAGATGTTACGCATTGTTTGTGTCATGCCGTAGTAGATAAGCCATTGTTCTTATAATCGAAATAGAAGAGCTAAGATGTCTGCTTCCTAAAGAACAAAAGGGGATTAAATACATACTAAAAAAAGATTATTTTATACATCAGCTAGCACCTCTGTAACTCAAATTTATCAAGAATATTCTCTAATGCCCGTTACGTTCCTCCTAAATTCAGCTTTAACACTGGCAGTGTCAAAAAAGAGTGTCAATAATAAGCAACTCACATAATTATAAATACTGCTATTTAACAAATTCAAATTCAGCTAGTTAAAATCACATTCATCAGGTAAAACTATAATCTCAGAATTAAATTTAATATAAAAGTCGACAATGAATATTTGTAAATCATTTGTATTAAGCCAATTATTTAAGTGTATTTTGGTGTGTTCGCCTGATGGTACTGAAGCACATACATAGCTTAATTTATTCATAAAGATTCCTAAAAAAAAATCCACTACAAGTCCCTGACACAAATTTGATGGCAGCATGAAGAAACCTACCTATTTTAGGTACATAAGCAAGGAACTTCCTTGGCCCACCATCCTTGACTAAAAAAAGCAAACAAATCCTCAGTATAAACAAGAAGTTTATCAGGTTTTTCCATCACTGACACTTGGTAAAAATTATCTTGTGACATGGAAAAAGAAACACTAAACTCAATTAAACACGGCTACAAACTAAACAGGACCTTCACAGGCAGTTATGTGTATTTAGCAACTGCATAAGTAAAACAAAGTGAAGGGAAGGAAATAAGAATCAAGGATTGGGTGTAAAAAGTCATTAACCATACAAAATTCAAGAGAGGTCAGAGTAGGAAAAAAGATAACAAAAAAGGTGGGGAGGGAAATGGGGCTGTGGAGGGAGGACAATTCTAAAAATTCAAGGGTGGAACAAGAACACAGAAATGCTGAAAATTTCCAGCAAAATGCAAATGAATGTGACAAGGAGAGGTCAAATAAATATTTTATATGTATGAAGAAGCTAAAACAAAATCTAATAGCAAAAAAAGAGAAGGAAACTCAGATGAATAAATTCAATGTGGTCTTTACTGGTGTCATGAGACAGACAGAATTTTGAGTCACTAAGTGGGAAACAATATGATTAAAAGCAATTAACTAATGATTACCCTCCTGTGACGCTGACTGGATTAACGGGACCATTTATGATATTTAATATCAATATTTCAAAACAACAATAAATGATATAAGATATGCCATGTCAGGTACTGTTAAAAAGGTTATAACTTGCTAAGTGTGATGATATTGTGTCATTTTTGCAGTGAAAGTTCAACTTGGGTAGGGTTTCTGGACAACTCCCCAGAAAGGATGGCAGCAGCAATAAGCTGCTTAATGGCCCTTTAAGAAAATTCACAGGTATAAGCAGCCCAGGAGAGACGCCAGGGCTACAACTGAAAAGTCACTAGGACTTACCCATGTAACCCTGGACTCCATCTTATATCTGTACATTTCCACAAAGAGCATGGAAAAGAGACAGAAAAGGCAGCTGCACCACATCCATTTTGTCTTTAGCCTTCCCCTACCCCTGAATCAGCTCGTCTGCAACTGAAGCTGTAAAACAAAGAACTGAGACCCATTCAGGTACTGGATGTACACCAGAGGGACTATACAAGCCTGCAAACTCCACAATTTTAATGAAAACCTCAAACATATGGACTTTTAAATCATTTGTAAGTATCTATCTGATTGCTTTAATCATTTAACATTTGTTTCTTTCCTTTTATAATAAACCTTTAATTTTAGTTACTAAAGGATTGGCTGGCAGCATGGAATTTTGGGTAAGAGCCAAATTTATATTAATCTGTTAATGTGGCTGACCCTTTGGGGTCAGGAGAACCTTTTTGGTAAAGAGCATAGAGTTTTAAATAACTTATCTCTTTACTGGACCTAGTGGCTAATTTGAGAGCCAAGGACTGAAATGCAGTAAAGGGGTTTGTGTATATTTTGTTTTAGCTTCTTGATAACTAGTGTGAAAAATCAGAAGCACTGTTTACGGCTGGTTGGGAAGTCTGACTTCAGTGTCACCCAACAGTGCTGGGAGAATTTGCTCTCTCCTTGAAGCCTCTCTTGACCTTGGTATTATCAGGTGGTCTACCCTAGGCATGGAAGGGTCAGACCTCCCACCTTAGAGCCTGGGTTCCAGCCCAAGCGTGAATCTCTACAGTCCTTAGCCTAAGCCCCACGAGCCTGAGTCAGCTGGCATGGGCACAGGTGTCAAACTGCAGTGTAGACATTCTCTGAGACCAATAAAGATGAGGAAAATAGCTGTCCAGATACAAAGGGTATGTAAAATGGACCTACAGTCAAACTTGGGTTAATGAAATATCTTGGGTTGCTGGTTTGGAAAGATAAGAGCTTCTATATATTTTGAGTCAGGTAGCTGGGTAAAGAGCCTCTCATTCTTAAAAAAAAAAAAGAAAAAAACATTAAAGACTGGTGAAATTTGTTGTTTATTGACTCCTTCCACTCCCTGCAGGGTCTAACCTTTGAAGATACAAAGAGCATGTACTATCTTTAGGATTTTCCAGTCAAGACCAATGCCAATCAATCATGTAAGAGACAGGACCAGGATTTTAAAATATGTATTATTCCTGCCTACAACTGAAAAACTAGATACAGTAATTAACAAAATAATCAAAAACAGAGCTCAAAAAAAAGAGTTTCACAATGAGTATGCAATGGAACAAATAATTAGTAAACAGTAAATTTGAAAAAACAACGGGGCCTCCCCACAGCTTGAGCAACTGAGGGATCATCAGCTAGGATAGGTTGTAGATCCTTAATGATGTGTTGGAGAAATTTTAGCTGAGGGCTGTAAGTGATGGCTAATGGTGTTCTGTTGTTTTGAAAATTTGTAAGCATCGAGAGGATAATAGGGTTATAAGAAACAGCCAACATGGAATTGTCAAAAACAAATCATGCCAAATCTACCTAATTTCCTTCATTGATAGGGTTATTGGCTTAATGTATGGGGGTAGCAGTACGCATGATATACCTTTATTTTAGTAAGTCTTCTGACACAATCCCACACACATTCTCATACGCAAATGGGGAAATGTGGCCTAGATGAAATTACTGTAAGTGGGTGCGAAAAGTTGAAAGACAGTACTCAAAGTAGCTGTCAAAGGTTTGCTGTCAAACTGGGGGGACATAGCTAGTGGCGTCCCACAGGGGCCTGTCCCAGATTTCATACTAGTCAATAGTTTTATTCATTATATGAATAATGGAGTGAAGAGTATGCTTAAAGAACGTGTAGATGGCACCAAGTTGGGAGGAGACAGTAGCACTTTGGAGGAACAGATCAGAATTCAAAATCACCTTGATGAATTGGTCTAAAACAGAGATTCTCAAACTTTTTTTTTGCTGGGGCCCCCTTTGAAAATATTTCAGGCTACAATGGCCCCCACACAAAAGTGATGACTCGTGCTCCCCCCCATGCCATGCTATCCTTACTGGCACGCATGGGGGCTGACAGATCGCAACACCCCACCATACTAACCTCAACTCGAGGGGTCACAACCCCCAGTTTGAGAACGCCTGGTCTAAAAGCACCAAGATGAAATTCACTAAGGAGAAGTGCAAAGTACCTCACTTATTAAAGAAAAATCAAATCCACAGTTACAAAATGGGAAATAACTGGCTTGACAATAGTACTACTAAAAGGATTTGGGGGGTATAGCGGATCATTAAGTGAATGAGAGTCAACAAGTGATGCAGTTGTGAAAAAGGCTAATAATATTCTGGGGTGTATTAACAAAAGACACAGGAGGTAATTGCCCCACTTGACTTGGCACTGGTAAGGCCTCACTGGAATACTGTGACCAGTTCCGGGCATCCCATTTTAAGAAAGATGGGGACAAACTGGAGAGACTCCAGAGGAGAGCAACAATTTTTTCTCCTTGTTTTAGTGTTTCTTCTTTGTACTTTTAAATATAATTTTATTTTGCTTTAATGCAATTATAATCTGGATTTGATCATTGCTCAGACTCCAAACTCAGAAGGGACCAATGTGATCATCTAGTCTGACCTCCTGCACAATGCAGGCCACAGAACCTCACCCATGCACTCCTATAATAAACCTCTAACCTATGACTGAATTATTAAAGTCTTCAAATCATGGTTTAAAGACTTTAAGGTACAGAGAATCCACCAGCAAGTGAGCCGTGCCCCATGCTACAGAAGATCTGTAAATCGGAATCACTAGATATGGCCCCCATGACTGTAGTATCTGAGCACCTTGCAATCTTTACTATATGTATCTTCATAACACTCCTGTGAGGTAAGGAAGTACTATTTTCCCAGTTCTACAGTGAGAGAACTGAGACATAGAGAAGCTAAGTGACTTGCCCAGGGTCACATAAGAACTCTGTGGTGGAGCAGGAAATTAAACCTGGGTCTCCCAAGTTCTGGGCTAGCACCCCAACCATCAGACCATTCTTCTGATATTGACTGAATTACCCATATCCAAGTAACTCTACCAGTGGAAGGGACACAAAAGGATTATAGTATGTAAGCAAGGAGGTGCAACAGATATTAGATGGGAGTCAGTCAATGCAAAGTAAAACACTATTTAATATTATGAGGGAGTAAAATCCTGCCTCAAATGTTGTGTTAGATGAATGCAGGACTTCAGGGAGGATGAAAATGTGAAGCGGAAAATAAAATACAAAAACCTCATCTATTCCTGCTTATTAGTCACAACCTGAAGGCCTAAATCCTTTATTTAGAGCATCACAACTTGTTTCTGTGGAAATAAGTATTCAAGTATCATGGTACAAACAAAAGATTAGGATACTTCAGTAAGGGAAATCCCAACAGGAGGCAAGTTAAGACATCTTCTGGCTTAAATTATTTCTATTTTATTTGAAGAATTGAGATACTTCTTTTTCCCTTTACATTTCATAAACATACCTACTGTATAGTAACTGAAGTTATTTCTGAGCTATTAAAAACACGCGCGCGCAGATTTCCTAGCGGGAGATTAGTCAATAATGGTCTCTCTTCAAAACCTCTTCTTTTTGCCTCTATCCAACACTATGCCATCTTCCATAGATACGCTACTCATCCAGGAATTCCAATCTGCTTTTATTCCTAGCTTTACTTTGACCCATTGCAAAGGCTCTTAAAACCAGCTATTTTCCCTACGTTTAGATAGGTTTGTAATATCTTCTAGATCACACTTGAAAGAGTTTAAGTCTCCTAAAACATTACCTTCCAAGGCTAAAGTAAGGCAGCTTACATCAACCTAATTGTGACAGTGTCTACAATAGAATGCTACTTCCGCCCAAGTAAATGGTGGGCTACACCAACATAATTCCTTCATGAGAGGTGTAGTGCTTATGTTGGTGTAGTTAGGGTGATGCAGTGTAAATGTAGACACTGCATTACTTACACTGGCTGTTGGCTATCATTCTGTCTGCAGCAGGGCACACAGCTGAAGCTGTGAAATTGATAAGAGCCCCCCCCCCCCAAACCTCCACCCTCAAGTGACTGCCTGTATTTCTGGGCAGTGAGCCTACCATTAGTGACTGTGAGCCCTGAAGGTGCTGAGAACCTGGGCTTCCAGCTGGGGGTGGAGCCCCCAGCTGTGGGGCACTGGGAGCACCCAGCATGCCACTGCTCTGAGCTGAGACTACAGCAGCATGAAATTGGCATGAGTGTCAATTTTACAGTTGGTAGGCTCTGTGCTATGAAATTGAGCCCACCAGGTTCACAGTTGAGGCTGTCACCCCAGAATGGATGGGGAATTCCAATTGTGAGCTTCACAGTGCCCCACTTCACTCAGTGCGAGATCTCTTGGTGAGGATGCACTTCACCAGCAGAAGGTGGTTAGTGTGGACACCACCAGCCAACTGAATTACTGTGGTGGCTGTCGGTAAACCTAAATTAAGTAGACCTAATTTCTCTGGGTAGACAAGCCCATAGAGTTTAATGAATTAATGACGCACAAGGGGAGCACCTGTTTTTGCAAACAGCCTCATCAATAAAGAAAAACATAGAAAAACATGGTGAGTGTAGTTTTGATGATAAAACATAATATTCATATATAAATCATTTTAATGTAGCTATTTTTCAACATTCATAAGCACAAGCAGTGATGTGTATTAATGTTCTGGAGCAGCCCAGTATCCAAAAATCCAAGCTCAGAAACTTCTCTTGGACATTTTAAGATAGAACAACTCTTAAAATTACAAATTACCAGTAAATTACGTGATGCAGTACTGTAACTATCATCTACAGGGAGTGGCAGCCAATATGCCAATTTAAAGTTTAGGATATAGGTATGCATTTTACCACAGAAATATAACCCATGAAAATGTGTTTTATAACATTAAAGTAGCAAGATCATCTGCAAGTGGACATTGCTATTATTATTCCCACACAGCAGCTACACATTAACATGCTGTTTATTCACTCTTCTAAAGGATGTGATATTAAAAGATCCTATGCAAGCACTTAACGGTAAGCACGTAAGTAGTCCTGTTGACTTCAATGGAGCTACTCACATTAGTAAAGAACAAGCATAAGCATCTGTAGGATCAAGGCCGTAATAAAGACCAGACCTAAGCAAGATCCTTGAAGTAACCGATTAAATGTTATCCTCCCAACTCAGCACTTTGCCATTTTATTGCAGAAACTCTTTGTTTATGGTCTTTCAGCCAGTTTTCAGACTGTGTTTGGTGCTAATCTGAATTCCTCCTGCGGATAAAATTTTGAGAGTCACAATATTTTACTCAAATCCAGATACCCTGCATCACCATCCTCTTTTACTCACTATATTTTTGTCATGCTTTTAAAATAGTTTAGCTTTAATATTCCTTTCTTGACACGCCTACTATATTATCACCAACTCCTGAAATCCCTTTGCTGGCTTCCGGGCTTTCACTGTATCAAATTCAAGGTCTTGTTTATCTATCTACGTATTCCTAAGGTACCAACCATTCTGAGTCTAATACAGTTACATGACATGGGGACAGAGGGAAATTCGTGAAGCACTGTGTCCTATACTTGGATTGGCAGCAATTACTTATTATTTAAGTGCTATTGTACTTGGTGCTGTACAAGACAAAAATTGCTTGTTACAAGTGGTTCCAGATAGATACTTAAGTGATATCTGCATGTAAATGCTGTATACCTATGTGTTGCACAAGAACTCTTAGAGTAGGTATTGTCACAGAGATGATACTCTTATCACCACATACCATGGGTAAGCTGTTAAAGTTCCAAAGTTTTCTAAATCTTTCCCTTTCTTTGTTTTGCGGTTTCTTTTTCATACAGGCTTCCCCAATTCATGGGGTTGCTTTTCTTTACTGAAGCAGTCTCTTTCCTATAGTATTGTACTAGCTACTTCTCCACTGATGTCTTGTTACAATCTAGAAATTTATTACAAACATTAGATGTATTCATGTAAGTCCTCAACTTCAGTAGGAGTTAAAAACTCTGAACCTCACAGGATCAAGCCCTATCTGTCCTCTGGGTGTTTTGTTTAGTGCTGTCTCCTGTCATTCTAGTTAGCTTGTCTTTTCTTTCCAATCTTAAATCTGTTGGTCACCATTATGGTGTTTAAGCAGCATCTGTATCTCTGTACATAATCCTTATGTAACAAAAATCTGCAATCGAAAATATGTAGGATATAATTGTTATTTTTCAATACAAGAATTGATGAGCATACCTTTTAAAAATATCTGTCTTATTTCTTCAAGTTATTACTATTTTACTGGTTGGTATACAGTTCCCACCCCCTTTTTTCCTTCAAATTGAAAATGATTTGTTCTTAACATTTTGACCCAAAGTTCTAAAAATAAAAGAATAGTAATGGATACGAAGACATTGTCAAAACATTGCTTTCACAGAGTCCTAGAATAAAGAAAATTAATAGGTGTTTCAGGACCCAAATTGCTAAAATACAATACTGTAGAGCGGAGATTGTTAAAAATATATGCTTTTGCCAAGTGTGATGTGATGGCTCTAAAAAGCCCTACTTTATGCCTTGTCTTCTCCCTCAAGGCCTGCATCAAGTTAACAATCCTTTTGAAGACTCTCAGTAATGTTTCTGAAGCAGCCAGAGGGTTCACTACAAAGCAAAGTAAGAATGGTCCTTTCTCCAATGGGCTGAGTTTTTGCTACACTATGGTATCAGCCTAATAGAGATGACCAGGAGAAAATTATAAAACTAAAAATCCATTTACACCCCTGGAAGGCGGAGAACAATTTTTATTTGTGCTCTTCCAGATGGCCAAATCTGTTTGCACTTTCCAAACACCTACTTTATTATTATTTATATAGTGCTAGAAGTGTGGCAGGCACTTTATAGACTATGGTTTTGTGTTAAAAAATTACTCTATTAGATGTAACAGCAGCAGGTTACTGAACCTGGAACAATGTCAAACTCAAATCCTCCCCAATTATTGATTCTTTGTAGCTGTCCAATATATAGTTACATTAGGAATAGTAAAGATAATTTTGTGTTATTACAAACAGAAAAAAACTATGAACTAATTTAAAAAAAGACAGTAGCAAGTGGATGAAAAACAGGAGGAAAAATTATATCTACGTATTACAGAAGAAATATCTTTTACATACAGGAAAACAATGTTAATAAATAAGCACTTACTGATTCCTATATAAAAATATGCTATAATCTAATATCATGAACAGAATTTCTCAGCTCCTGGAGTGTTACATCTACTGCACAGGTATTCAAACCATTTCATAGTGAAGACCACATCATAACACAGATTGTCTCAGGGATCAACTCCCATCCATATATAAATACATATACCTCTTCTATTCACAATTACATAACATTCCTGTGCCTGCTAAACTGCTTACATGGAAGAGTTATTAGGCTTCTTTCAAAACAACCTAGCAGCTAGAAACGGAAAGGAGGCACGCCTGAAAAATCAACTCCTCATAAACTACCAGCAATTGCTCAATAAGCCAGAGAGTTGGGAAGTGATGCTTTCATGTCCATGAAATAGATTTGGACACGCTTCAGTCATCAGGAAAGAGCTGTACCAACTAAAATTCAACTGCTCCTTTCGTAAAGACTTCCGGAGCAGTTCAAGATCTTTTCATACAATTCCCTTTCATCAGTTAAGCTCTAAAACACACTCAACTGCACTTTGTCAAATACCATGTATATAATGGCTAGAGCCCCGTATTTTTGCAAATACAATATTGAATGAAATAAATCAAAAAAACAGCAAGTAAAACAAAAAACTCATCCTGCAGGGATGGCCCCCATCCCACAGAGGCAGGGCTCCCACTTTCAGGCACTGCGACTTGGCACATGGGGCTGCAGTGCCACTCAGGTTTGGCCTGGCCATTCCTCCGTCATCATGACAGGGGGACAGCTGGGCCAAATTTGAATCCCAGCCCCAAGGGAAAGGAGGTGCCAATGTAGAGTGAGTGCAGCGTGGGCTTGTTCTGCAACCTCCCACCCCAAGTCTCCCATTCCCAGGGGTAGTACTTTACCCCTCCCATGTGGATAAAATGAAATAAAATTCCTGAAAAATAAAATGAAAAACTATAAAAAATAAAAAGAATTTCATGAGGCTCCTAAAATTGCCTCATGAACTGCCATTCGTTTTCTATGGTGAATCCACGTTGCCACACTTCAAGGTTCCTCAGTACATATAGCTAACTCTCCAAACTCCATCACAACAAGCATATAGTTATTTGCCATACAATGCTTGAAAGGCATTAATAATTTATGGTAAATATGGAAGCACAAAAAAAAAAAAAACACATCTTTGTTGGGTACCAGCCTGTGTCAAGTGAATTTGCACAATGCCTCCTTTTTAAACAAATATTTGATAAGTACAAGAGTTAAATGAACAAACAATACAAACCAAATGATAAAACAACTTTTCACTTTAATTAATATTTGCTATATACTAATGTTTGATTAAAATTGTAAATAAATGTCCTTTAAAACAGTAGTCTATGGAGTAACTAGCTAACATATTTACAACATACTGCTTGATCTGTACAAATGCTAAAAAAGATCCAAACAAACAAAAGTTGGGAGAAAATAGCATTTTACAGTAATGAAAGACATCCTTAAAAATAGTTTTCATTTTATTCCAATTAGGCAATAATTCTGATCATTATTGCGAGTTGGAAAAATAAATACAATTTGTTGCCCTTAAATTTAGTTCTCTATTTTAAAAAAATGTTCAATTCCATATGAAACAAAGAGCTCTGACCCATAGCAGTAACTAAAAAATAACAACACTTCGTATTTACATAGTACCCTCCATTAGAGGATCTCAAAGCACTTTATAAACATGAATGAATTAAGCCTCAAACAATTATCTGAGGGAGAGGAAGTATTGCTCTCATTTTACAGATAGAACAATGGAAGTAAAGAAGTTATTTTACTTGCCTAAGGCCATATAAGAAGTTCATGACAAAGCCAGAAACTATAGTGAAGTTTCCTGACTTCCAGCCTGATACTCTAATAAAACAATGTTTCTCCCCTGGAGGAAGTAAAGAAAAAGGTTTCAATTTTGGATTGTAAACCAAAACTGAACTGCCTAGAGAAAGAAGATGGGCTCTCTGTGTGCAAATACAGAGAAAACAATGACAAGCAACAGTTATGACCAGTTTGGATACACTCACATACCCTTTTATGTAAGTCATAGAGCAGAAGCAAAGCGCTGTGACAACAGGAGTAACGGAAGAGAAGAAAAAGTTGTCAAAAATCTTCAATTTAATTGTGTCAACATTCTATTACTTGTTTGCCTGTATATGTCTTAGAACATCTGACTATAGACCATTAATGTATTTGTAATCTGGTGTGTCACCTAAAAGGAATTATAATCTTGTTGTTACTCTCATCTTGGAATAAAACTATAAGTACAAAGAGCAGCCAACAGTTTACATTTATGGGAATTTACTGCAATGAAAGACAGTGTTGAGGGTCAGCATTTTAATGAAAACCTTCTGTTTCCATTATTGTAAGATGTTATTTTCTCCCCTCTTTCCTCTCCCCATACAGCTGGAAGCACTGACATGCATCAGAAGATGAATCCATAAACTTTCTGCCAAAACAGCACTGGGACTGGGATATGTAATCTCACTAGAGGCAACTGAGGCAAGCTGATTGGAATTTCAGCCTTCACTGAACAAATTGTTTCTTAACACAAGGAAAAAGCTGAACATATCTGGCCCTCTCATGATTTTTCCTACCAACAAAAGTTGTACATCATCATAAACAATCTGTGCATGCATTATGACCAAAATACTTTGAAAAAGTTAGAAATGTTAGTATATGAACTTTCCTTATATACCCAATATAGAATTTTGCAATAATCAATTAATAGTTTCACTGAATAGGCAAAGAAGCTGTTCTGCTAATGTCAGGGAGAAAGCATCTAACTACTACACAAGAGTCTTCTTTGCACTAACCTAATATCAGGATTAAACACACAAATGACTTTAGGGCAGGCTCTATTTTCTAAATCGCTGCCTTAATTAAGTGTATCTGTATCTTTAGCATTAGTGAAGACACCACAATCAATATAATTTTTTGTTTTTCAAACATTTGTTAGAAGACTGTCAGCAGCCCAAAACACAGTTATTTGCTGGGGTGGGGAAAACAATCTCCAGCCACAACAACTAAAAGTTTGGTAATACACTTGCCCATAGCCCCACTTTTTCCCTCCCCCAGATGTGATGGTGTAATTTGCATTTCCAAAGAATCATGTCCCAGACATCATTTTGACAGGATTGCTCTTTGAAGAAATTTCTGCATCACTGAGATAGGAGGTTTTGTAATCTCAGACAATGTCCTGCTATTCTCACACAGAAAAATCAAACTGCAAGTAGTACCATTTAGACTCTCTTGATATATAGCCAGCTCTCGGAATTGTGGACAAGGACACTGGCAAGAAAGGTACGGGCATTTTTTCCAGTGTTAAGCATTCCATGGCACTCCAGGATTTGTAACATTGTATGTATGTTTGTGTGGACTTCCTGGAAGATCAACCAAATTTCCAAATCCATACACAAATGGAATCACAAGGCTTCATAAATAAAATCAGGAACAGATGTAATTCTAACAGACATAAAATGACTAAGTGTTTCAAATTGAGAAGGAAAAAATTTAACAGGATTCTGAAAGGGATACGCAAAGGTACGTACACATTTAGTTAACTGATAGTAGAAAATCCCTTAGCTGAAATCTCTGGCAGTATTTTTACCAACTCAGAACTATAAACTGATCAAAAATCTTGGGGCCAATGACTCACTCTTCCTGGAAACAGTAGCAGAAAGGGTCAGATACTTGTGAACGAGACAATTGCTGGAAAGATACCGACAAATATTATTTCTAACTAAAACTAAATGCAGTTGGAGTAATAATTGGACCTGTGGGATCCTCAGCATTAAATTTTCTTCCAATATTTTCATCACTGGGCCAAGAGAGGATATATGTATAACAATCAACACTTTATCCTTATCAACACCTTTCATCTGATAATCTCAAAAGAAGCTTCACAAACATTCGTTAAGCCTCACAACCCCTCAGCTGAAGCACTAACAGGTTAAACATATTACCCAGGATCACATAGGAAGTCTATGACAGATGCAGAAATGAAACTCAGATCTCCAGACTCTCAATTCTTCCAGACTATGCTTTAATTTAGACCATGCTCATCACATTCCACTGCATAGCTCAACAGCAACCAGTATGTCCAATTAAGGAGCATCACTAAGGGGTTACTATTTAGCACTCATTGGACAGAGAGAGGATTCAAATGGATGCCTG
The DNA here is from genome assembly GCA_007922155.1 of Mesoclemmys tuberculata. NCBI lineage: Eukaryota > Metazoa > Chordata > Testudines > Chelidae > Mesoclemmys > Mesoclemmys tuberculata. Next base: position 27,568,240 of record ML675646.1, read on the forward strand.
GAAGAAATGGAGAAAATTTTTCAAGGTTTCAACATACTGAAAAATATCTATAGGGAATCTGTACATTAGATAAAGCAGCACTCTTCACACTGTACATGTGAACATACTAGCAAATCAATTCACAGCACATCAAGATTTAAAACTAAAGAAACATTTCCTCAGGCCAGAGGATTTGTTTTATTCTACAGAACACATTTCAAAGATTTCTAAATTATTGTTTTAAAATAATCAAGATTGGCAATACTGACCATTATGAGAGACTATCTATATACACACACACAGAGACAATAAACAAAGTCTGTGGAATTCATTCTGTGTGATATGACAGGGATCAAGAGCTCAGTTGGATTAAGAAAAAAATAGATTTGGAACTACCCAGTTACATTACAAAGTATATAAACTGTAACAAAGACAAGCCCTCATTATTCAGAGTATTAGCCAACCATTAATTAATGAGTAGACAGCCCTGTGTAGATACACAATCAGATATGCATCCGATCTGCATCTGCCCCAATCAATTTACCTCCGAATGCCATCTGCAATCTAGGTTATCCACACCTGCATGCACCCCAGCTCTAGGGCCTCCAATCAGCTGTTTGGAGGTCAGCCCTGCTGCAGCCTCAGCCACTGATCAGCTGTTTGGGGGCAAGCCCCTCCAGACAGCTGCCCAACAGCTGATCAGCAGCCCATAAGGGAGCTCTGTAGAACAGCTGATCGGCAGCCCATAGGGAAGCACTGCAGGACAGCTGATCAGCAACCAGCCCTCTACCCCCATCTCAAAAGCAGAGAAACAACCTCAAAAGCTATGAGCTGCAGACAGCTGCTTCCCCGCCTTTGAGATCCGCAACCGATCAAACATCCACAAAAAAATTATTTATGGCTATCCACATCCGCAGATATTAAGCAGGTATCTGCAGATTTGCAGGGCTCTCTCAACAATGTTAGGAAGAAACCTCTAATGTGCAGATTACTCTATACCTGTTGATTCTGAGGTTTCTTGCACCTGCTTTCAAGCAACTGGTACTGTTCACTGTCAGAGACAACATGCTAGACTAGAGTTGTAATTAGTGTGATCTAGTATGACAAATTCTTATTTGCCTGTTTGCATCTGTCGAAAAGGTTGTATTTCTGAACCCACTAAATATTAATCGATAAATACTCTCTTTACTGAGACTGTTTGTTTGAAGAAAATTTTAGGTTCGTAAAAGTCAGATAAAGTAGAACTGTATTAATTCACCGGAACAACCGGGAGACCCATTGCTAATTACTGAATTTTGAAAATTAGCAAGTGAAGGCCACTAAGAGGTAAGGAGCACCTCCAATTCTCACTGAGTAATGGGAGTTGCAGCTAACCCGCAGTACTCAAAGGACCTTGTTCAAAGCCCATTGAAGTCAATGAGAAGATGTCTATTAATTTCAACTGACTTTGGATCAGACTCAAAATCAGGCCACTGGTCAACAGTAGAAAAACAAAGATAAGACAGTGCATCACAAAATATACTTTCTTCATGTATTTGGTCAACTGTAATTTATTTTTAAATTATGAAAATACTTTCCTAATATGAAAGGAGGCATGAATTCTGTCCCAAGGAACCCACAGCAGTATACTAGTAAATATTCTATAGCACATTCTGCAAAAATAATGAAGACTTAGTAACATAAAGGACCTTATTCCATCTTATGTTCTTAAACATTTACAAAGGGGAAAATTCCTAGATTTTATTATAGATTAGTGAGGTTATAATTAATATTTTTCTTCTGTTAATATTTCAGACCTATGAAAAAAGGGCCAGTGGTAGACTTTTTTTTTTTCTTTTGGGGGGGGGGAGGGAGTGGGAGAAGAGAAATGAATTTGCAACAAAAACAAAAGCCCTGATCATGCACTGTGCTACATGTGGGCAGACCGGTATGTCCATGCACAGCCCCAAGGACTTTATTGGAAACTCCCACGTCTCTGGAGCTCACTGCATGATTGGAACTGAAGTGAGTACATAGAAAAGTATTTCATATTTACATTAATTGAAAAATAGCAAGAAGAAAATTAAAGATATTAAAAAAATAAAAATTATAAAACAGGTAATTTGTATGCTTTTGCATGTCACAGAGGAGGAGAACTCCATATGCCCAAAAGCATGCTGAAATGTTTTAATACAAAATACAGTCTAAGTATTTTCAGTAGTTTTGACTCATGATGAATAGAGATTCATTTAACAAATCAGGTTTTACCATTTCCAAATATTTCAGCAAAAACAGCTAATAATGAACTATAATCTGCCTATTTTCTCCTTAGAAAAAGTACACAGCAGGCATGAAACTCAATACAAGTTATGCAAGAGGATGAAAGTAAAATTATACCTAAATTTATACCTATTGTGGTTTTTAACAATTAAGGCACCTGTACTACAAAAACTTAAGCACATCCTTAATTTCTCATGCTATGGATAGTCCCACTGTATCAAGTTAAGCATGTGCTTAAGTCTTTCCAAATCTGGAGCCCAAATGTGTAACCGTCTCACGGCTACTGAACGGAGCATGAGCACACCACATACAGAGTACGAAAATTTAAAATTTAAATTCCTGCAAAATATATTTACTTTAATAAAATAAAACATAGCAGTAATACTTTGTCATTACATGGTATCTTTTGTGAGAAGTTCTCAGATGGTTTTACAAAACATTAATTACCTTATGTGAAGTAGATATTAGTCACATCTTACAGACGGGGAAACTGAAGGACAGAGTAATTCACAGGAGGACATAAAATAGTGACAGTTGGATAAAACAGAAACAGAACCCAAGACCTCCCTATTCCCTGTACTGTGGTCTAACAATTAGACAATGCATCCTCATCACCACAGTTTAAAATATTGGTCTTTCTTTGTTAAGACGTGCAGAATATGCTGCAGGCGTGACCGTAGAAACAAATATACTAGTGAGAATAAGGCTATTCAGGGAATAACTTTCTTTAAAATGGGTCAGAAACATCTCATTGTAACAAGATATGTGTGATGGAAATAATGGAGATGGAGCAATTTTTTATGTAGCGTGAAAAAAACTGTAGAATGCAGTTTTACAGTATGCCATCTTAAACTAACAAACATGTTTTTCATATCTTTAATTTACGTTATTTTTAAAAAATGCTGTCAAGTAAGAAAAATGAATACATACTTGTAAGCACTACCACACAACAGGGAGCATTCTATTACATATACACACACTTTGGTTGTGCTGAGGCACAATATCCAGCCGCGTGTTTCAGCCCACCCAAGGCTGTTGGAGGCCTAGTGCAATTTAAATTGCCTGACTACTGTTCTAAAGGTCTAGCACTTCAGCTACTTGATTGGCTATTTTGACCCCTGTAGTATGAAATCTTCCAGTTGGAAGAAACAAATAGGACTACTAAATAACTTTGCAGATGTCTCAGTTCTGCATACCACAGCATGAAAAAAAACCAAAATACACAACATGTATGTTTGCAACTGCACATAAACAACGGTAATAAAAACAAGTTATCCTTAAATGTCTAGGGGTACATTTTCTCACTGCCAAGGGGCATATATTCACACTGCCCCTCCTATCACCAAATGTTGTTTTAACAACCCCAAGTATCATACTAAAATAAAATGTAATAAAAAATAAAAACCCAATGTAAATAATTAGCATATATAATAATAAATAAAAATAATTAAATACAAACTATATATAAAAATATTTTAAAACCACTTAAAAAAATGCATTCCATCAACACCTAATTTTGCAAAAAATGCTGCCAGTAAGACCAAAGGCCACTAACACCCTGGCAGGGCCCGTAAAAAAAGCCATTGCTGTGTACAGCCTTCTAAGGAACTGCTTAGCGCTCCAAACTTAATAAGTATAATATATTATAGTTAACTTTAAGCTTTGTATTTAACAAATATATTTATAAAAAACCTTATACATTAAACCTTATTAATCTACAAATCAAGCGCAGCATGTCTCACTGGTATTCACACTAATCACTAAGCGTCCAGTATCAACAAAGACTTGTGTATACTGGCCAAGACACACAACCGTGAAGAGTTCTGTGCTTATAAAATGGTTTGTTGGCAAAAAACATCCACATTAAAATAATGTAGAAAACATGAATCCACCAAAAAATAAAAATAAAAAGTTCCACTGTAGTATGTCTGATAAAGCGACAGACAATGAAGACTATTTTTTTAAAACTGTAACTACAATGTACATTTAGTACCATGATTGCATAATCGCTCTTATCAAATACATACTACACAAACATAAGGTGTGATGGTTTGCTTTTGTTTTGTTTCATTCTGTAAAGCTTCTCTCCAGTTCATCACTTCTACCTACCCACCACCCACCTCCATTCTTAAGGAACCAGAAGCAGCATCAGGACTTGAGATGAGAAACCACTTTCCAGTTATCCATATTACTCAGCTTTTTGATGGTAGCAGGTCCTCAAACAATATGCAGCAAAAGAAAGAGATCCTATTCGGCAAGGGGAAAAGAGTTAAGGGAATTTTAAAATGTGACACATGCTGAAGTGTGTTTTTTTAATATAATTATAAAATTATCAAAGATTTACATTTAAAAATGTTACACTTATTTAGTGAAAGGTTTTGATGAAGTGTAGTGATCTAGATGATGAATAGACTGTGTACCCCCTTTAGCGGTATGCCTTATTTCTGAACATTTCCCATTGTTACTAGCACTGATGGAAGTACTAGTGAAGGCAAGACTCCAGGCAGCCACATGAACTTTAAGTACTGTTTCATCTAAACCTGCTCAGAACAGCTCTACACGACAAGATACATTAAACACTAAGAACAGCAAGCACCCTGTTTATACTAGCATACCCACCATCACTACCAATGACTACTGGGGCTGCAGAGGTGTTAGCAACCATGGGAAGATTTTTCAGAAAAAAGGCTAGTGTGTACGTGGTCAGCGTGCGTATTCTTTGAGTGACAACTATATGGGTTCTGGACCTTTGTGTTCATCTGTTCATCACTTTCATCCACTGCTTTATTTAAATATAAAAACAAATTGTTCAGAGCAACCTCTCTGAAGTGTAACAAATATTGATTTTTCCTTAAATGTTTTAGCCTAGATTGAAGTGGCTGTTTTTCATAAAAACACTAATTTATGTTTTGTCTTATGTCAAAACATCTTTATTTGCATTTCAACTGACATCAGAATGGCTCAAGGAATGGATGACAGACATGGTGCAGTCAGCAGGAGGAACACAAAGCATTATTTGGTAGTCACACAGAAATAAAATGGTTTATTTGCTTTTTAAAACTCTCAATAATAGATCTCTATATATTTTTTAAAAACTTAGAGTCAACAAAACTTGCACCATTTAATAACGTGAAGCTCTGTATTCTTAATAACAGCCCTTACTCCATCTCATGTTTTGTTATTGTAAAGATGCAATGTACTCAGCTAAAACCAACAATTACATTAATTTTGCAGATGGATAAGAATGGCAGGGTCAAACTCTAAGCTTAAAATGCTTGACAGTGGTCTTAATATTAATGCATATGAGAAATTTAACATTTAGGAGGTAATGGATAAGCTTATGTTTCCTTACCATATCAGTTTGTTATTTGTGCTTTTAATACAAATTCTGTATATAAATAGCTATTGTTAAAATATTACAAGAACTTCCACTAATATTTTTTGCTTTAGTTTGTGAAGGCAGTGTAGCAGCACTGTTAACACACAATGAACCAATATTATTATTATTTATTATTTGTATTATCACTGCACTTAAGTGCCCTAGTCTTGGACCAGAGGGACCTCATTGGTCTACGTGCTGTACAACTACAGAACAGAAAGATAATCCTTACTACAAACAGTTTTTAATCTAAGTACAGATACTTCTCAAACAGGTATCTATCTAGAATACTGTTAACATGTTACACTATCACAAACATCCCAACAAATCTCTTGTATTCCTTTTGGTGTAACAACTATCAGATTGAAGGACAAAATGAAGCAGTACTATTATAAAACTCTAACATCTATTTTTCCAGTTAAGTATTCTTACCAGAAAAATTGTCTCTTCATTCCACACTCTGTTCAACAAATAAATCAGTATATAGTCATCATCATCATCATAATACCTAGCTCTACATATGGCAGAAGGCATTTAGAATTAGAGAACTGAGCCTTTCTAGACAGTAAGAATTTTTTCCTAAAATGTCCCACCATTGCACACAGCACGGTTCCTTTTGTGGTAACAATGGTGGGCACACTAGTGAAGAAAATGTACCATATCATGCTGATTTGCCTTCAGCTGGGTTAGACATCATGGTACTTAAAACACTGGTGGCTAACTGGAGCTCTGTCCCTACTAGCAGTCCCTCTATTACTACCATTAGCAGAATTAAACTGCTTGTAGTAATGGTGGAACCGTGGAACTATTTAGAACAAAGATGTAGTGTGGACACATAGGAGAGGCTACTGCCTGGTTTGTAGGCATGTACACTTTGTACAAAAAGTACCACAGGACAGTAACAACCCTATAGTCTATATTATGCGGTAACAATTTGGCCCATTACTATAGAATAATTGTACAAAATGAGAAGACCCTCAAAATTATTTGCTTATGGTACTGTCCTTTTTACAAAGAACAGTGAACTGTTCAATAGGCATGTAATGCTATAGTTCTCTCTCTTCAACCTCCTGGTGAAGTAACTAAGGTTCTGATCCTGCAAATACACATGAGAGTAGCCTTACGGATGTGAGTAGTCTCTAAGCTCAGTGGGACTGTTCAAGTGCCTAAATACATGCAGGATCAGCCTTTCCTTAAATTGTCACTCATCTCTCTTCTTCACCACCTCACCTCCTCCATGCTATCTGCTGCTGCTAGCCCAACCCTAGCACCTCAGCTTCTCTGAAGCCGCTGGCCCTGGATACGAGGCACAGCTGACTTACACCAAAAAGGACTGAACAAACTGGAAAGTACTTTTTCACCCCTTTCCTCATTCACCAAACAACTTTGTTTGTTGCTATTACCTTTGTGATTAACAAAAGACTATTCTGAAGATGCTTACAGCCATCCCCAAAGCCACCTCCCCCAGCTGCCCCTCATCATCACTGCCTAGCTGCAGTAGTGATGGGTGCTAGAAATTCAGACTCAGCACCTTTCTAGAGCCTCATCCGTCGCCCATTCCCACACCCCCCATGGCCCAGCACACACCCTTGATTCCCATCCCAATCTCCAGCCCCCAACCTTCATACTATCTCCTATCCCAATCCCCCAGCCCAGCGCTCCCCACTGCCCTCCCCCACATCCCCTTCCCAATCCCCCTCCCCCAGTACTCCCCACCCACCCCTTCCCATCCCAGTTCTCCCCACTCCCATCCCCCCCAGTGCTCCCAGCCCCCTCGCCCCACCTGTCCCCCCACTGCTCCCTACCCACCCCCTCCCCCGCCCCCAGTGCTCACCACTGCCCTCCCACACCCCACCTCCCCTTCCCATCCCAGTTCTTCCCACCGTCCTCCCCCCCAGTGCTCCCGGCCCCCTCGCCCCACCCGTCCCCCCATGCAATCCCACTCCCCCCCAGTGCTCCTCACTGCCCTCCCGCACCCAGTGCTCCCGGCCCCCTCGCCCCACCCGACCCCCCACTGCTCCCCCGCACTCCCCCTCCCCCCGTGCTCCCAGCCCCCTCGCTCCGCCCCGCCCCCCGTGCTCGCCGCTGCCCAGCCCGGTTGCTAGGGCCCGCGGGCCCGGCCCCGGCCCCGCTGGCGGCAGCCGAACAAAAGCCCGCCCGGCCGCGCTCCCCCGGGAGGTCCCGGCAGGCGGGGACGGGTGAGTCCCAGACACAATGAGGCGCCGCCGCGACTCACCCACAGCTCCGCGCCCCAGCTCATGGCGGCTCCGCGGGCGGCGCAGGCGGCAGCGACGGGGGGCGGCGCGGGGCGGGCGGCAGCGCAGGGCCGGGGGCTCCTCGGCGAGCGGGGCAGGGCGAGAGGCGGCGGCGGCGAGTCGGGCTGCGGCTCCGCCGGGCTGGGGACAGGGGCGGGGAGCCGCGGAGGAGGCTGGGAGAGGGGCGGGCCCGGCTGCGGGAGGGGGAGGGGCGGGCCGGGGCGAGGCCGCCGCTCCCCGGGGAGGCCCGCGGACAAAGTCGGAGCAGCGCCGCCCCGCCCGGGGCCCAGAGCGGAGAGCCCCGCCCCGCCCCGCCCGGGGAGGGAAGAAGCGCGCCGGCGGGGGGGCCGCGCAGGGGTCGGGGGTTCCCGTCGCGGGGGCAGGGCTGGCCCCGGCCCGCCCCCCTCAGGGGACGCCCGGCCGCGAGCGTCTCGCGCCTGCTCCGGGGAAGGCGGGAGCAGGGAGAGAGCCGCGCTGGGTACAGCCCTGGGCGTCTCGTTCTTAACAGGGGGGGGACGGGACAGACAGACAGAGGGAGCGCACTGCACGTGGGACCGACCAGGCACGCACATAAAGGCAATCAAGGGGGATGGGCACAGAAACTCAGCGCCGGCGAGCAGTGCAATAGGACCAGGCACGTATTCCTGACTCCCTCCGCACAAATAATACGTCAGGCGGGCTTCATGTAATATTTGTCCTTATGAACAAAGAAGGATCTTATAGGGGCATTACAGATACCCACAAAGATCATGCTCTAAGGCACCTGGCCAAGGTGTTAAATCTTCCTACCTCGCTGCAGGCCAATGCAGTTGTATCTGAAATTATTCTTCCTCTTCCAAGCGGAGCTACAGGAAAGCTTTGATAAAATACTGTAAGGTATTGTGAAGCTGAGAGAGACCTGAAAGGAGGAGTCCAGTTCTCAACTCGCCCCCTCCCATTTCTTATATGTATACATAAATCCTGAAAAGTCCTTGTTTTAAAGTCTCTTTCTGCTTTTCACCTTTAAAATATCAGGTCTTGTCTTTCCTATTTTTGTTGGATGACTCAGAGAAGAGGATTGGGTGCTTCCTCAGCTGTTAATGAAAGGGATGCATTGAATGCTTAATGGGGTTTCTCTCCAATATGTAAGTTAAATAGGTGTTAACAGAAAACAAAGTATTTTAAACAATCGTAATAAAAATCAATTCCCTTTTAAAAACATCACTTCCATGGCATATTTCTACTGTGGCAAACCTGCTAGCTTCCTAGTCATCCACAGAGAGTTTCAGAATAGACAAAACCTGAATTTCTAAGGTTAAAAAAAAAAGGCAGTCAGAAAGGCATGGGGAAACACTTTCTAAGCCTTTGTTATATATTAGCATGAAACAAAGAGGGCAAAAATCCAATTATGTTTTCATTTGCAAGTCACCTTGCAAGGTAATGTGCCCAGTTTTCTTATTGGAATAAGTTGATTCTTATGAAAGGAGAAAGTTAAGCTTTAATCAGCCTCTGTGAATTACATCAACTTTCTTTTTTCAGTAAATTAGTAAAGCAAGGAATTATCAAAATAACGAACAGATGATATTGTATGAAACACATCTCTGTGCAGCTGCTATGATAAAGATCATGGGCCAAATTAATTCGTAGATTAACTGTTTAAATCAATGACTTTACAGCAGAAAATGGATCTAGCTCCCTGTGTGTATGCAGTTTTATGTGAGTGTTGTGTCAGATGTTATGTTCCCTGCAAACAGGACTGGGGCAATAAAATATATTAATTTAAATGGAATATATGGGCCCAAAGAGTCAAAGGTGTAAACATGACTGTCAGTCCAGCATTAAACAGTTTTAAACAAGATTCAGGGTTTAGTAGACCTTAGCTTGTTCAGTACTATGGCAAACACACCATTAAAAATCCTTTTAACCTTCTATTAAAAGATACAGAAAAGAAGGAAAAACAGTTAAGCATTTGAAATGTTAAGTATTAAGTAAGGCTTTAATTTTAACAATATCCCTTGTTCCCCTTTCCTTTAGCTTGAGAGTTTTTAGTATGAAAAAACCCACACTTGACAGTTTCTCAAATGGTATCAAAGAGAGTGATAACTGACCTTTTGGCTAAAAGAGAAGAAATTAGTTGAGATGATCTGGAGCTGTTGCTGCTCGTGTTAAAGTCTAATCCCATTTCATCCCACATGGTGTTTAGGATTCATCTGGGGCCAGGAGATGTAACAATGTTACCTTGGTCCCTCTGTGTGGCTTGGTCAGGTCAGGACATCTTTCAGATCAGGATGATGAAGGCCCAGGGTTGCAGGAGATGATCGGGGTGGCAGCCATAATGATGAAACTCACTCTAGTAGCCTCTGTCCATTCCTCTGTATATTTCCCCCAGAGCCTTTTTCTTTAAAGACCTAAAAAGGGGGAGAGAGATGGAATAGCCCATGCCCTCATTATTTAGTCCACCAATTAGACCTAATATCTGACACTCCAATTTTGGTTCATTAGTTTCCAGATGCACATTTTCTTGTTTACCAGGCATGAGCTTAACACAGTCCTTGATTTATATCAGTAGATCTTTTTGTTTTGGACTATTTCCATCCAATTTTCCCATCAACATTTGTTATTATAGGTTATGATGACATCTTATAGACTTTCCCTCTTTTTTTTTTTTTTTAATAGTTGAGCTCACAATTAGGGTAAATTTATAAGCCCAATTTATCACAACAGATTCCTATATTTTAGTCTCTAGACTAAACTTCAGGTACACAAACTTATGTAGAACTCATTGCTTCCTGTACATGAATAGTTAATTTGTAGACTATTTATTTAGTGCAAATGCTCACCAAAACTGCATACATGTTTGATGGGCCTCAAACACTGGTAACTCATCCTTAAAAATTAAATAATTCAAGATAAACTTTCACATCCAGGAAAATAAATTTTCATTAAAAACTACAAACTGTATTGAATTACCTTATTGTTTAGACACAAAGGCACAAGAAAAAAGTCAACCTTAAAATCCTTTTTATAGTTTTGTACTTATAAAAAAAATTAAGACAACAGATAAATTAATCTACTTCACTGCAACTGCTGGAAATTTTGGTCAAATCCTGAGTAAGTCAAAAATTAGAAGAAATGTGTTCACATGTATGTATGTTTTTACCACAGAACTCATCTTTCAAATTAAGATTGATGTAACTTCTCCCTGTTGTAAGAAATCATACTCTCAAAGGTTTAAAGAAACAATAGTCTATTAGTCTAATAGTCTACCTCAGGGCCAAGATTGTCAAAATAGACTAGTGACTTTGGGTGCCCAACTTGAGGCAACAAGGGGTACCCAACTTCAGGCCCACAAATTTGAAAATGTGACCTTTGTGATCTTACACCAAGGAGAGGTTTTACTTGAATACTTGCAATCATGTTTGTTGGTTGGGTAAGAGTTGCAGGTATTTTAAAATACTGAACATTTTTTTTTTAAACTCATGCATTTCTAAGAATTAAACATTCCAATTTCAACCTGATACATTTTACAAGAAGTCCCCAAAATGTCAGGGGGCTTTTCTATTCATATTAATATAGCTAGACTTACTGTTATATTGGTGATTTTTAGTGCTTGGAGCTTGCAATGATAGAATGTATCATAGCTACAGTCATACCACACTGAGCTGCTCAGTCGGAAACATATGGTTTTCAAGTTGATATTTTCAATTCTGTAGAATCATTTGGATCTCACAGCAGTACACTCATGCATTTATTAGTTAGTACAGATTGCATAAAATTGTTTTTGGCATTTAGGACTTTAAAATAATTTGCCTTCAATATTTATTTTATGAAATAGGGGGTAAAATTGTATACATAGCTGGCTCCCTTCATAACAGGTAGAGTGGCCAGAGTGGCACAGAAGCCCCAATTCTGGCTCTTGGATTCCCCCAGTACAGGCAGGAGTCCCTCCTGCAATGCAGGTACATAATGCTGTCTTTCAAAGACCTGTTCGCAAGCTCTGGTGCAGGGCTATACCAAGGATGGGTGGAGAAAGGGCCACAGCATTCAATGTTGCACAGATTCCAGGCACTGCTGCAACTCATAGGATATCTTGGTAAATTGTTGCTCCTCTGGCCTGTGTAATTTATGACAGAGACTGTTCCAGCCACCAGAGCAACCCAGGATCAGGAGGATACAAAGATTTCTTAAAGCCACCCTCTACCCTGGGCTGCAAGTTCCGTTCTGTGCTTCTTGGAAGTGCAATCAGTTCTGCAACTAATTAAACAAACAATTATGGGGAGATTGGACAATCATGAAATATTTTTATAAAGAATTGGAGGAAGGGTGGAACTCTTCCAAAACTGGGACAAAATCTACAGTATTACAAAACAAAACGAAAAACCCACAAATCTAAACAACACACACATTACAGGATTAGAAGATTTACATAAATACACAAAATAATATAATGGCCCTACATTTCTATAGCTCTTTCCATATTGTGGGATTCTGCAACACTTTTACGTGTGAGTTTACAATGTAAAAGTGCGTGCACGCACACACACGATGAGAGAGGTTCATGCTGCAAAATTCAAATCCAAGACCCACATTCTGAAAACACTTGATTTAAATGGGTCAAGTCTTGCTTAAACCTAAGCCTGTGCTAGATTTGTTTTCACGATTGGGTTCCAAATTTCCATTAGATTTTGAACATCTCAAATCATGTAATATATAGTCCAGATATAGGGATTACATTTATATCCATCTCTAAATTATCTACATGCCCAAGTACATTTCACCCTTGCCTAAACTGCTGAAATTCAGCTGCCTCTTCACTAGTAAACAGCAGTTGTTTCAGCAGCTCAAAGCATCACTACAAAAACAATCTGATTATATCCAATTGAAATTACAAGGAAATTTTAAATAGGCAGAAAATAATTACCCAAACTGAAATTTGAAAGGGACAAACTACTCAAGACCACAAATGATCAAGACTCTAATTTTAACTCTAATTAAAAACCAAAAACAAATCCAGCATAACACCACTAATATCAGGTGGGTACATTAACTACTCAATACTGATTTACAGGGAAGTATGATATCATGAATCATCCCCTCTTCCAGCATGACCCTAGATTTTCCTTGGAGGACTCCCATCCATATACTGAGCCAGTATCAAATCTGCTTAGTTTAAAAAAATCAGCACCTGAGGTAACATGGCTGTAAAAGCAGGGAAACAGTCCAGTACATCTGTGCTGAATATTGTTGGAAATATGTCTGCCATTAATAAATCGTTTCATTTCTGGAATTCTGTAATCCCTGATGAAGGAGGCAGTTGGTCTCCAGTTTTCTATACTAATTGGCTCTTTCCCAAGGAGTTATTAAGTCACATTCTAATGTGCTGTATCCTCTAATTCTGCAGCAGATACGTATCTCTAAATATATTTTCAGACAAGAGTGGCTTTTTTAATACCAACCAGATTTTTTTTTTTTTAGAATTCTCTGCTAAATCTGGATGACATGGTGGGGGAGGGGAAATTAATTATAGTTGTATGTATGTAATTTTTATGCTTGGCAAAGGCTCCAGGAAACACTCCTCAAATCATATCATTCTGGTACCCATGTAACCATCATTTCCCTTTATGGAAGCTGGTCACAGTTTGCATTTACTTTTGGTTATTTATGACTATATGCATATAGATAATTTTTCTTCCATGGTTGACTAATATAGGTTTAAAGAAACTTCTGATTTCATTTTTAGACTGAATTCCACTTATTAAAATAATTATCACGTCACACTGATTCCATTTCCAAAATTATTGCTCAGTTTACAACAGTACTGAAGATATTAAGTTGAGAAAACAGTGATCTGTGAGATTCATTTGGACTGGCAGAGAAACCTCTGTCCCTCTCCAAAGAAACACTTTCTAAAGAGAGAAGATGCTTGCCTTTCCATACTCTCAAATTTTGCATTTGGGGCTGCCAAATATAGATGATTAAATCATCTCCTTTGTTGGATTCCCTTATGGACTCCAGAGGATCAAATATATACTCTCCAGGTACCTCCTTCTCTGGATAAGATGCCATCTACCCCAATTTGTGGCAAACTGTAGTTTCTCTGCTGTATTAAAGTGGGATTTTCACTCTTTGCAGACAATTAGGAAATTTGATTCCATGCAGATATTTAAAATGGGGTATTGCTTCTTTATGATGTACAAAAGGTTTTTTTGCTTGCTTTATTTTTATATTACTCCTCCATTGCCATAAAACATATCCCCATTTTACAGATGGGAAACTGAGGCAGACAGACAAAGTGACTTGAAATCTAAGGGGAATTGAACCTGTATCTCCCAACTCCTAAATACCCTAATCCCTGGACCATCCTTGATCTCTCTAGGCACAGGTATACTGCATGCTTCTTTCAGTGGTATATAGAGTACATACCCACACAGTCCCCCAACCATGGGTATAAATAGCAGTGTACCCAGTGAGGCATGTCTTAAGCAAATAAAGTACAGATATGCCTGAAGGGTATGGATATGTATGCGACTACACGCTCACTACTCACCCAATTTGTGCCTTCTAGCCTACACTGCTATTTTTAGCAGTGTTGTGTCCTGCTCTCTCCACTGCCTTTCCCTTCCACAGGAAAAGTTTCCCCTCTTGGGGAAAGGCTCTGCTGGCAAGAGGGAGGCAGCAGGGAAAGGCTCAGCCTTTTTGAGATGTTTCCCCCCCACCAGAGCCTTTCACTGACATGTTTAGCTACACACTGCAGTGTGGACACAGCTTGCTTTTCACTGTGGCACGTAGGGTAGACCTAGCCTATCAATAAAACTCCCATGACATTTAAAAGGAGGCCCCATTTCCCTTTGCACTTCAAAGCAGAAGTGGAGCTCCACTCGCAATCTCTTCATCAGTCTTTTCCTGACTACAGGGAGCTCTACTATTACTCTCATAGTTCTGGTTTTTTGGAGGAGGAAATTACACTCCCTGTTCTACACCTGGATGTAGTTCGGGTGGGATGATGAAAGTTAAATTTATCCTCCTTTCATCTCGGCTTCTGAGAAGGCAACACCAGTGGTGTAAGTAGATTGAAACAGGTGGAGGTGTGCAATTTACCAAACCAGGAAGAGAAGAGGGAGCTCCCCTCTGCTTTTAGAATGGGAGGAGAAGCTGTGTTCCCCTTGCCTCATGCCATTTCCTCTTACTTTTCACTCAAGGGCATCACTCACTATCCTCATCCTTCCTGGTTGCTGATCAAATAGCAAAAAGAGTTCACTGCCAATTAGCAGCCTGTGGCAATGTCTTAGCTGGAAATGCAAGCTATTTCCCCCTCACATGAACCTGCCACTGAAGCAGGAGGAGAATCTTAAAAGATAATTTGTGGGTGCTTCCTGTTGATAAAGTATAGCCATCTCCCGGGCTAAATTAATATGGAGGCTGGTGGCTGAGTGTTTATAAACCCTGAATGTCGTTATTACTGAGTTAGCAGGGAATTCCCTCCAGCTATTCCTTTCCTGAAATGTGCTCAAATCATTACACCTGCATTCTGCTTTGACTGGCACACCCTTCAGAATTCCCCACAACCACAACATGTTGGCTCTCTCTACCCTGAAACCTCATCTTCCTGCAACAGCTCTGAACTCCAGTTTTCTCAAATCCGCACATGCACACCCCTTGAGAAATAGGCCCTGCCTCACACTAAGAGTGATTCCTTTAAAAATCAAATTGTATCTAATTTTGGAGTTGGGTGACAGCAGGTGGCCAGAAGTTTTAATGATCACATTTGTTGTCAGCATATGGGTGAAGAGCACCAAGGCCAATAAGCCAATTAAAGCAGAGCAGTGCAGTGATTATGCAAATCCCTTTGCTTTCAACCAGAACACAGGGATTTGCATATTGTTTGGCTATAGAGAAATAACTACACTGTCACAATGTAAATTCAAAATGCTGAGCCGAAGCACAGGGGGAATGCATAACTGAAGTGTGCGCAGCTATGGATCAGTAACGGTATAGCACCCGTGTCGCTAAAACAATTCCCTTCAGCTTAATCTGACATTTACTGCAATACATTCAGTAGCACAACACATACATCTACACTAACAAGATATACATTTTTATATGCAAATATTTTGGCATATTCACAAAGCAGAAATACGATAAAATACAAGACAATACAATGGAAGAGTACCCCGTAATACCAGAGAAAGACACTTCCCTTCTAAAAAAAATAAAAACCCCTTCCAATTATTTTCTCTTGCAGAATCACAAGTCCAGAAGCAGCTTTATCAAATATCATGAGAATAATCTATTCTCTGGATCGTCAATAACGTTTAAATTAACAAATTCAAAACAAATTTAGTTAAGTAATAGGTTGAAACAATTGTTGCTAAATAGTATAAAAAATATACAGAGCTTTGTAACTGTTTTAACAACGCGCTCTATAGGACTCCTGATGGAGATTATTATATTATTTAATTGCACACAATTGGTGTTTAAAAACCTGATCAATGTTTGAATGACAATGTGACTAGTATCCTAGCTCAGTGGTTAATCTATATAGTGGAACTTCTTACATAAATGTGTATTTAATTACCATGTTACTAAACTTCAAAGGGTAACAGTAGGTTCCAGCAGTGATTTTTGTATAATGCACTTTGAAAGCTGAGGCAATTAATTATTGTATTGTACTTGATGGCCACCTACTGGTAAACAATGGAACATAAATGTTTATTGCATTAACACTGAAAAAACCAACTACAAAAGAAAAATAATGTATAGTGTAATTTAAGAACAATGGACTTGACTGCAATCTCATTACTCTAGTGTAAGTGGATGTAATGTGTACAAATGGTAGGAGACATGAAAGGCCCAATTGCTTTTGGTCACTGGGATTGAGCCTCCAAACCCCTACACTGCTGCAGATCCTGTGACTTCTTTCCCATAATACTTAAAAGAACTAAGTACATAGCCATCAGTTTTCCTCTCCAGGTCCCTTCCCCCTTCTTTTTAAATCCTAAAGGTATCTCCTCTTCTCAGGAGAAACTCAATGCTCATGTTGCACAGCAGTGCATTCACATTTTAGCACCACAGAAAGAGACTGACAGTCTGAAAAGGGTCTCCACTGGAAACTTCTCTGCTTTCAGGTATTTTGTAGGCAATCCACATACTCTGCATTACAACTGAGAGAACTAATTTCTCTGTCTTTTGCTATTATCCCATCAGAAGGATAATAGGACTCAGTGAATAACCAACAATGGAAACTGAAATAGTGTATAGCAGAGACATACTGTGTACATGGAACTTGTGTATCTCAGTGAACAAAACAATTATCTCATCTAAAGGGATATTCATGTAGCTCTGTTTATCTCTGTGTTCAATCTTGAAAAGCACACAAATATCATCCCCCCCTTCTTCCCTTGTAAGTATTCTTCCTCTTGGCTCTTTGCATCCCATTAGGAGACTTGCTCTTTCACATATTTTGTCAAGAAGACTGTTCCTCTGCCCTCTCCCCCATTTTGGAGTTCCCCTGAATCTTATTTTCTCACTGACTCACTATGACCTTGGGACTGTTCAGATGCCTGGATCCAGACCCCCAAAACCTAAGGATTTTGGAAAATGAGGCACACAGAGGTTCAGGGTCTGATTCTGTGCTTAGTCTTACGGTACTATACAACATGGTAACAACTATTTCCATAGTTACCTACTTCACAAGAGAAAGGGTGTCAGAATCAGGCCCAAAGTGACTTGCCAAATGTCAAATAAAGATTCAGTAGCAGAACAACAAGTAGAACCTACATCTCCTAACTCCAAGGCCTTATCCAATGAACCACGCTGCAGCAAAACCAAAACCTCAACTCTGAACATTCTCTAGCTTTGGGATGCTGGAACTCTGGACCCATAGTGGAATTCTGTGGTTTGACGTCATCTCTAGTGAAAATAATTGTTTGCATTTTTGCATCCTTACATGTCATCTTTTGTTTCTCTGCACTCTATCTTGACAACATTTTGCGTTACTCTACTTTATAATATACAAACCCATTTATCATACTCTTACTTCTTTTTGACCTGAGTGTTAACTAATTTTCAGGGTTTGGTGGCTCATTTCTGTTAAGAGAAATTGATGATAGAGTCACCTATGTTCTTTGATGCAATCTTTTTTACAAGGATTTACAAATAATGTGCACTGTCCTATTTACCTGAACATACGTGGAATCAAACAACAGGAGATTCTTTGCTCACCATTCCAGGCTTTTTTTCAGCCAGCACTCTATCCAAAAGCTCCCTCTCAGCATTTTTCTCAGAGTCATGCTACCCAGGGTTCTTTGGCTTCTTTGCCCCTTCTGTTTGTTTCCGCTGCTTCTCTCACACACAGTTCCACTGATCCATGCCACAGCCCCACAGCTTACTGTATCACTCGCCAGGACAAACCCTTGGGCAACATGGGTCAGTATCTACTCAAGCCATGTTACATGCTTGTGTTTTAGGTAATGGCTCCTATTGCTTCAGCTCTCTGGTTCCACAGAAGAGCTTGATTGTGTCTGACATTTATTTTGAATGAAGGGAAGCAGTGATACCCACCAGCTTCCTTGAGGATTCACCTTACCCCCAAGCATAAAAACACTGTAAAATAAATCACCCATCAACAGTTATTGCACTGTAAAAACCCTACTATATGCCATAAAGAGAACAAATGGTGCTAACCAACATGCTCACATCAAGTCACATAAAGATGGGTACATGATAAATATACCACCATAAAAAGGAAAGGAATCAAAGGTCCATAAAATCCCCTGGAACAGGAACATCTCAGATACCTACTGTATATCATAACATAGGAACAATCAGCAACCTGCTATTGCACTGCCAATGACAATATAAATATCCTGACTTAAGTTAGGACAAGAACCACCCATCCTACTCAATTACAACCACTTAAAAATAGCACAGACACAACTATATCAGAAAATATTAGACAAAAAGCTAATGTATATTCCTTCATTCTATCAGCAATATACATACTCCTCTGAGTACAGAAGAGGTGTAAATGGCAGGAAAAATGGTTAGCAATACAAAGCAAACACTAGCAGAAGCTTGCAATTCATCTGTTTGAAATTAGCAACAACATTAATATATGGTAACAAAAAAGGAATGTTTCATGCAATCGACAGTATTTGGTGTAGCTGCCTGCAAAATACACAGCATCAGTCCTGTTGTATGCACAAATTAGTGCTGACTGTAGCATAAATGCCTATATACACTAGATAGATTAGATGATCTTCAATGGCAGTTTTGTCTGGAGTAGGACTGACTATAGAATTTCTTCCATTTCACAGTAAGGAATAGACCCTACTGTTTATACCCTACTGTTAATACATCCTACTGCTTGGATTGCCTCTAGCACTGGCCTCCAAACTCATGTAAGCAAAGTATGTTACCAGATATCTAAAATGCTCACGATGGGCTCCTGCAGAGGTGTGAGTTATAATAAAACTTGGAGAGTATGGAAGACTGCAGGAATGCCCACACAAAGACCAAATTCTGGTGCAATGTTAATGTCTAGTGCAACTATAGCAGAACATCATTTGTTGTTTCATTTTATAGTGATTGCTCAAACCTAGTGTTACTGCTAATCAGTAAAGTCATTGTTTAACATTGCATGTACATTTCCTTGACATATGAGAGTCCAATGGGCAGAATAAAACAGGAAAGTTTAAGAGTATAAATCACCCCCATTCTTTCTATTTTCTACTCAGCTCACTTGAGTTGATTACCTGATATATGTTCAGCATACCAAGAAAAACAGATACACTCCCATGAGGGTACATCATACAAAGAGCAAAGTATGGCCTCTTAATTTAGATAACTTAATTTAGATCAAGGAAAGCTATAAAGAAAGAATATAAAATCTCTAAGATAAAGTAGGATAGCTCCTCTTTGTCCCAAAAGTTCTTCTCAGATGTTTATATTCAAAATGACTTCCCTCATTTTAACCTCATTACCTGTTGTGCACACTACTGGTGTCCCTCTCCCTTTTGCTGTTGGAAATTTACCACAAAAATAAAGAATCATAACATCGAGGTTTTAGGCCTCATCTTCACCACATTTGGCTTTTAACCACATTGGTAAAAAGAGTTACTTATTTACATAAATCCTACATCATTCAACATTTCCTGTATTCATACATTTTATTTCCCTCATTTAGGGTCTTTGTCACACACTACATCCTACTTTCTGGCCTTGGCAGGTTGAAAGGTACGGATCCTTCATCTTGAACCCCCTTGCAACCAAACCTCTGCAGCAGGCAGCACCCACCTTATATTTAAAAGGAAACAAAGGAAAGAATCATAGCATACAGTGATGAGTAGGTCTGAAATTCAGGAGCATTTTCAACTCTGAGTTTTATAAAATTGAACAATTTTGAAGAACCAACAAAAACACTTAGTGCAGATAATTATCTGCCTAAGAGAAACCTAGAAAGGATACCATCTCTCCCTGCAAACTCTTGAACTGAAAAATTGGTACCTTCCTCAGTGAGGAAAGTCTTTTTTTTTGTATTTCCCAATTGATGGACAATGCACTTTGGTTCTTACCTTCACAGAGAGAGAGAGAGAGAGAGAGAGAGAGAGAGAGAGAGAGAGTGTATGTGTAACTCCCAGTGATGCTCATCTCACTTTTAGAAGCAACAGTGACAAATCTGGAGAAGAAATCTTTTCTTGATAAGTCAAAGTTTCTATCCTGTCCATCTCACTTCTGCTATCACATTCGATAACCAGGGAGAATAACAGAATATATGTCTGAAATTTTTTCTTTATCATCCCTTCTTGATCCGCTGAATCATATAGAGGCAGAAGTGAGAATCATGTGGTGTTCAAATCAAGCAACTAGCAGTGTTTGTAGTGAAACAGCTTCAAAAAAAAGCAAAAGCTCAGCCATATAGAAGAATATGGGGCCCTAAATGACAGACTCCTTTTTCCAACTCCCCCCCAATCCATCAAATGACAATAAAGAGCAGACAGAAAAAACCCACTTTGATACTCAAGAAGTACCTCACACAGCACCAGTGGGGCAAAGATGGCTTTTTAACTGCAACAACTATAGGACCCTCCCCAACTCTGATCCTACGTCAAGTCATGGAAAATGAATAAATTATTTTCTCCTGGAGAATTCTTTGATTAATATATATGGGCATTTTCAATTGTTAAATGACCACTAAGGGGAGCCCATATTTTATGAATGCAATAGCTTAGTGAGAATTACAAAGAGAAATTCATAGTAGGTAAGATCTATTGAGTTCTATGTTAAATCATATCATGAAATATGGAATGCAAATCCAATTCAATATAGGCTATGTCTACATTACAGAGCCTGTGCTGGGATAGGTCCTAACTATAAATGTAGCACACACTAATAGGAGGAGTTTTTCTGCCATTGTAGGAACACCACTTCTCCAGACGACATTAGCTATGCCAACAGACACTCTTTGGTTGGCATAGCTGCATCTACAGCTGCATCTGGGGGCTCTGTCAGCATGACTATGTCACTAGAGGGCATGGTTTTCACATATCCCTGACCAACACATCTATGCCAGTGTAAGCTTTAAGCATAGATCAAGACTTCGGATATGTCCACGCTACAAATTTTAGCCAACTCAAATTATGTTGGCATAAAGCTGCTTCAGTTAGTATATCACTTGTGTACATCCATAGTTGTCTCCTTGCATCAGTGCTGTGTTTCTATCCCTGCATTGGGCTCGCTTATGCTCGACTGCCAGGACTAACTTGATTTCAGTGGAGTCTCAAACAGGTCCTGGCTCACAGAATAAGCTGGACCCTCCCAGTCGGATATCCCCCCTCCCTCCTCCTCCTCCTCCTCACAGCTCATGGCAGAGGTTTCTGTCTCCTTGGAGGTATCTATGGTGGCTTGTAGGGTAGAGGTAAGGTCTCCGCTAAGTATGGCATGCAGCTCTGTGCAAAAGCGGCAGGTCTGCAGCTCAGCACCAGTTCAACTGTTGGCCTCCTTGGCCTCCTGAGGTGCCTGATGCTGTTCCTTCCTTCATGCGGAACTGCTGCTAGTCCCAGTCGTACTCTTTCTTCTGCATCCCCCGAGTGATCTGCTCGTAATGTCCACATTTCTGTCACTGGTCCGTAGCTATGCCTTCACGGACCTTTCTCCTCACAGGCCCAGTAGATCCAATATCTCCTGTCTACTCCAGGACAGAGAGCATCTGGAGCATGTAACTGGCATGGTCAGCCGGGCAGTTGCACACAACCATGGAGAACTGCTAGGTGTGCTCATGAAGATGGACAATCAGAAAAAGATTTTTAAAAAATTTGTGAGCTTTTAAAATGAAGGGAGGAGTTTCCAGTCTCCATGACCCCTGGGCAATGGGGTTCACAATTGTGACCAAAGTGGTCAATGTTGGGCATTGTGGGACAGCTGCTGGAGGACTGTTAGGGTTGACACAGGTAATGCAGTGTCTACATTTGCACTGTGCCAACCTCAATACATTGACCCTGGCTCAATGTCAGTCAGGGAGGTGGTGTTACTATATTGGCATAATGGAGAACTTACATTGGTGTGAGATGAAGCATAGTCACATGCACAATAAGGGTTACACGAGGTGGCTTACGTTGACTAACTGTAATGTAGACCAGGCCTTATTGTGTGCGACTCAACACAAAGTGTGAAGATAAAAACAAGCCAAGTTTGAGGGACTGGATTGCTTCAAAAGTAGATTTCTAGAGCCTTTAATGAGTGTTTCACCTATACTTACCTGTTTAAATGCAAACCAGGCTGTTAATGACCAAAAAGCTACCAGTCTTCATCTGTTCAGTATCTAATATGTCAAAGGAACTGATTTCCTATGGCAGAGAAAACCCACATGAAAACTGGTACTTGTTGGCAGTCTCAGCACAAAGACCAAGATTTAACCGGACATGGAGACTGAACTATCTTTTCACCCCCTGCATGTGGGCCCTCTGGGGCACACATAAGGCATGTTACTGAGATAGCTTATATTGGTTTTTGACCATGCTGTTCGCATGAGAAAATCAAGCTTTTTTCTGAGACTAAGCAAACACCTTTCGCAACCTGCTGAAAAAACACATTCCATGTACCGGATAAAGTCCAAACTAAATCTTCTTTAGCATTGTTAACAAAGGAAACACTAATATAACAAAACGATTAACTCAAACTTTCTCCCCAGGCCTGGCTGCTCCTATAGTTCCTCCCTCAGGACTGTTTAGCCATCACCTTGGATCCTCTCTCCCCCAAGGGGTGGCTAATTTCTGAGCAGGCAGCTCTTCCTACACAGTTCTTGGCAGGCTGGGTTATATCCAAAGCAGGGTTATTTCTATTTATCTCTAAACTTTCTGTTAATGCTTCTGCACCTTAAATGACAAGACTTAATTTTCAGGGAGAATAACTCACTCAGTGACAGATAAATTTTGTTGCTGGAACAGCAGTTTACGCTGTGGGAGCAGTATTGAATGGCCTGAGTACAGCAGTTTCCACACCCACATACTCATATCTTTCTCTCATATTCTGGTGGGATAAGACATCACCGTCCTCAGTAAGCAGAAGCTGCTTAATTCTGTTGTAATACATTGCTAATAGAGTACGTCAAAAATTTTGTACATAATGTTCTGTCAAAAAAAGCAAACTTTTTAAAATAAAACACCCAGAATTATCAAAATTATCAAAAATCTTCTGTTTGTCACAAAATGTTGTTAATTATTTTTTTTAAACAGAAGTTACTAAAAAATTTTAATTTTTTAAATTTTACACTTACCAATAACCATGTTTTCTTATGCAAAGCCAGATTTTTGTTAAATGACATTTTTTCAAATTTTCTATTTTGTAAATTTCAGTAAGAACCAATTGTGGAAGATTTCACAAGAAAATGAAATAGGTTCATTTTGAACCCTGCATACCATACATTTTTCACAAAGTTAGTTTCCTGCTTTTCTACCAGAAATAATTATTTTCATTACTATTATTTATTTGGTAAGTATAAGCAATATGATCTATCTTACACAAGAAACATATGAAGATGGTCCCTGCCACAGAGAATTTGCAATCTCTCTGCACAACGGCCAAAAAAATAAGACACACAGGGATATCCCAAGAAGAGTTATCTTAAATTAAGATTAAGATGAGAGGAACATGAGCATTTTTAATATTAAGCAAGAACAATAATAAGAATGGACATACTGGGTCAGACCAATGGTCCATCGAGCCCACTATCCTGTCTTCTGACAGTTTCCAATACCAGATGCTTCAATAGAACAGAGCAAACACCAAGTGATCCATTCTCTGTTGTCCACACCCAGCATCTGGACTAGAAGTTTAGGGACACCCAAACCGTGGGATTGCAGCCCTGACATCTTGGGTAATAGCCAACAATGGACCTATCCTCCATGAACTTAATTTTTTTTTTAAATCCAGTTATAATTTTGGGCTTCACAACATCTCCTGGCAACAAGTCCCACAGGTTGATTATGTGTTATGTGAAGAAGTACTTCCTTTTCTTTTAAACCTACTGTCCATTAATGCATTGGGTGATCCCCTGGTTCTTGTTATACAAAGGGATAAATAATACTTGTCTGTTAACTTTCTCTACACCATTCAGTATTTTATAGACCTCTATCATATCTCCCATCCGTTATCTCTTTCCCAAACTGAATAATGCCAGTCTTTTTAATCTCTCCTCACATGGAAGCTGTTCCAGACCCTTAACTATTTTTGTTGCCCTTTTCTGTACCTTTTCCATTTCTAATACATCTTGTTTGAGATGGGGCAACCAGAACTGAATGCAGGTGTGGGCATATCATGGATTTATATAGCGGCATTATGAGATTTTCATTTTATTTCTGTTCTTTCCTAATGGTTCCTAGCATTCTGTTAGCTCTTTTGACTGCCATTGTACATTGAGAAGATGTTTGCAGAGAATGATCCACCATAATGCCAAGATCTCTTTCTGAGTGGTAACACCTAATTTAGACCTGAATTTGTATGTATAGTTGGGATTGTTTTCAATATGCAATACTTTTTATTTATCAACACTGAATTTCATCTGCCATATTGTTGCCCAGTCACACAGTTTTGTGAGATCCCTTTGTAACTCTTTGCAGTCTGCTTTGGACTTGAGTAATTTAGTTATCATCTGCAAACTTTGCTACCTCACGGTTTACCTCTTTTTTCAGATAGTTTATGAATATGTTGAACTGCACTGCATGTTTGCATGTTGCATGTTTTTGTTCTATGGGTCTCATGAATGCAGTGAGGCTTTGAAAAATGTGAATCAGAAGAAAGTAGGCTGGACTGAGATTGGCAGTGTGTTTTCCATAAACATGGCAGCACAAAGAAAATATGAAAATGGGATTGGGAAAAGATAGCAAGAAGACATCCAGATTGACTCAACGGGCAAAGGAAGCAGGTGAGGAAGAACAGTATAGGATACAAGATCAAACGGGCAGGGTGGAGTTATGTAAATGTACATTTCATATTTACATTAAAGATTCACTTTCTACTTTCTATATTTCCAAAGTTGGGGATTTTGTTCCTCTGGGAAGTGATTGTCTCTGAACAATCATCATAGTAGCTAGCTGTCTGCATTACATGGGATAGCCACCATTGATGGTCTCTTATGCCCATCTCCTTAATCACCCCCTCCAAAGAATTACAAAATCTAGAAGTGTGACCTCAACTGAAAAATCTGGTTGTGGAGTGGAATGGATTCAGGCTCCTCATCTTGCTCATGCTACAAGAACTGCTACCCTGATGAAATTCTTTTCCTTGGCTTATATTTTTGCCCCACTGTCGAGAGCTCAGTTCTTGTATAGAAGAGAGATTTAGTTTTGATTTCTGTTCTGTCATTTAGCAAACACATTTTTCATGGTTTGGGTTACAGGTATGGGAGAATACAACAAATGCTTTCAGTTCAGAGAATTACTTTTCTTATAAGGTTTCAAATTTCTTTAGTGAAAACTTTTTATGACGTGCTGTTTAGATGAGGAGCCAGCATTCCACAGCTTGAGATTCAGATAACATCTTGGTCTTCTACACTTGGCGCCACAATTTATTTCCCTAGGACGTGAATAGGCATGAACTTCAAAACCTAGGTGGGAACGCTGACATTATGCCAAGCAGTATAACATTGCCTGATTAATCCTTGTCAAATGCTTTGAAGATGTAAAGTTCTGTGTAAGTCCTGGGTATAGTACCTAATTGTCTTCAGTACAGCAAAATGATTCTCCCATGGACAGGCATGGAAATTCCTCTACTCATGCCCTGCAATACTGCTCCAGTAACAAATCTAGTTTTCTCCCTAAAAATTAATAGTCTTGCCCTATAGGGTGCAGAAGTTCCACAAAAGATTGAGACAATTAGAAGCAGCCCAGCTTTGTGTATAACCTAGTGCTCCAAGAACTATCTATGTATTCCTGCCGACTCAGACATTACTCAGCTCTGGCTTCCAGAAAACTGTTTTTATAGAGCTCCCTTGTATTGTCAGACTGGGACTTAAGCCCAGATCAATAAATGGACTGGTGCAGGAACAGAGGAAAAGGCTTGTGCCTCCCCAGTTCAATTCAAAGAGTGCTATGATCTAGTTCACTCACCACCATCATCACTACAGACTACTAACTGTGAGGACTTCCATAATGTACAGGCCTCTTACAATAGTTTGCATGAACTGCAGAGGTGCAGAATTGCCCCACATATACTCTTTCAGCTTTGTCTTGACCCCACTCCAACATGCCTTCTGCTACAGAGACAGCACAGAGGTGGCTCAGCAAATGTTGTATGGGCCATCTATGCTGGTGAGGCTCTTTAGTAGTACTGCCACAAACGTGTCATAGGGGATCTCTGAATCTAATCTTTTATCTTCCTCACTGCAGCCTGCATGCTGCTCAACAGCAATAATAAAAAGATGATCCCTGCCCAGAGGAGATTAAGAATGACATAGAATAAATGTTTAAACATGTACATAGTAATTCATCTAGAAAGATACAGGACAGGGAGATACATTTGCCTATGCAATATGGTTGTACTATTTATCTTAAGCAGCAGGTGAAAATCTATTTGTGATTTCAAGCGAGTGTTCACCATTTCTCTAAAGCCAGAAAAAAATTCTTAAACGTTTTACATTAAAAAAGCAATCAGAAAAAGAGTTCAGGCATACAACGAAATAGAAAGACACACAGGACCAGTCCACAAGATGTTGAGCACCCCGTACAAATAAGGCCCCTGCCCCAAAGGGCTTACAATCCTATAAACGAGAAACAAAATTGCATCCAGTGAAAAATATCTCCATAAATTAAAAATAAATGTAGCTTTGTTACTGGTTTCTGTAAACATGCAAATTAAACAATGTTCACCAACGCCAGTAAGTAGTCAACCAACCTGTAAGCAGCAACTGACAGACTGATTTGCTTTCCATCATACTGTTATTGAAATATTAAAGGAGGAGGGATATAAACATATCCTGTTGGAAAAGGTACTATATATACACATTTAAATGCGTGGATCTAAAAATTCAGAAGCAAAGCGTTAATGCTTATTTTTATGTCAGTTCTCGCAAGTCCCTCTAGTTCATGGAAGCTTCATATAATCAGCCCCTAATGCCATCACTGGTACAGATGGTACATAGCAACTGGTACAGACGGTACATAGCACCCACACTAGCGCTTGGGACAGTATAATTTTTGGTTTGTTAAGGATGTTAGGAAGAACAAGTACATCTGACATGTTACTTTAAAAAAAAGAAGTTGTATGAAGCTGTTTAAATGTTAGGAAAGGAAGCAGACTTGATAGGGCTGCATCAGAAGACAGAAGGCTGTAAAAAGTGCATAAGTCATAGTATCCAATGACAAATTTTATGTTTAAGATGGTTCTTATCACATAGATCTCAATACCAGATGTGTGATAGTATCCACTTATAAAAACAAACCATATCTAAAAGATTGAAAATATTTAATTTTTAAATAAATTGCAACTAGTGTCCATCCTACATTGTACGTTCATTTCGAGTTGTTTTCCATAAGGAAAGCTCCTTCACTGTACTTGTGAAGTTAGTTTTAATATTACTCAAAAGTAGAATTAAATAACATAAGTTTGGGTTTGATGTTGTACAGCAATTGTACATTTGTACAACTGATTGTTTGATCTGCTAGTCTTGCCTCTGCAATTGAGCCAATACACAAGTTTGTTGAAGGGGATCCACAAACCCAATTCCCATTCCCCCATACTGTTATACTCCACTTGTTAAGCACCTCTACAGTGGTTTGGATTGACACTACACAGGAAAGAGATGCCACAGCAGAGAATCCTCCCCTCCCTATAAAAACTCGCCTTGGTTGTCTTTCTTCCAGTGAAGCTGCCTCCATTCTACTGCTTTTAGAACATTGTGTCCCCAGAAATGAGACAGGATGTGACTAATTCCGTTGACGATCTCTGACCCAGAACAGAATTCAGCTCACTTCTGTGCCAGTGTTGGCTCTGCAATGCTGGAAGACAAAAATACCATAAAAGCTTAGTCAATAAGGCAAATATCATGCACAGAGATGAAGATACCACTATTAATCACTTCTCTGATTATAAGCACACCTTAACAGACCAACTTTTAAACCTACTGCCACACCTTTCTGCCATTGACAGTTATGCCAGAAACATTAAACTGCAATGGCTATGTTTGGATGGTCCATTTATTTGACAGGTCACTACTCAGCAATGAAATCTGAAATTTTTAAACTAGATAAATCTTGCAAACAGAGGAATTTTGGATCCCCATCTTAACCTTAACAAATGTCCCTTTAAAGGGAGGGAGGAGTAAAAATTATCAAAAACAAAAAGAATGATACACAGGAGATAAGTAGTAAAGCAATATTGAAAGCTAACCTGTTACTACTTAGCCAGTTGAAGTACAGCACTCAAGTAATCCTTCACAGCCTTTGTATACTGTACTATAGTCATTACACATTCAGTATTTTATTTCATTTCAAAATTTTAAGCAAGCATTATGGAACTTCAGTTTTTTGCATCCAAATTCAATGATACGTTACAATGTAAGATTACCCAAGCTCCAAATGGTTCAGTTTAGAAGTAATTGAATTCTACGCGTATGCAAGGAAGAATTTACAGTGCCACTATTTCTTTAATTCGGCACGCTGTTTCAAAGCGATGTGAAGATCAGCGAACACGTGCTGTTACACATACAGAAGAATCTTCCTTAATGAAAGCATGTTTACAAAGTCAGAAGCGCAGCAACTATCACGTTGCCCATTTATGGATCTCTCGCTATTCCTAGAAATACGGGTTTTTAAAATGTATTAACAAACCTCTTACAGGCACTTCTGTATGAGCAGAGATGTTCAAATATACAGTAATTCTGAAGAAATTCCAGCTTAATTTTTTTTTAAAAGTCACCCTTCATTTTAACCCAGAAAAGCAGTATAAAAAGGAACTCTTATTCACCATGTGAAATGTCATGCACACACATTTCATTAAAGTGATACAAAACATGGCTTTCTTTACTCAAGTTCCATAACAGACTAGAATTAATCTGCAATGAATGTCTTCTGCTGAGATAGACTGTCAGTTTAATGCTACGCCAAGCTTGAAAAGATTCTGCTACCCATATGACAAGTGGCTAGGTAGTATAAAAGCTCTGCCCCTCTTTATAGTAGTTTCTTATAAATGCTACTTTGGGAAGGTGTCAAAGCCTCACAATTGATACTTACGTTTCAATTCAATAATTTCACTTGTACTCTTACTGAACTGCATTTTGGATCCTGAATAGAGAACCTCATTCTGACATGAGCAAATGAAAAGTTGCTTAAGGACTATCCAAGGTTTATATTAGATAAACTTAAAAAGAACAACTAATTTTTGTAATTTAAGTTATTTGCAATATCCTTTGCACCCTTTGGGGCTGCACTGATTTCCTGACAGGGCTATATCAGATAGAGATTAAGCACTGGCATCTTGTATGCTCACCAAACTTAAATTTATAAAGTCTTATGTCTAAATATTTGTGTACCAGCATCAATAGTATCATAGCTCTAGAAACAGCTTAGTCTTGGACACTGGACACACAGCAGAGCAAGGCAAGCAAAAATGCAGTAAGTCCTACAAAAATAATGGCTAGTTTGTTAAAATTAAAAAATTCAGAATAAAAATTTCTTCGCACCATAAAATCCTAAAAATTTTAATAGTAATGCGTGTCTGACCTAGTGGTTTTGACTGTCTCTTTAGCACTGAAAAGCTGGACATGCAGTTTTTAAACAAATGAACCCTGTTCACTTTACAAAAAGGCAAATATTGCAAAAAGGGAGAATATACTTCCTGGAAGGAAAGTCAACATGACAAAACAGAGATACTGTTTGCAAGTACATAATCAGCCCAAATGAGCAGGAATATCACACAGCAGATTTTTGGTAGCATTATGTTTGTCACAAAAACTGCTCACCAGTCAAAATGGCAGTAGTTACACCTTAAATTTCTTTTTTGATAACATTACAAATGCAGTGAAGAAAAGTGACTATTCAACATTAAATATAAAAACCATTTATAAAAACACATCAGAATTTTATTGCTTGAAGAATACAGCATATGAAAAAAGCACAAGAACATCCAAAGAAAAGATCACAAGGAACCAAACATATTATACCATACATACCAGATGCAGTAAAATGTTAACCTGAATTCTGCATCAGAAAAAACAAGTGTGAAATACCTAATTTTGTTTACTTAAAAGAAAAAGACTCAATTTAAAATAGAAAGTGTGAGTTGTTACAGTACAAATTAGAAAAGCCAACACTGCATATTAACATTGTTTTACTAGACTAGATTTACTACCTTTGGTACTTAAATCTTTACAGAAAACCACTTCCTTAGTCAAATCTTGTCCAACGTATTTCATGAAAGTTTTTCAACTTAACATTCAACAAACTAATCTTTACTTTTTGAGCCATCACTGCACAGATGCATTTAGAAAATGTGCAAGTTTATTCAATATGTAACTTAACTTCTCTAAAATTGAAATCAAAAGCTGCTGTATGATCCTTGGAGATCTGAATATATGTCAACTATACCTTATTCAGCTCGCCAATTAAAAATGGGCACACTGTTTTGTTTACTTCACTATGTAAACAGATTGCTGCACCCACAACTCTTAGTCAAAATTTTTTACCAGAAAAAATTGCCAAGGGCATACTAAAGTCTTTGTTTGGGTTTTTTTGTTTTTTTTTAAAAGAAAAGACAAGGCATTCTCATACAGCTATCTGATCTGATAATCTGCACTAGTATGCAAGTGGCTTTTCCATTCTGCTGGAAACAAGAGTACCAGAATATAGGCCAACATTTCTTCAGTAAATATTAAAATTCTATAATGGATACAACTGTGCTTTATTTCCACACAAAGAACAGCTGCCCATCCATTTATATAAACAGAATTTTCAAAGTCAACCTGTCAAAAAGACTCCTCTCTCTTTCCTGATCCATGTGGCGCTGATCACTCTTGGGGCATACTTTCCTAACTCAACTTGGACAGAATCATCTGCACCTACTAACCGGTTTGAATGAAAAAAATGGTTATTGTTTCTTAAGGTAGCTGAGGAATCCATTGGTAACCTAGTCTGGAAAATGTTAACATTATGCTGACAATGATAACTAACCAGGGTTAAATAAAAATCCCTCTTTTACTGCAAACATGTTCATTAGCTTCAACTTTTGCCTTTGTAGGCTTGAACATTTAATAATTTGCAGTTAAGTCAATGGAACTAAAACAATTCTGTTTCACCAAGGTCCAGCTTTACATTTGAACAATATGAACATGTCTGGACTATGCAAGTAATACCATCAACAACAGTTAACATTAAATTGGAGTGAAATAAGAATTATTAGTTCTCTAAACTGGATAGTCTTTGAAATGAAATATCCATTTGGTTCAAGACCCTTCATAGATGCCATAATAAAATCCTGGGTTTATTTTTTCACCCCATAAAAAAAAAAAGACAGAATTTCTATAACTCCTATTAAACATACCTTGTCCTAGCTTGCTGAAAATGGATCTTTTCAAATTTTTAACAAATGTGGTATTTGAGCACATATAATATTTATTGCCATATATATATATCCTCATTTTTAAAAGGACAAAGAATTCAGACTTTACTATGCTGACCTCTTTGCTTCTTTCCATTATGCAGATTAAGTGTGTACTGAACCACTCCCCCCCAAAAAAACAATTAAAAATTCTCTCTAAGATTTTATAGTTAAAAGGGTAGAGAAATGCAAATGTGGATTTAGAGCTTCTGTATAAATCTCCCCATTTTATAAACTTGTGGTTTATTTTAACACTGTTTATTGATCAAATAAATGACGCACTGCTATCTAAAATTTCCATATACACCATTAAAAATCCAAAGTTGATATGCTATTGAACCTTAAATCTTTAAGAGTTCAAAAAGAAGACAGTTTTTACATGTACAGCACATAACAGCAGACATCCCTATAATACCAATGGCCAGTCCAAGATGCATACAAAATTACAGGTAAGCATTCATTTCACTGTTTTCATTGTGCAGGAAAGAGATTTCTCAGTGGGGAGAGAAACTCAGCTGGTGAATTTCAGATATCATCTTCTTCATCTTCATCCTGAGAGGATCCTGCCTGGTTGGATGCACTGGCTGAGGCAGCAGCAAGCTGTGCTTGTTGGGCCGCCTGTTGCATCTGTAGCCATTCCTGCTGGGCCAGTTCTGCTTGCTGCTGTCTAGCCTGAAGACATGAAAATTAAATGGTTAACAAAACCCAGATCTTCCAATATCCTGCTAAGGAATCAGTAGAGTACATTGGCAAAGGTTACATCAACCGCCTACCAGAAATGTCAGTTACCAAGTACAAAGTTTATATCTGAAGATAATCACTGTACATACAGTATGTCCAAAATACTGCAGTGCTTTGTATTGATATAAAGGGTTAGTTATTCTTCTCCTCTAATCAACAATCTAAACTCCTGTCTATTGATACGGTACCTTCTCCCTACCCCACCCCCGCTGTTGGCATAACCTCTTTTATGGTATGCTGTACAACCGTCATTTGCAGCATTAGTCTCAGAAAATGAAACAGGCTGGGTTAAATAAAAATGTATTTGAAAAACTAAATTTTAGGGCTTGCATACTGTCAGATGGGTACCATTTTCAAATGAAAAATTAACCGGGAATTTTGCAAAGTGGCTATCAGTGCAACAAGTATAATGAACATTAACAACTCGCCTTACTGCTTATCCACACTGCCTGTGTAATACTGACTAGGAATTCCAGGCCTAACCATAAGCAAGACATTTTTTAAAAGGTAATTCTAACTAAAACATCTTAGACCTTAACTGCAGCGCACACAGATTAAGATGGTTCTGACTAATACTTCACATGTTTAGAAATTAATTCGTTCTGAACATACATTTGTTATTTGTATACTAAATCAAAGCCTGAAATTAAATTAAAAGCAAAAACCGAAGGTGAGAAAAATGAAAACATGCACAGTCAGTTAAAGTTTGGAAGTGTCAACAGTAGAGAAGTGATTGAACAACATTCCTATTTATTATCAGGGCCAAACCTTTGCTGAACCTATATTCAGCCCAATCATCCTCCACCTCTCAACTCCATTTTTGCTTCTTTCTGAAATAAGAGTATCAAAGTTTTTTGCACCTCCAAAACAATTTCTTGTTTTTGTTACATAAATATCAAATGTTAAGTCTGGTTTTGTTGGATGATTTTTCAAGATTCTCAGAAGTTTATTGTGAGTTCATCTTCCTCAGTTAAAGGAGAAGGGGATGTTTGACATTTGACAGGATGTCTTTGTTAAAGGATTGTTAAGTACTGAAACTGCAAGTATAAAAAGGGCAAACGAAGTAAACAATTTGATTGTAAGTCCCTTCCTCTCTCAACTGTTATGTTTTATTTGCTTTTGATGTCATAATTTTTCTAGTTCTCTAATCACCATAGTCACCTCCCGGTGAGTTAAAACTAGGATTGGGCATTTGCCTGGAACAAAAATAATTGGTCAACTGACCAGTTAAACATTGGCCAAATATTTTAAAGCACTAATTTATTAGAACAGTAATAATGGTAACAAAAAAAAGTAAGCCTTTATGGTCTCCAATCAACTTAACCTTAGACAGACACTTACGCCTAGCTACAAAAAAATAAGTTCTTAATTGAGGTATTTTATCTCCGAAAAATGTGGAACACAATTTAATGAAGTTCTAAAAATGAAAGAATGGTACAATGATGCAATAAAAAAAAGATAGGCAACTCCCTATATCAGGGTATTCTCGCAGGAATATCTGAGAATGTCTGACAGTGGTCAAATAATAGGCAATCACTTGAGCAGCTTGTCAAGTCCACTTAAAGCCTGAATTTGTATCGGGGGGGGGGGGGCCAACAAAGCAGGAAAAAGAAAACTTAAAAACTTTTTCAGGCCTTCTTTTTATAAAAAGCAAAATAGAGCAAAAGCCCATTTCCCCCCTCTCTGTAGGACACCTTTAAAGTTACGTGCACATTTCCATTCAAATCCCATTTTCATTTTGAATTGTCTAGAACTTGTCTAACAGGAAGAAATTTTCTCAAACTATTGTTACAAAATATCCTCCTTAGGTAAACATTTCAGCAAGGACTCAGACTCTCAGGTCACCAAGGGACCAATATGATCATCTAGTCTGACCTCTTGCACAACGCAGGCCACAGACCCTCACCCACCCACTCCTGTAATAAACTTCTAACCTATGACTGAGTTATTAAAGTCCTCAAATCATGGTTTAAAGACTTTAAGGTACAGAGAATCCACCAGCAAGTGAGCCATGCCCCATACTACAGAGAAAGGCAAAAAAAACCCAAAGCCTTTGCCAATCCGCCCTGGGGGAACATTCCTTCCCAACCCCAAATATGGCAAAATCAGTTAAAACCTGAGCAAGTGGGCAAGACTCACCAGCCAGACACCCAAGAAAGAATTCTCTGTAATAACGAAGAACCCACCCTAGCTAACATCCCTTCACAGGCTATTGGCATATCTACCACCAATAGTCAAAGATCAATCAGTTGCCAAACTAGGCTGTCTCATCATACCATCCCCTCCATAAATGTATCAAGCTCAGGTTTGAAGCCAGCTAGGTTTTTTGCCACCACTGCTCCCCTTAGAAGGCTATTCCAGAACTTTACTCCTCTGATGGCTAGAAACCGGCATCTAATTTCAAATCTAAACTTCCTGATGGACAATTTGTATCCATTAGTTCTTGTGTCCACATTGGCGTTGAACTTAAATAATTCCTCTCCCTCCCTGGTATCTACCCCTCTGATGTATTTACAGAGAGCAATCATATCTCCCCTCAGCCTTCGTTTGGTTAGGCTAAATAGGCCAACTTCTTTGAGTCTCCTCTCATAAGACAGGTTCTCCATTCTACGGATCATCCTAGTAGCCCTTCTCTGCACCTGTTCCAGTTTGAATTCATCTTTCCTAAATATGGGGGACCAGCACTTCACACAGTATTCCAGATGAGTTCTTACCAGTGCCTTGTATAACGGTACTAACACTTCCCTATCTCTACTAGAAATACCTCATCTGATGCATCTCAGGACCACATTAGCTTTTTTCAAGGCCACATCACATTGGCAGCTCATAGTCATCCTGTGATCAACCGTACGCCCAGGTCCTTGTCCTCCTCTGTCACTTCCAACTGACGTGTCCCCAGTTTATAGCAGAAATTCTTGTTATTAGTCACTAAATGATGACCTTGCACTTTCCACCATTAAATTTCATCCTATTTCTATTACTCCAGTTTACAAGGTTATCCAGATCCTCTTGTATGATACCCCAAGCTTTCTCTGTATCGGCAATACCTCCCAACTTTGTGTCATCTGCAAACTTCATTAACACATTTCCACTTTTTGTGCCAAGGTCAGTAATAAAAAGGTTAAATAAGATCAGTCTCAAGACCAATCCCTGAGGGACTCTATTAGTAACCTCCCTCCAGTCTAACAGTTCACCTTTTAGTATGACCCATTGTAGTTTTCTCTTTAAACAGTTCTTTATCCACCTTTCAGTTTTCATATTAATCCCCATCTTTTCTAATTTAACTAATAATTCCCCATGTGGAACCTTTTCAAAGGATACAGTATTCCGTATCAAAGGATATGTATCAAACTGTATCAAGGACAATTCAGCCAGTCAGTAAAAGTGCAAAAGGATATTTTCCCCATTCCAAGAGCTGTAACAATTCTTTGAAGAGGTCTAGCACTAATGAGCTGGATTAAAAAAAGCTGACATTTACAAAGGAAATAGCCCTCACTGAGGTTTTAAGTGTTTCAGTTAAAATTACTCATATGCCTTCACTAGGGTTTGAAAGAGAATCAGTTTATTCAATTCAATACTATGGTACTTTTTTAAGCCATTTTAGCCAAAGTTCTAAATAAATGAAAACAACACCGGCACACATTAGTAGTGGACATGCACATCTAAGCTACACATTCAGTGTGGCAGTGCTCCATAAGTGCCCTGCTACACTGAACATCCATCTGCTGAGATACACATTCAGTGAGGGACTGCTCTGTAAAAACTTGTCTCAATGCACATGAACGCCCACTAAAAGTCAGTGGCTCTACAGCAGTGTTTCTCAACCTTTTTGATATCAGGGACCAGCTTGCTGCCTACCTAAACTGTGCCAGGGAGATCTAAGAAATGGGTGCCGGTCCAGTTGCTGTGAAACACCACTGCCACCGAATATTTCCAGATTATGTAACCGCTTCTCCCCATTCTTTTATTTTTGAAAACACTAGGAAATTCCATAAGCTTACATGGCTTAGAACTTAGAGTCAGTAATTGCCAAAATTAAGGTGTCCTCAATCTTAAATCTGCCGCCTCATGCCATAGTCATACAATCATAGGGTTAGAAGGGACCACAAGGATCATCTAGTTTAACCTCCTGCCAAGATGCAGGATTTGTTCAAGACATGCAAGACAGATGGTTATCCAGCCTCCTTTTGAAAACCTTCAGTGAGGAAACTTCTACAACCTCACAAAGCAGTCTGTTCCATTTTCCTTCTCTTCTTATAGTTAGAAAGTTTTTCCTCAGATTTAACTTAAATCCGCTAAGCTATAGTTTGAACCATTGCCACTAGTCCTGCCCTCTGTGGCAAAAGAAAACAACTTTTCTCCATCTTTTTTATGGCAGCCTTTTGAATATTTGAAAACCGTTATCATATCTCCCCCCTTAATCTCCTCTTTTCCAAATTAAACACACTTAGTTCCTTCAGCCTTTGTTCATACGGCTTGTATTCCATCCCTTTGATCATCTTTGTCTCTCATCTCTGGATCCTTTCCAGTTTCTCTACATCCTTTCTATATATTGGTGACCAAAGCTGGACACAGTACTCCAGCTAAGGTCTAACTAGTGCCAAGTAAAGTGATATTATCACCTTCCATGACCTGTATGCCTCTGTTAAGGTAACCTAAATTACATTTGCTTTTTTTGCAACAGCACCACTTTGCTGACTCATGTTGAAGTTGTGATCCACAACTCCCAGATCCTTCTCAGCAGTGCTGTTGCCAAGCCAGTTTCCCCACCATTCTGTATTTGTGCATTTGTTCTTTCTTTCCTAAGTGTAGCACCTTACATTTGTCTTCACTGAATTTAATTTTGTTGTCTACATTGTGCAATTAAAGACTGACATATTGCATTATAAAGTCACTTCTCAAATACTACATCACTGAATTTTTCCTACAAAGTTCAACAAAGTTCACAATGAATGAGGATGCCTCTGTATTCATATTTATTCATTCTTTAAGGAAGTTAGCTTTGCACATAAAGGAAAACTAGGGCCCTCATCTCACTGACCCTTATGCAATGCATAATTTCTCAGGTGTGTAATTTCACTGACTTCAGAGCCTAACAAATACCCACAAGTTAACAGTCATGAATTTCCCTCTTGACAATTTTAACAGATGAATATTTTAAGAAGTGCAATTGTCATTTAAGCAACCAGTGCTCTGGTTCTTCTATACATAACCACTGGTAAATTCTGGACCATCAACAGAACTAATCACATGCATGAGTTAAGCATATATATAAGTATATGCAGGACTGGAGTGCAAGTTCATCCATGAACTACTGATATATTGTTGAATCAAATAAAATGCATTGTTTTAGAATCTGATCAGAGATTTTTGCACATTATTAAATGAGGAACATTTTAGGTTTAATTTACTGACCGAAAACAAACTAGTGTGATTTGCATGTGCTAACAATTTTATAATGTATTTTTATAATCTCTGATGAAAACGTTAAATGCACACCTTCAGAGGACAGTCTCTACTATATAAGCAATTTTAAAATAGGTAGAAAATCAGGTCTAAATTGATAATGCCTCTTTAAATGTAATGTCAGTTAACTGTTTTAATTCCCCATTGTTTATATAACTCTCTCAGGAGTTTAAGAATATCCCTATCCCACCCCTCCTATGCTGCTTTTGACCTGTGTAGAGTGCAATTTTATTCAAGTCATTCACATTAATCTTGATTGCTAAGCTTTTGTTGTTGTTTTTTTAAGATAAATGCTATAAAGATAAGATTTTAACATTTTTAAGATAAATGCTATAAAACCAAACACTGCTTCTCCATCAGCCACACTGGCTTTTTTAATGTTAGCATGAAGGGAAAAAAGGTATCTGTGTGTTAATTTGTTACAGGACTATACTATAACATGTGTTAGCCATGTTATGAATTTCCAAACTTGTAAAAACGTCAACTATCTCATCATCTATTTAGCTATATATACCTGGCACTTTACAACATATCAAGTTTACCTGGGTTTTGACACTACATGAGTTTCAGTTAGGCCAGCGAGGAGGTTGCAATTAAGATGTGAGATAACCAGGGCCCAAATATGCATTTTCACCATTGGTACAGATAGAAAGGAAAGGATGAATTTTTAAAATTTAAAGTGGACAAAAAAGCAATATGATTTGGATATGGCCCAGATATGAAAAGTGCAAGATGGAGAAGTTGTAGATGACATTCTTGAAAGACCCTACACAAAGAGTAATTATGAGTGATTCACTGTCAGACTGGGAGGACATTTCTAATGGGATCCCACAGGGGTCTGTCCCAGGTCTGGTACTACTCAATATTTTCACCAATGACTTGAATAATGGAGTGGAAAGTATGCTTAGAAAATGTGCAGAGGACACTAAACTGGGAGGGTTGCTAGCACTTTGGAAGACAGGATTAGAATACAGAACAACCTTGACAAATTGAAGAATTAGTCTAAAATCAACAAGATAAAATTAAGTAACGGAAAGTGTAAAGTACTACACTTAGGAAGGAAAAAAGCAAATGCCCAACTACAAAATGGGAAATAATTAACTCGGCAGTAGCACTGCTGAAAAGGATCTGAAGGTCATAATGGACCACAAATTAAACATGAGTCAACAACATGACACAGGTTAAAAAAAAGGGTCTATTAACAGAAGTGTCATATGAAAGTAATTGTCCTGCTCTACTCAGCACTGGTGATGCCTTCAGCTTGAGTTGTCCAGTTCTGGGTGGCCTGGTTTAGGAAATAAATGGATAAATTGGAGAGAGTCCAGAGTACAACAACAAACGTGAAAGCGGGTTTAGACGTATGAGGAAAGGTTTAATAATTGGGTACATTTAGTCTTGAGAAAAGACGACTTGGAGGGGACCTAATAACAGTCTTCAAGTATGTTAAGGGCTATTATAAAGAGGACGCTCATCGTTGTTCTAAAGGTATATCCACCAAACGTAGGACAAGAAGTAGGGCTATTCTGCAGCAAGGGAGATTTTGGTTAGATATTAAGAAAAACTTTCTAGTTATAATGGTAGTTAATCTGGAATACATTTCCAAGAGAGGTTGTGGAATCCCTGCCTTTGGAGGTTTCTACAGACAGGTTAGGCAAACACCTGTTTAGGACGGCCTAGGTATATATGATCTTCCTGCTGTGCAGGGGGATGCTTTAGATGACCTCAAAGTCTCTTTCAGCACTACAATTTTATTATAGTTTATAGAAATTGATAATTCTCTAAAATATTAGTGCCATTTCCCTTCATCTGTACAACTGGACTAAAGACAATCTGGTAGTACAAGTAAAGGAATACAAAAAGTAGAACAAAATAACTTTTAAAACTCAAACAATTTTAAGTTTCTGTAAAATAGAAATACATGATTGAGTGGCATGGCTTTGATGTCATCCATGGCAAAGTAATATATTCATTTAAAACTGAGACTAATCAAGCTTACACATTTCTAAGCATCTCTGGTGTGTCAGATCACAGAAGTAACAAAGAAATTTCAGCACCTTGTTTATCCACTTGCATTACTTGCACTGAATCCGTAAGGTCAGATTCAGCAAAATCTTTCATAGTCAAGCAATCCATAAGACAGGATTTTAAAACAGATTATTCTAGACTTATGCATGTTTCTGTGACACTATCAGGGAGTATCTAGTTAATTTAATCTCACAGATAGATTTTTGCAATTAATGGGAAAAAAACCCCACAGATGTGAGTCAGAAATATTGCCTCACTTACTTTTGCAAATAATTCCTGTTGCTGCCTTAGGAGTTCTTCTTCAGGAATGCCAAGGTTTTCCAAACGAGTACTGGCCTTTCTTCTTTTTAGTGCTACTGTTTTGCATTCTTGTAAGACTTCTTTTACCTCACTGATATAGGAGCCAAAACCCAAGCTTTCTAGTGCTGG
This sequence comes from Mesoclemmys tuberculata, assembly GCA_007922155.1. Lineage (NCBI taxonomy): Eukaryota > Metazoa > Chordata > Testudines > Chelidae > Mesoclemmys > Mesoclemmys tuberculata. The sequence continues at coordinate 27,608,836 of ML675646.1, forward strand.
AAAAAAGAACACATGTTGCTCAATTAGCATAACTAAAATGTGTATTCACATACTTTTTCCTCCTGTAATAAGACACCAACTTGTTTTGTCCTGTAGGTTCCTTATTTAAAGTGGCCTATAACATTTTTTAAATTTGTACCCTTTTACTCTTCTGTAGTGCATAAAGGCCTAAACCAGCGATATTCAAACTGTATGATGTGCTGCACTGAGGGAGGATGGAGGGGGAGGAGTCGAGGGGCGTGGAAGAACATTGGGATGGAGGTGGTGGTGGGAAGCACTGCCACCAGGCAACTCAGGCTTCAGTCCCACACAGCGGGGCTCCAGGAGGCATTGTCGCCTCCACCCCAACTCACTTGAGCAGGCCACCCAGCCTATGGGTCAGTGTCAACATCCGCTGTGGCTGGGCTGATTTCCACTCCTAGCAGGGTCCATGCCTATTACTGGCTCAGCCCCCAGAGACTGTTGCACACTCCTTCCCCAGCCCTGAAAACCTGAGGAGCAGGTATTGTGTTTTTATCTGGGTTTAGGGGGGGAACACAACCAAAAATTGTAACTCAAAGGGGGGGGGCTCAGCTCAACAAGTCTGAAAACCACTGAACTAAGCCATATTCCCTTATTCTCTTGCTGCACCAAAAGCGCACTTCTTAAAATCTTCAAAATTTGAGACTATCGAGTGTGCTCTTCCCTGGAAGACTCTTTGGGCCAAGTTGGGCATCTCAGATGCATCTCATATCTCACCTGAAGTGTCAGGAGTTGAATCTTTAAAAAAATCCTGTTTTTCAAGTATTCATTACACAGAGTTAATTAAACAAGTGGTTTCAAATAGTAATTAAAAATCCCTTTCTTTCTGAACTGTTCTGAACTTTTGCGTCCTGTGAGTCATAATTTGCCTATTCACCATTTATCAGTAATTCCCCCCTTTAAACCTAAACCTGAAAACTACATCATGTAATTCAGTAACATTGGACACAACACACAGCTTTGTTTAGACAACTAGTTCACTGACCGTGTTTGTGCAGACAATTTTCTTTCTTGTATGATCATGGTTTTAATATAATTCTAGCCTTATTGTGTTTTAAGTTTAAATCACAATCTGCTGGTAGAGAAATAGCACTGAAACAAATTCACAATAGCAACCATCAATCACTGATTCACTAAACCCTCCAACTTTTATTTACAGCAACTCAACTAACAATCTGAAATTAATCTCTTAATAACTCATTGCCTGCCATTAGCAAAGGATGTGTGCCGTAATATCAATCAGCAAATATTAATAAGTCATTCCATAATTCCAATTTTTAGCTCCCATAAAAAACTGACATGTATTCACTTAAACATGGCAGTAGATTACTGCTGCATAGTCTTGTTAAAAATGTCCTTTCTTCCTCAGAAATTTTAGTTTACCATGGAGAATGAATTTATATAACATCTACTTAAAAGGAACACAACATTAAAAGGCATAAAAACTGACCCACTAACATATGTCCCAGTTGGAGATAACTGCCTCAGGGACTGCGGGTACTGTATGTCAGTTGACCTCAATCTCACTCCATGGAGACACTATTGTATTTTTAACAGAAGATGACAAACTCCAGTAGAATCACATAAAGATACCCTTTTGTAAGAGCAATGGTTTGTTGAATATGGTCTTCACTATAACTCATGTTTGTGTCCCTCTGTTGGCAGCAGTGATTTCAGAAAAATTATGTCTATAAACCATATAGGAAAGTCCCTTCAATATGAGAATTGTCAAAGGTAATTCAATTTTTAGGCACAGCAAAATTAACTTGTCCTTCCAATTCATTCAGCTCACAGCATATACATTAAACTGCATCACAAGTCATGCATAACGTTTTAAAATTGTACACTACCAAATATAGTACTTAACCTTCAACCTCTGATAATTGGCAACGGATATCGCCAAACCACTTTTGTTCTAACCTTGATCTCCTGTTTACTTATCAAGGAAGCGCTTAGACTTATAGAAAATTCTTTGTACTTTTAAATTTCTTAGCTATATTTCATAAAAGTGAGGGAACTAGTCAAAGCAACAAGAAAATACCAAGACAAGGAAACAGTTTAATTTCCTAGTTATAAATTTAAAGCAATTTCATATAAACCAGACAAATGAATGGAATCAGTCCCACATTTCCCATTTTGCTTAAGAACAGATATATATGGTGGTGTGTGTGGGGTACGACTTACATCCGCCCAAAGTCCCCTTCTTCCCCATTTAAGGAAAGTAGACCAACTAGAAAAGTGTATTTTCTTAATATTCTGAAGTCAGCACTGATATGCAACAATTTGGCAATTTCAGGAGAGAAAGGATTGCTAATTTAAAATCCCACCCCAATATAAATACTAGTATATTGCCATACCGAGTTACAATTCAGTAGCTGTCCTCTCACCCTCCCTAACACATTAAGATACCGTTCCATCTTGTAGCATAGCTGGGACCTAACCATGTTTTTAACAGTTTCCACAAAATATACTACAGGGTTGGACAGCCAGCATCAGGGAACAACTGTTGCAATCAGGTTCCTAAAAGTTGTTTTATTGTAGATGGGACCCAACTTTTATCCACACTGAGCTTTGAACCATACTTTAAAGTAGTTTGAACAGTTGGAAAAAAAAAAGGGTTCTGGATTCACTGGTTTCAAACATTATTCAGTTAGCCATTGAAAACAGGATGAAAGGTAGAGAAATACTGCCTTTTAATTGCTAATTTGGTCTGCAGCCACAGGCTCCTAATGGGCTCTTCAATGCTATTAGATGCCCGAACAGCAGCAGTAACAACATACAATCATTTCCATCTGTGCCTAGCCACATTACACCCCATCTTCATCAGACATAGACCTGCCTTCAGTGATTGACTCATTAGTGCCCTCTATGCTTGATTATTGCAGCTCATATCTAGGAATGAAATGACATCCTGAAAAAGCTCCTGCTGTAGAAAACACATCTGATTAATAGAGGCCCACTATTATCACCTCCATTCCAGCATTCTACTGTCAGACGCTATTCTGGATCCTAGTCTGTCTTGGTACTCAAAGCCCTTAATGGGACTGGTCTAAGCTACCTGAGAGATTGCCTCTCAGCTCCATGACTATCTATAACAGCAACATTCACCTGAACAAAGGAACAACTGACAAATGAAGAGTGGGCTTGGAAGTGAGGAACAAGGAACAGCTGCTGGGAAAGATCTTAGATATGATAAGAAGGACTATGGACCTCTCCATTTTCAAACGTAGCACAAAAACTATTTCTTCAACTTACTGAGGGAAAGCTTAGTTCTTCACAAACTAAAAAGGTTTAAAATGAATTAAACTAGGAAGATACATTAAAAACAGATAGCAATCTACTTTGGAGGCTGTACAAAACTACAGTGATGATGGCCACATAAGTACCTGGATAAATAGTCCTGGTCTTGAATTTGATTTTTTTTTTAAATAAGAGGGGAAGGGTTGGTTCTTTCTTCACCAGCCAAAAATGTTTGAAAACTGATTTAAAGGAACCGTTAACTTAGTAAGACAAACAAGTAAATTTCTTTATTAGTAAGATCTTTGAATACTAAAAATGAAAGCTGTAAAAATAGAATTTACTAGTCACTATTCATGCTCTAGTTATTTTGTACATTTTATTAAACTTGGATAATGAAACCGTCTTCCTTTTGTTTGTCAGTTTCACTTTTAAATTGGCTATATTTAGTTGACAGCATCTTTCAGCTACATTTACTTTTAAACAAAGTTTATATTCTGTTTTCAAAATTGGTTTTAAAGCCCATTGTAGACAATGCCAATTCACACAGCAGTATTACTTTATCACTGACAAATATTTTCTGATGAAGTTAGTGGCACAACTTTCAACAGCTTTGCTATTACAATTTGCACATGTAGATATTCGTCCTCTGATCTGTTTGGTTTACTTTAAATCTACATAGAAGAAAATAGCTCTGATCCACTACATGTCTTACTTTCAGATACAAGCAAACAGGTTTGATATTCTATTTCTACTTTTGGCAAATAAGTTTCCATAAATCACTAGATTTTAAAATTTGAATACATTAATTTTAGTTTATTACTTATTCTTAGAATTTGTATTGCACTAGCACCTACATTTCCAACCAAGACTGAGGTCCCACTGTACTAGACACTGCACAGTGAGAGACAGTCAGAGAACTCTATGAAGCATACTGGAGAAAGCCTCTTTGCCCAGGTTAACAGACTTGGGCTAGTGGAGTTCACATTAATGCTCTAAAAATAGCTGTATATACAGCACTTTGAAGTTGCAGCTCTAGCTGGAGGACAATCTCTGAAGCCCATTACCTAGGTTATGAATTTGCCAAAGAAACTGTGGCTCCTGTTCTGAACAACTATTGATCCAAAATGGACAGACAACATGAATGAGTTTTTGGTTTTCTTTTGGTCTGAATATGCAATGTATTACTTCATGCTTCTCTTAATGGCATGTGCCAGATCTGGTTAATATACTGAGACCTGGAGGAAGCTTTAGGCCCAGTTTTGTCAGAGCTGACCTATACAATTACTATTGGACATCATGAATACTTCACCACAGGGAAAATTCCTGCTATTCTTAAAAAACAGAAAGGTCCATATCCTCAAAAAGCCATGTCTGGAAGCTAGAGCTTTGGTCAAATAGAGCCCTTTCTCAAACTGAAGTTTTTAAAAGGGAATATGACTTGGAAGGCTGTGGTTATGATGTTCCAAGTGCACTTGAATATGAATGATAGCCTAATTAGATTCCAGTCTGACACTGGAATTATCTGATGGTTTTAAATTGGTGTCTGATGGCCGTTTTTGGTCACACTGGATTTCTCAGCAGCTTTTAAGTGATCAAGGTTTGTTGTTTCAGTGACTAAGATGGCTGGTGTGTCCAGATCAGCCCGCCAGTCATACACATAAAATAGTAATCAACATGCAGTGGTGACAGGCAATGTAGATTGTGTTCCCCTCAAGGATGCATTTGGTTTATCATTTTATTGAATGTATATAAAAAAGCCTCTTAGAGCACTCATTTCTGAACAGGTAGCATATGAGTAAATGATAACTAACACTCTTCCCCTGTGGCCTTTAAGTTTGGCCTCTGCTCCTCTTGAACTATTGAATGGTACTGCCAGCTAGAGGGATAAGAGGTGTCTCAGATCAACCTGGGAATCTTGCTGTTCATTAGAGATAGTCTATATGAAGTGTTCACTCTCTTCTGTTCCTGCATGTTGAAAGAACTCTTTCAGAAGTTGTGAATTTGAGAGTCTCAGCATCAATTTTCACCAGTTGGGATTTGAGACAATTTATTTGTGGAGCCTTATTCTTTATGGTGGCTTTTATTTTACACAGTTGTATTATGTAATGGGTAGGGTATGTTATTATTAAGGTATCTTGTGCATAGTAGCTTGGCTAAGAGTTTGCATTTTGAAACTATTTAATATTTAATCTTCCAAATAAGTGTTTTTTCTAGTCTAGGTAGATACTTGAATACTTGATAATGTAGCATACTATTGAACAAAAGAACCAAATTTTACCACATCATACTGAAATTAAAAGAGATTATACTGTCAATGTTAAGCTAAGTACAATAGTGTGTACAGCAAATAACACTTCTGCCATCGAGTTCTATGGGGCTCTGAGCAACTACAGGGCCCATACACATCCAGTTCCAGGACTTTGCTTTCAAAACTAAAACAGTACTTCTAGTAATTAAAAGAAACAGATTAAATTTGGTATGGGCAAGGAATCATTCTAAAATCTAATAGTGCTCCACTAAACTTTAGAAAGGAGACTTCAAAAACAGGAAGAAACTAAAGACACTAAAATCAAAAGTAAATAAATTAGAATCCTTAGGTTTTAAAGTGGCCTTCATCATGTCTATCATAACGAAGTCAAATGCATCTAAAGAGAAAGGATCTAAACAAAAAAATAGCTCAACTACAAAAACTATGATTAAGGAGAATGCACAAGATGTTACTTGAGCCAAACAGGTATCTTTCAGAAACTGCAAATCTAACCCCAGCGAAGCCAATAGAAAGAAAGCATTAACTATGTCAGGGAAAATTAGGATGGATAACGGATTCTGAAGAGCAAATAGCCAAAGTCATAAAAACAAGCTACAAGGAATTCTTAAAATATATATGAATCAGAAATGTTACAGGAGAAATGGTGATCTTCTACAATAGTATGTAGCAATTAGGGTTAAAAAAGCAGAGAAACTAAATGATTTATTTGCTCCAATTTCCCCCCCCCCAAAGAATGTTGATGATACCTACCCTAGACCTATCCTTTTCAGGTATTCAGCTGACATACTGAGGTGTCAAAAACCAGTGCAGGAACATGATGATAAATTAAGGTCACAAGAGCAATATAGTATGGACCCATGATATCTGAAAGAATCTAAGAAAGAATGAAGTGGCTGAGTCGCAAATAATGACAGATTGCATCTTTTTAGGATTAGCTACTATACTGCTGCTGTGGAGAGTTGCAAATTTTTAAAAAGTAAGGGAAATCCTGGAAATCACTAATTTGTAAGCCTCATTTAAGTACCAACTAAATTGCTTTCAGTAATAATTATATACATCTAGAGGAATATGACAGAAAGAGCAAACTGCAGCCTTTTATTTACTACAAATTTTAGCGTATCACAAATATTTTTTAGTATGTTGATAAAATAGTGGGCAAAGGAGAACGGATTGAAATTTATTTCAACTTTCAGAAAGCTTTTGGCGAAGTCATTTTAGACAACTCAAAAGATGGTATTAAAAAGAAAAATAAACTATATGATACAGAATGGGATAGAAAGTATTTAAATTATATACACCACATAAATCTTAAATAATTTTCTTTAAAATAGTGATATTAACCCTCCTGCTTCAAGCAATCAGCTGATGGTTTGGGAAGGAAATAGTACCATGTGTATTTCTGAAGGGTAATAAGGATAGCAATGAAGGCAGAAGCTGAATATAAAATTTTCTGACAGTAACATCCTCCTTACCACATGACTATACAAAAGGATAAACATCAACATTCATTTAACAGAATCTGATTAACATCGACAATTCAAGAGGAGCTTTTTAGAAAAAATTAGGACTTTGAACACACTAGCAATTAATTATAATGTGACAAAATATTTGTTAGTATACAATACATTGCAGATACAGTGGTAATCATTTCACTTCAGCTTCCAACTATATACAAGTTTTCTGAACATCCTCATTATGAAAAATAATCCATTGCATGCAAACAAGTGGACTAATTAGGATAGTCTTAAGTGAAATCTGTACTAAGGATCATTTCTAATAGGCAGTCTTTCATCACTGAATTATTTCTTCCCACCAACAGTGGGTTTCCAATATAATTTTGTTATACTTTTCTTTAGAGATCACCTCTATTAAGCTATGTGTTTAACTAGAACAAAACTTCATTCACAATCCAAATCTGGATTTTACTTTTTAAAGACTGAGTTTGAGAGGGTTTTTGAGAATCAATTTTACTGCAAGGCACCCTTTTCTTAAAATGTTTTCTATAATGAAAGTTTACATAGGAATCATATTTTTCTATATTGCTCTTTATAATAAGTCCTCACAATCAGAGCTTGAAAATCTCATTAATTGAGCATTTAGTACTTACAGTCACAAAAACAACTGTCCATGTGAATTCATACAGACTAGTACTGGGTTGTTTTCCTGAGCCTGAAGTTCTACTGCTTATGCCGCTGTTCACTGATTTGCCAAGTAGCAGAGTAAAACTAAAACTCTGGTCACTTTCACTGCTACCTCCATTCACAACTTTGTGGGCAACAATGAAACTGCCAAGTATCATGGTAGCTTTCTCAAGTAGCTGAGTAAAATGATTCTTGACAGAAGACAACCACGTGGCTTTCAAAAGCAGCTGTGGAAGTAACCGAAGTCATTAGTTTCATTCTTTTACTGCTTGGGGAAGCTATGAGCAGCAAAAGCAGGCACTAGTCCTACTTATACTGAACAAACAGAAACATGAAGGCTGGAGGAGATTAGAATAGCAGATACTCACTAAATCAGGCGGCTGTGAGATTTGGAGAAAACAAAAAAGAATCAGAAAACTTTTCCATCCAGTATCCACAGAAAGGGGGAGCCAACAGCCAGAACAGAGTACAATGGCATATTTTAAAATGTACACACCTATTACACCAGAAACTGATAAAAAAGATGAAGCCATAAAGCAAGTGCAGGCGATGGTAGGAATCCTAGTACTTTCCTGTTCAGGTCAGCTAGGGGATGGGTTTATTATCAGAGCCAAGAGCCTGGAACTCTCCCGCAACACCCACCTTCCATCCTCATCTTACATACAGTGGGACCCTTTGGTTTGTGCTTAGTAGTTTATTTTTGTAAGAAACAGGGAAACAACCTGCACAACCACCCTGAGAGACGGTCCTCATTTCACAGCAGCATAGTGACCTAGACTTGAAGTCTGTCGCTCAAAAGCTTCTCTCTCTCACCAACAGCCGCTGGGCCAGTAAAGAAAATATTACCTCAACCACCTTCTCGCTCTCCCATCCTGGCACTGACAGGGCTACAACCCCGCACCCAACCAACCCGCACCTCGCCCCCAGATGTCACCCACCCGCCCAGGCATTCACCTTGAATGACGTGCTCTGGGGAGATGGTTTTCTTCTCCGACTTGTTACAGATCTCGTTGGCCTCCGAGGAGATGAGATGGATGAATTCAGTGCAGCAGTTCACCACCAGCTCGCGGGCGTCGTTAGCCACCCGGACGTTGGGGAGCGTTTCTTTGATCATCTTGTTAATCGCAGCGCGAGGGATGGTGAGGTCATCGTCGTTGCCAGACGTCGAAGCCATTATATTTCACTCCCCTCTCGCGTCAGGCCCCGGGCAAGACACGCAGGGCTCCAGCCCTGCCCGCAGGACCCGCGGGGGCTGTGCTGCCCGCCGGGCGGGCACCGAGCGGCGGCGGGAGGCTGCGCGCGGGGCGCCGCGGGAAGCGCGCTCCGGCGGAGCCGGGAGGGGGGGATTCGCGCCCCAAGGCCGGAGAGCGCGAGCGGGAGCCGGCGCGGGGCCGCTGCCAGCTCCCCAGAGCCGGTGCCAGGCGCAGCCACGGGCGACGCTGCCCGGGGTTCAGGGCTCCCTCGGCTACCGCCTCCGCCGCATGCCTCAGGCGCCGCCGCCGGGGAGTCGGGCCATGCTGGCCGCCGCCTTGGGACGGGGGAGCCGGAGGAAGCGGCCCGGAGAGCGCGCTCGGCGGCGGCCGCGCCGGGACCAGACGGGGCGGAGCGGGCGGGAGAGGAGAACACGACAAACGAGCCAGCGAGGCGCACGGGCAGGCACCGCACAGCCAGCCACCAGCCCCACTTCCGCCGGAAGCCGTCCTCTGACTTCCGCTTCCGGGACCACCCCGATCCCCCCCGGGGCCAGGGCAGCGGCGGACGCGCGGGCGGCCCAAGTTACTGCGACCTGCCGTCTCCCCGCCCCGCCCCGGCCCTTCGGCGCGTGAAAGGGGCCCGCGGGGGAGGCGCTGCGGTACCCCGGCCCGTGCGGCCGCGTTGCCTCGCTGGGGCTGCTCCGGCGGCCAGGGGGGTTTGGAGCGCGCCGGCCAAAGGCTCCTGGCGGGGACCCGGCCCAGGCACTTTAACGCGCGGCCGGGCCGGGGCGCTGCAGTGCGGTTAGGACCCTTCCCTGGGGGCTGATGTGCTAAACCCAGCCTACGGGTGAGCGGGGCTTGCTCCTGCTGTGAGCAGAGGTGGGGCCGCTCGGCTCCTGAGGGCATCCATCGTCTTCTGTGATCTTGTTTCCTAGCGTGGGCGCCCCTTCCCTCGCTACCGGTGCCCCTCGGGCGGGTACATCCCCCCCGTTCACACTCTGCAGTGTGTCCCCAGAGGGACGCGGGGGGTGCGCTTGTTTCATTGCAGTCACTGTTGTGACCTGACTCGGAGCCCCTCTACAAGGTCAGTACCTTCAAACTAGTTTACTGCTAGTGGTGCTTTGTGGGCATCACCAAGAGCTTGACTTTGCTATAGTTTGCCAGGATTTATAATGAAAAATGGATTTCAAAATAAATTAAATCCTCTTAAAGAGAACCTATTTTGCTATCTAGATTAGCATCTTCCAGTTTGTATTTAATGCAGCATACAGGCAATACGTGTTGTCTAAATTAGGGTCAGTTGACTATGCCACACTGCTACTGTGACCATGGTGGCTAAGCGGGATCCTCAACGAGATTCTCAATCAGGGCAAACTGCAAAGAACTGGGCAGACAGTCCCCACACTTGGTGGTTACTTCTATTAATTTGGCTCACCAATCGAGCAATAAAACAGCTTCTACAATACCTTACTGGTTACCCAGAAACCAAATACAGTTCCTTTAAAGTAATCCAGCCCGGGGCAGCCACTAGATAGCCAGGTCCAATATGATTGCTGAAAATCTTGTTCCTCATATATAACATTCTACCAATCCCAAGAGATTGTATCTATTACCCTGCAGGTCAATGAACATTTCATATCTCACCCAAATACACATATATTCTTAACTAAGATGTATTTAAAAAGTATTGATTAAGATGATTATACATGCAGATATGCCAAGGTCTTAAGTCACTTTCATAGATGAGCTATTGAGTTGCAAAAAATTCTTTCCAGAATCAGTTAATCAGATTATAGTCCAAATAAGGACTCCATATATAGAATGTTCAAATTCTTCCATGAGAATTAGTAGTGTAATCCAGACTGGAGCTGGAAATATTTTTGCAACTCAAGCTTCCCCCTAAGCAGGTCTGAGATGATAGGATCAGGGTCCTAGAGTTCTTTTATAGACCTCTGGCAGGTTACAGATAGTCTCCTGCTAGCAGGTATTCCATGAATGATTAATAGGTGATCACTGTGGCTTTGAAGTAAAACCACCTATTTCCTATGCACACACTGGTAATTAGCTGCATTGATTAGCCTAAGGTGATTGCCCATTGCCAGCTATTTACAGGTAGTTCAAAGAGAACTGAAAAAAGAAAAGATAATTTAAAAGAGAACTAAAGACATGGATATTGCTACACCCAAATTTCATCTAAGTATTAATATCCCCTTCAGATCCCTGAATCAAGGGAATATAGTGACAGACAGGAACCAGTTGGTTACATTGTTAACCTCTAACTATATATGTAGGCACAAACAAACACAATCATCATCTTCCAATTTTCTAACAATACAAGTCTAAATTTCAAAGCTCTAGTCTACCTAACAGCTTTGCTAGCTATTTATAAGGAATGGCCCTACTTACCATTTATATGTCTTTCTAATATGTCTCTAAGGGTTTAATTTGGATCATTTAGGCTGTTAGTTGCTTAACCCTTTCTGGCTTAGTGTCACAGCTACCCAATCTAAATTTAAACTAGGGGTTTGAGTGGAGTTCTGCATTTAGTCCCACTTCTCCAACATTTATTTTTATTCCCAATGTGTACTACAGTCAGCAGACCAAAGAGGGTTTCCCATCCTCTAACTTCTGATGTATTGCTCAGAAATAGTTAATCAGAAATGACTATTCTGGAATAACGTCCCAGGCAGACAAGTCCTTAACTCAGTAGTCCCCACACTTTTCCTCGTGCCTTCCCCTTACCAGTAACTGAATGTGTCTGTATGCCTGCCCCCCCTCCACTGGCTGGGAGCAGGGTCCCTGCCAGGCCTGGGGCTGTGGCTGTGGGCCAGGAGCAGGGGCTGGCAGCCAAAAACAGGAGGCTGGGCATGGAGCCGTAGCTGTGGCCAGAAGGAGGGGCAGAGCAGGGGATGGGTGGCACTCCCTCCTGGCCCCCTCATGGGAGCCAGCCCGGGAGCCTCCACACATTCCTCTACATCACCCTCAGAAGGGAGGGGGGCACACTCCACAGTTTGGGAAACACTGTTTTAACTGCAGATTTGTTAGTGGAGTCATCAGCAAGTACTGTCAGAAATGTAGATTTCTAAACACATTTGAGACATTTTTGCAGTTCTTATAAAACATTTCAGTCAGCATCAATATAATTTGAACCACCTTTAAGAATTTTTAGCCACCAATTGCAGAGTATTTCAAATGTCAAACAAATTCTCCATCAACTTCAGAAACTTGAATAAGATGGCAATTTTTGATGATGAACATTCTTTGAATTCCAAATATTTTTTTTAAAAAGGTGCTGTGTTGCTAAGATATGGAAAAGAAAAACCCCACTATGTAGAACCCAAGCATGTATCATAAACAACAGTTAGTGAGCAAATCCTATTCCCAAGAACATTGCTGACCTTATCAAAGCTATTACACAAAAATACCCATGCTCCAGGTACTCAAATATAGCCGTAAATGAAGCAGAGCAACAGGCCAACATTTTCAAACCTGAGAGCCTAAAGACATATTTAGACATCTAGCCAACTCATGAAATTTTCAAATGTGGGTGCCTAAAGCTAGCGTCTTAAATCCACATTTTGATAATGCTCTGATTTTCAAAGGAGCTTAATACTTTTAACTCCCACTGACTTCAATAGGAGCTGCAGGAGCACACCACTATTGAAAATCAGACTACATCTATCTAGATGTAGAAATCTGGATTTAGGAGCTTGGCTTTAAGTTCTCAGGTTTGAAAAACGTTATTTCTATTGACTTGTGCTCCCTAAGAAACAACAAATGATCATATGCCATTCACCACTGTCATAGGAATTGGCTAGATGCCTAAAATATGGACATATATATTAAATACATTTTAAAACTATACAAATGTTTACACTTTTCAGGTTTCTAACAAGGTGTTAACTGATTTAAAGATCACTAGAATATTAGCAAAGCAATTCAATATGTTTTTACAATACTAACAAATCAGGATTTTCTAGAAATAAAATATACACATTAGTAATAATCTCTTTTATTCTGAATTCTAGTAAATGCTGAAGGGAGCTGCTTGATAATTGATTTGTAGAGGTTCAGAGAAATAGTGGTCATTCATTTCTACCAGGCACAACTCTGGAAATAAAGTATACGGCTAAGATTACTGACAACTGATGTGGGTCAAGCATTTTATTTTCAAAGCATCAGAAAATCGAAGTTCAAAATAAAAGTTAATCAACATTAACACTTCAATTAAGCTCACTAACCAAACTTTTTAATGTCTTTTTGTAATCAATTGTAATGCAAAGCTATTTTCAAAACTGTGTACCAGCAGTGACTAGAAATAATGATCCAGATGCACACTATGGCAGACATATTCATTGTGAAGGGTTTCCCAGATCAAAGCTTTTTCTGCTTCTCCACCTTAGCAGTTTGATGAAGTTAAGACTTGCACTGAAGATTTTATCATGCTGAAAAACCATTTTGTAGAACGTATCAATAGGCAGATCTCCATTTGGATCTGCATATTTTAAGGTTGTCATTGGGGTGTACAGGGTGTTGGTCTGATGGCGAAAAGGTGGATTTTCTGCGAGAATTATCTTTATTGTATGCTGTTAAGAATGAGAAATGAGACCTTTAGAAAACATTTATCCAAACAGATGTGCAAGAATCTTGATTTCAACAAACAGAACAACAGACAAAAGTGCTAAATGTAGCTTTGTAAAAATTGTCTAGGAAATTTGACCACATTTTAAGCAGGAAGTTAATCCTTTCTTAGGATTTCTTAGGATAATTTAGAAACCACAAAAAATGTGTTTTTCTTTGAAGCTAATCAGCATTGTTTTATTTTTCAACTTTATCAGAAAATATAGTGGAAGTTTATACTAAATAAATAATAAATATACTATTTAGAACATTTGAATTTGAGATTAGTGGTGGAATGTTTGATTAGAAAACCATAAATCTGTTTTCTACTCCCACCATAGACTTTTCTCTAAAACTGGCTGTGTTCGTCAATGAGACAAGATCTGTGAATATATTTTATTGAACCAATTTCTGTTGGTGGAAGATACATGCTTTCAAGCTACATGGAGCTTTTCTTCAATGTATCAGTAACATTTTCAGAGCATCTTTAATACTGACACTGCATCTAGGCTAACATCAGTCTTATTTCTGGAACTATTGGGCAAGTGGCCTGGGGGTGATCAGTATGTTTGCTTGGCCTTTTTATCCTTTGAAAAGCATCATAGTGATTAAATTCTGGCCCAAATGTCACAAGTCTGGTATCATGAAAAACTAAAGACTTACGCTTCAGTGGGGCTCCCAGGGCTAAGCATTTTGGTTTTTCCTTTTTATTCCAAAATGTGTATTGAGGGAACCTCAGCACAGAGTGGTTTCTTGATTAAAGCTAAAAACTACTATGTAAACTACCAATACTAATTCCCAATTTGGTGCAAAACAGTAAAAAAAACAACAAATTGGTAGCTGGCTCCAATCTGTTGCAGCACTGAACTTGGAAAGGAATAAAGGTGGCAGGCCCGTCTCTTTGATAGTCTTTATAGGGTTCCATATGTAAGGGGCTTATGGCTCCAGCTGTCATTGCTGGGAAGCCGTTCTATGCTCATGGTCTGAGACTTGTGTGTCTATGTGAGGCGGTTGCATGATATGCATTGCGTGCTGAACAAATAAGTCCCTGTCTCAAAGACCTTAAGAGTCTAAAAACAAAAGAAAAGCAGAGTAAGCAAGTGATCAAAAAACAAGAGGACTTCATGGAGTAAGTTTTCAGGATATTTTGGAGGGTCGAGGAGAAACTTATCAAACATTAGTTGAGAGCATATAGAAGTGGTAAGAAAGAGGACATGAAGTTAGAAGTAGGCAAAGGAGAGAGAGGAGGTGGCCAGAGAAAGAAGCCTGGGTCAAGCAGAGAAAGTACAGGGTGAGACTTACGGTGCATCTTCATTACAGACTTAGCTTAGGCTCTTGTTTAGGTTTCGCCCCTAACCCATCTCTCTCTCTCTCTCACCCACTTAAGTTTAGTAGTGCTTTGCACCCAAGCTAATGGGCTCATCAGGCACTACAGCCGGAATGGTACTTTCACTCAGGCTGGTAAGCTGCTCACTTTGCAGTGAGGACACACACTGACCTGGACTTCACATGGGTAAGGGATCTACACTAATGGAATATGAGCAAGAGCGGGACCATAAATAATGGTAGTAACCCATCAAGATTTCTGGTGACTGCACACTGGTGTCATTCTGACTTCACGGAAGGGTTAGATCACATTGCGACTATCCACTTAATGGAATTACAGATTAACTTTCACAGTTGCCTTTTAAAACTAGGAGAACTTCATGGTTTTTCTAAATTCTAGAGGTTTTTTAATGAAGGCTAGTGGTTCTACAGTCAAACAGCATTCTAAGATTGCACAAAATAATTTGACTAATTACCTCTGCTATTTCCTCTGCACTCTGTCCCAGGCTTTGGAAAATCTGTTTGTAATTTTTAAGGTAAATATTAGTAAACATGTCTGCAGTTTCTTCATCAGCAGCCGAAAGATCCATTTTCATTCCATCTTCAAACACCTTTTTTTCAAATTCTGTGATCACTGGGCCTGGCTCAATCAGACTTAGCCTGTTACGAGAACAACAACATACTGGTGATCTGTCCTCCTATATGGGTAATGTGTAAAGGTATCCTTTATATAGGTAGTGAGTGGCTGCAAATAAATTAGCACTTAACTTTCTTTAAACAGTACATTCTTTTAAGGCGGGGGGATCCTTACCACAGCCCTTGCCCTGAGTATCTCAGCCAGGCACTGGGGTTTCCATGGGAGAAAGTGGGAGAAGAGCACTGGCTGCACTTCTGGGGAACAACAGAACTATCACTTTATGATAAAAGTGGGAGCAGGAGACAAAGCCTTCTCAGCTGGTTGGCTCACAGCTGCGGATCTCTGAAACAAGATTTAATGACCATAAATCTCACTGCCTTCTGGACAAAGTGCTCAATGGATCTCTTTGGCATATCTCCGACATAGTAATAGTAGTAGTGGTCTTTAAAAAAAAAATCACCCAAAAAGGTTATCTGTTGGGTGTATATAATTCTGTAAACGCACTCATCTTCTGTGGGACAGTACTAAGTACAATATAAATGCTTAGACAGCAAGTCCAGCTCCACAGACTTTTGCTGCTGTTGAGCTCACTGGACCTATGGAGGAGGAATAGGATTTGCGCAGCAGTGCATAATACAAAAGCTAAGAAATACTTAAGATCACTACGTCAGTTCCTTCTCCAGCTCCATTCCCAAGTTTTAAGTACCCCAAGTCTCTCCCATTTCCAAAACGTAGTTATCTATTGAACAAGGATTTTGCTACCCCCGATTTCTGGTCAGTTCTGTGGCTGGGTTAAATGTCAACAAATATTTGTACTTTGCCTCTTATTCGCTAAGGGCCATCTCATGCTATTGATTTTTAAGCAGAACTTCCAAATCCAAGCTTCTGCCCATTGCAGCCCCTGCCTACGTTGTTGCTGGTCATCAGACAGTTCCCTGGTTTGGACCCTGCATTTTGCCAGTTGTACATTTCTTCATACTACCTTTTTCCATGTTGCCCCCTATGCCTGGAATGTCCTCTAACCCTATATACCACAAACATATTTTAATCTCCTTTAAACCTCTCCTCAGTGCCCACCTATATACACATACAATAATCCTATAATAAATTCTCATTAAAACACTAATAAAATTAAATTTTAAGTAATGATTTTAAAAGGTTAGGAGCTATTATGTAAACTACCTCACAACCTTATTTTGTGCATCCCTCCTGCTCGCGCTCTATCCACTTGGACTGTAGGCATCTTCTTCGGTCTTGCTTTGATTGATTTCCATTGCAAACTCTTTGAGGCAAGACCCTTGTCTTTACTCACTATGGAAAGTGCTAAATACCACTATGTTACGTAAAAGTCTCAAATAATCATCATAATGGAAGTTATTATTGAGCAATCTAATATATCTAGGTACTACATATTAGAAAAATCATATTTGTGGCAAACAAACATCAACAGGACTGCATCCCTACAGTACTGTAGATGAGTCCATGTTTCCAGGAATGTGTATGACAGCGATACATATTTTTTCAAAGCTAAACTTAGTCTGAATGCTGTAGGTCAAGTTTATTTTGCCATTTAAACATTTGCAATACTTTAGGGTAAGGAAACTTCTATAAGAAGGTTTCAGTGGCTTTTTGTGAATGTATAACTTCAAATGGTTCAGTTTAAAAAGGAAAAACTCTTCATCCTCTTTCTCCTGGACAGCAGCTTGCTATAATGGCTATTTAAAGCACAGTCTGATATGTAACCCATACCTCTGGATCAACACTTACTGAAGTTTAAACTTGAGTGCTTGTATGGCTAAACTTTCACAGAATCCTTCCACAGCAAATTTAGAGGCAGCATAAACATCATTGAACAAAATACCTGAAAGCAAAAAAGAAAATAGTTACATAACATGCTAAGACCATTTTAAGTTTTGAATGGCTTATATTCCTAAAAGTTTTTACAAACTCTTTGTGGTTATGAAAACATGAAAAAAAAAATCCTATGATTTATGTTGGGTTAATTCAATGGTTACACAGATGTTAAAAATACTCGTACTAAACGTATTGGGGAGTCCAAAATTGAGAGAGAGAGAGAGAGAGAGAGAACAGTGATTGTCATGGGGAGGGAGAGTTGGCCAGGGCTTCTTTTCATCCCAGCTATTATGATTCCCTAGGGTGCCACTGGCAACTGACACAGTTTAGAGCAGCCTTCAAGCTGTTCCTTGGCCATAGGACCTATGGTACTGATGCTAGATATTTTATGGTCTAATACAGTGATCTACCTTTGCAATACAATCTTCATCATTTGGCATGATAGCTGTGTTGCAATGCATGCAAGAGATCTAAGATTTAAAGGATTTGGATTTTTCACTTCCTGGAGACTTGAATATAGCAGCTTTCTAAGATGGATGGTGAGCATCATGTTGCATATTAGCAACTCAGTGGCCAAGGCCTTGAACCTATTCACATGAATTATCCATATGTGAGTAGTCCATTAAAAAGTTATTCAGACTATGCACACAAGTAAGATTATGCAGGGTGGAGCACCAAATTAGGACCATCATCATCTGGCTCTATAGTGAAGAGCATTTGATGACTACCCCCTTTGGGGTTCATGGTATGGCTATCTAGTGAGAGAAAGCTTTACATAAAGGAAATATTGATTTGACAGGCTGGGTCATGGAGGACTCCAGTGGAAGCGGGAGAGGCCCCACTGGATAAATTAAATAATCACAGAATATTTCAGTGTGGACCTGCTGATTCCATCTTTTGGAAGACCAACTTTGTATATACTGCTTAGAATTCTCTCCTGCAACAAATATGTGCATTACTAACAGACTGCATACATATTAAATCTTTTTAAGGCAGAGCTTTTTTTTTTAAAGCTAATTTCACCAAGTATTTTTGCATAAACAAGTGTATTAAAATACAGTTTTGTCTTAGCTCCATAATCCCTTTCAGTGAGACACAGAGATAAATTTCCATATTAAATTATTTTGTAAAAGGAGCAAAATGCTACTTTCCAGAAAATTCAAACATGGACCTAAATCTGCCAGCCTTACTCACATGCAGTAATACTTTACTCTGCAAGTAATCCCATTAAAATTAATGAGAGCACTAATATAAGCTATTACACAGTGTAAGTAAAAATGTAGAACTGAGGCCCATGTTTGTAAACTGGAAATAATAGCTTAATACACTATATCACTTAACATTTTTCAGTTCAGAATAATGTGAGCTTTAAATTAGGAACAATTACTACATAATAATACTTTGCCTTGTATTCCCATGACACTGCTTATTATAACTATATGTCCACTCTTTCTCTTCTTCATATCAGGTAAAACCTCCTTCAAGAGTCGAACCAATCCAAAGAAGTTTGTATCCATCACATTTCTCATCTCATCTATCGTCTGGCATTCAATAGGTCCAATGAGCCCCATTCCAGCATTGCTAACTGTACAGATGCAAAATACAGTAGTGAGTAGTAACTGCAATAAACATTAACTTGGCACTTTCATTGGAAAACACTTAGCAATAAAAATGATTGACTGGAATAAGAAATTAAAACATACAAGAGTAATTAATTGGTTATTAAGCTTCTTACTGAAACCTTGAGATTACATTTGACATGGAATGTCTTTGCTTTTACTCTCTCCTGAACATTTTAAAATATCAGCTATTCTCAAGTTTTTCTTATTTATTTCTGATTTATGCCTTACCCTTTCCTGATCTAAAGAAAAAGGGGAAAAATTAGCAAAACCTTCTCTATATTTGCTTATAATTCAGTAATAAGAATTAGGAACCCAGTCAAGTGAATAGGAGTCTCAGTTCAGTGGGTATTGGATCAAGCCTTAGCATATTTGTTTGATGTGGTTGTCTGCTTTGTGTTTAGTGTTTAATGTCAGTTTCTTTAGGGGAAAAAATTATGAACTGGCATTGGTTGAGATCTTTGACACTATGTGGTGGTCAAGAGACAATTCCATTTGAGTGCTTGTCATTTAAAAATGCAGTGTGGTTGTGTCACAATATGAGCACTCTGTAAGAACTGGAATTCAAATTGGAGCATAGTGGAATTTACAGGAAAATCATTCTAATTTGTGCCTTGCTGATATGCTGCCCTGCCACCTTCCCACCCAAAAAGGCAGGTTCTACCTCCTCTTAGCCAAGATTTAAAAGCTGAGAGTGTAGTTAGTTGTCATATTATGTATTTTTCAAAATATATTACAGATCATTTACTAGTAAAGTATCATAAATAAAATGGAACTTTATCTGTTATTACAAATTAACCATGTGCATTTGATGATGCAGTAGGTTTTCTTTTAATTATTTATTCACTTACTTGCTAATTCACAAAAGATCATCCTATTGTTAGTGCAAATAAACACGGGTCTATTGTGTTTAGAGGGTAGAGGTGGTCTTGTGTCTCACGTGCAGGATGGAGTCAGGAGATCCAAGTTCTGTTCTCAGCCTTGCTACTAGACCTACTGTGTGATTTTGTATAAGAATCTCTTTATGCCAGCATTTAAATAAATAAATATTTATAAAATGACAAAAACCTTGAGTGGAAGACTTTATAGATATGTACAGTATTATTGGTTTTATTAATCTATTTATACTTAAATCCCTAAACATTTTTAGAAAGAAAAGTATGTTGCTGAAACCTCTCCTAAATATTTTAAAAGGATCCTTAAATTAAATCTTGTATTCTGACTTCTCATCCATCTTTCATTTGTGTTCATTACTTGCCTAGGATATCAATCTTTCTGTCAGGGATGCTGCTGACACAAGTTTTAATAGACTCTTCATTGCAGACATCCAGTTGTTTAATTTCCAAGGTTTTACCCAAAGTGCTGCCTGCAGCTTCTGCAAGTTTGTCCTTCCTGGTCAGATTCCTCATGGTAGCATACACTGTAAGAGTACCATAAATAAGTAATCAGAAATATACAGAGAAAGTTTTTCCTTTGAGAATAGTAGCAGACACAAGTTATAGTGCATACAATCTTTAAGTCCCTAATTTAGTGCTTCGATATTTTGGTGATAGGGCTTTGATAAAAACCTAAACCATAGAGAATGTATTTTAAATGTTTATGTAGTGCTTCTAACTTTCCTAAATCAGATTTTGGGAAGCAGCGAATGGAGAAATAGATCACTTATATAGCCACAATTATAGCTACATGCTTTTATTTTTATATCAGTTCAGGAAGATATCCAAGATTTTAAATAATGGGTGCCAAAGTTAGGCTCCTAAATCCACATTTAGACACCTAAATAATGACTTAGAAGCCTATCTTTTAGGCACACGTTTGAAAATCAGTCACAATATTTAGGAAAGCTGCCGGACTTTTACATGAAAGTAAAACAAATGATTCCTCAGACTGCAAAATTGCTGGGTTTTGCAAGATATTCATCTAAGTATAGGTCAGATTTACTATTACTGTGGCCTAATTACTCTAATTTCCATAAATCCATACAATTGTTCCCTGGTGAGTAAGACAACACTTGCTGAGAGTGAACCTGATCTGAATTGCTAAATTTATTTAGTCAGCTACATATAACTGCAGCAAATATTTCCATTTTGTAGGGCAGACACTGGAACCAAGTTTTCCCTTTTCTTCCTCCTGGTAGTAAATGCAAGACTGGAATACTGGATTCTGCCACTCAGAAACAAATTGCTAATTTAATTAAAGGCTCCCAAACACAATGTTTTTCCTCCTAAAATTAGCAATTGCATTTAGACCAACAAGACTTTGCTAAGTGCCGAGTAGAGCTAGCTGCAGCCATGTGAAGGACTGACCTATAAAAAAGTATGCTTATTTAGCATGCTGCAAATTCATCTATCGTTTTGTTCTTTTTTAATTTAAAGTTTCCATTTTTATACCACTGCCACATTTATCATCTATTAATTTCAGATAAACATTTAGTATCAGTACAGTCACAGAATTGCATCTGTTCATAGGAATTAGTACATTTATTGTATTGTATCTTTCTGTCTGGAAAGGGGGAACTAATAAGATTGGAGAAGGGAAGTTGAACAGAATTCGGGTAGACTTGTGAAAATCTGTCCATCAGACAGTGACACTTACTACAGTCCACTCTGTCACACCACAAAATATTTTCCACAGAACTGTGATATATTTAATTACAGAAATGTCATTACCTTTAAATCTTTTCTGTTCATCTCTGGCCATTTTTACAGCCAAGGCCAGTCCGATTCCTGAGGAGCAACCTGTAATGAGTACAGTTTTCTGAGTCATTATTTTCAGCTTGTTGGTAGCAGATATAGAAGGAAGTCTTGCTAGTCTCAGGAACAATCACCTAAATGAATTGGCTACTGCTTAGTGTTACTGGCCCTTTATGCTTTATCTATAGCTTCACTGAGCCAACAAAACTGAAAATGCACACCTGGACATTGCATGATTAGGGAGATAATCTCCAACTGGACATTAATAAATAGGAGCAGATGCTTCTGCATGGATACATAATCTGGATCAGAAGCTGCTCTAACTACAGGCAAACTAGGCAGTTGCCTAGAGCAGCAGATTTAACTGGTCATCCCTCTGTCAGGATGGAGGGGCAACTGGGCCAAATTTGAGTGGCATGGCAGACAGCACACTGAAGTTTTGCCTAGGGTGGAAGATTGTCTTGAATGGTCTCTGATGTGGATCATCAATGTACAGTACATTCAATACAAAAACTACATCCATTTTTAAATTTTGCAAAACATTTGCTCTAAAAAGTTTTAAGTGGTAATTAGGCTATGCACATATCGTGGGGGAAGTCACCATCTCCTCCAGTCATACTCCACTGCCTCTACCACAGCCTGCATGGGGGTATATCCACCAGTCGTGCAAGAGAGAGAGATGGTTAGTGATCCATGCAGTCACAGATAAACTATCCATCCCTACTCCACCCTCCACACTAGGATACAAAGGGTACTCATTGAACATAGCTCCCTGCGTTTCAGTGTGTTCAGGCCTCCTATGCGAGTATTGGCTTCCTCCATTTGTGTAACAAAAACTTATCCAATTACAGTCAGAGCTCTTCACAGCCATAGAGGTAGGGTCAGACTTTGTCCCTCAAAGAGGCACATGAGGATGTAACCGCAAAACTCCAATTGATTACATATTATTGCATGTTCGCAACTAAAAGTCCTAATAGAAGATCTGGAAAAAGTGAAATGGAAAAAGGAGTGTGGCTTTGAAGATAGACAAAGACAACTGAAAGACAATGTCCCACTTGGCTCTGCTTCTGCTCTCATCCAAAATTTTTTCCCTATTTTTGCAGCTTTCCCTTATTTTCAGTTTGTCTCCTTCCCTCCGCCCCCATCAGTGTTTCCAATGCTTTTGC
The DNA here is from genome assembly GCA_007922155.1 of Mesoclemmys tuberculata. Lineage (NCBI taxonomy): Eukaryota > Metazoa > Chordata > Testudines > Chelidae > Mesoclemmys > Mesoclemmys tuberculata. The sequence goes on from ML675646.1 coordinate 27,631,615, forward strand.
CTTTCCTTTTAGTAAATTTTTATGTTACTATACATTTTATCCAAACATGACACTCATCATATGGAGATAAGCTTAATTTACACGTACAGTCACACAAGTCTTTCACTAAAATATGAAGATTACTCACATGTAACCAGAGTTGTTTGAGATGGACTCTGCCTATTCACGCACATGGAATGTGCTGACTTTGGGCAGCTTAAACAGTGGAACTTAAGCAATGATCGTTGGAACACTCCTCTGCCCCCCTTCTCACTCCCATCCTGGACAAAGTTATAAAAAGCAGCAGGGCTCCACCCACTTCAGTTCCTTCCACTGCTCTGTCAGGTTCCATTTAGAAATTGGGACTCTGAGGAAGAGGGATAGGGAGCATGAATAGTATGCACAGTAAATCTCGAAGAATTCCAGTTATAGGTAAGTAACCGTCATTTCTTCATTGAGCAAGTGACCTCTGCCTATTCCCACTCACAGGATAGTTTAGCAAACAGTAATCTCATAAAAGACATGGAGTCCTAATTAAAGAGAGACTGAATAACCACACTGCCAAATTTAGCATTTGATTTGGATACTCAGTTGAGAAGAATGTCTAGTGAAAGTGTGTATAGAAATCCCTTTCTTACCATTCCCTCTGAAATGGTCTTTACTCTGATGTTTAATTTCTATTCACTCCCTCAATTCACTTAATAGTTCGAGCGGCCTCTACATATTCCCACTCATGGGATGCACTGACCAGCTGTGATTTAGACTGTGGAACTTTAATTAGCAGTTAAAATAGCTAATGTGCCCCTCCTGCTCCTCACCATGTGTGAATGTTGTAAAGGCCAGGTTATAAAAGGGGAGCATGACACCCCAGCTGCCTCAGTTCCTTTCTACCACATCCAGCTGACAGTTCAGAAAATGCTCCATGCCTCAACCCAATCCTCTTCTTCGATGCCTTTCAGACTAATACTTCAATAGGTTTTAGATAAAGGGTTTTGGTACATTTTAAAAATTTTTAGTGTACTCTCTCTTATTTAGACAGAAAAGAGGGCCAAAGGATTATAGTACAAATAATTTCTAAATGGGTTCAATTATGTATCCATGAGATTTATAATTTAGCATCAGTCCCTCTCCCTCAAGGGAGTAGAGCTCATTCCACTACCGCCAAAGCAGCATTAATGGATTTTTTAAAAATATGCCCCAATGATTGAAATACCTCAGACTCAATTTTACAAATGCCAGTCTTACAAAAGACCAGTTACACAAACTATTTTTCACCAAAGGGAGGGGGGAAAAACACACACACATAAAAAAAGAGATGTTGATGAAGAACAAGTCAACATCACTTCACATTCCGATGCCTTCAGGGCATTGGAAATTGCTTTGCAGTGCTATGAAGGAAAAGAAAGATGTAGATAGAGCATGATACTGAAACTTACCTGTCACATTTACTGTAACTTAGAGATGTTTGATTTTACAAACTTTTCCATTTTAAATTCCTCAATCTGCAATTAGTTTGTAAAACTTGGATACTACTGTCTGTAAGGCAGCAACTTAGGGTTCACAATGCACCAGGTCTAACCCAAGTAATTGTTTGGAGTTACTTAATAGAAAGTGATAGTTCCTAATAGCCGCAGAATCAGAAAGGAAGTAACTGCTTGATTTCCCTCTTTCCTCATCAATGAAAGAAGAGAAAGAGCCACAACCAGAAAGTAAAGACATATCCTAAGAATGTGTGTGGGCAGAAGAGGAGATTACAAGACAAGAGCTGTAATAGAACAGCTCTAATATATCCTTAGTCATTCATATGCAAGAGCCCTTTATGTTCTTTCAGTCGTTCAGTAGGCAAGAAGGATATATCAGATGCCTTGGGATCTTTCTACCAAAGCAAAAACTTTGACTAATAAAAGATGACACACAAATAGGTTTGGTTGAAAAGTCTGGATTAGATATGAATTCCTCTAAAGTTTAGGGGCATTTAGACCTGGGAATTTGGTATGAGTCCATCCTTAATATTAACCATGTATATTAACATATTGTAACAGATAAATTACAATTCAGTAAGAAATGTCTTAGTGAGTCTTTTGCAACTTACACTTTTTTTGAGCTACATAAAATTATAATAGTTACACTTCTGAATACCATTCAGCCAATAAAATGACAATGCTGTCCAGTATACACTAAACAAGAATATTGGCCAAGAATCAATAATCCCAAATTATCTAATAGTTAAAAGTGACTCTCTGTTCCAGTATTGTTAATAGCCATTTTACATAAGCATACCAAGAAATGGCTTGTTTAGATCCCCACTGAAGTGAAATTATGATTTGGCATAAAGGCTTTCCTTGCTTTCCAAACCAATAAAAAATACATTTGCTAATGGAACAAGCAGAATAATTAGCTTCTCAAACAAGACACACTATGACACCAACATCTAAAATTAATTAGATAAACATAATTATAATTTAACTTGGCTATCAGGTTTGATTCTGGTGTCACTAGGGAAAGCAAATGTCCAGATAAAAAATTTCAGCTCACATGGTATTTAGCTGATTCAGCTATTAAGCAAAAATGCTTCTGCTGTTCATGCACATTTATATTTAGCACATGTAAGAGGGGCAAGCTAGGCTTTATACAATCTACAATGATGAAATTCAGGGATGTGGTAATTCAGTTCTAATTAAGGGCAGGCTAGGCTTTCCATTTGAAATCCTAGTTTGAGTGGTCTAACTTTTAGTGTTCTGTTGTTTTAAAAGCGATCTGTCTGAAACTTGGCACACCCACTATTAGTCTGGAGGCCAACCAGTTTGTTTACAGAAAAAATGGCTTAAATCTGAACTGTTTTTCAGTTATCACACTGGCCAAGGCAGTTCTAACAGATTTGTTTTTAACTGTTGTTATTCTCTGAGGAAAGAAATGGCTTGATTTAAAAAAAAAAAAAAAGTACAATAGAGTTATTTCCAAAGGTAGACTTAAGTCCTTTTGTTATACTGCATAAATCTTTCCAAACAGCCAAAACAATTAGTCAAACATTATTTGGAACTGTAGGAATTCATACCTTGGATGTTTAAGCCTTGTCTATGCAAGCAAAATTTGTACCTGTATTTCAGGAGCTGTCATCGGTGGTATAGTTGCACTGGTGGAGCAAGTTTTCCTGACACTGGTAAAAATGACTAAGCTCTGTGTCTTTTTAGCAATTTAGCTATAATTCATTTGCACAATTGTTGAAATACAAGTACTAGTTTTGCTGGTTGAGCTGTACCCTTAATGTTTTCTAAATATGCCCATTTCGGCCTTAAATCCTTAACTGCATTATATTATTTTCTGCTCCTTTGAAATACTTTCAAAGCTAATAGCCTTGCTGATATGTTTTTCACACAAGTACATTTTTAGCATGGATTCATTCTGAGGGTATGTAATACTATAAAGCTTTGGCGTCTCAACTATGTAGGTTCAGGATTGCATAGAGGATTAAGACTTCATGCCGGTAAATCCACCTAGCTCCTGGATTTGTTGTATATGATTCCTTCACATCAACATACATTATATATATATATAAACTTTAGGGACTAAGAGCATAGTAAAGACATTTTTAATGGCTAAACTGAGTGAGAATTTTGGGAAGCCAAAAACCAATGACACAACTTCATGTATTACAACTTAATAAGACAACTTAAATGCATAATTCTGCTTCAACTAAAGCAGATGGAAACTTTTCCATTTACTTCAAAAACAGCAGGATGAGGCCTTGAGTTTACTTCCCCTAGATGAATGAGCTACTTGTGGGAGTGTGGCAAGCAAAATTTTGTTTAAAGTCTTGATTGAATATTACGCTCAACTTATATTCTAAATTGCTTTGTATTTGACAGTTTTGAAGGAAAAGCCTCTTTTGTCAGTAACAACACATTTGCACTACACTGAAAATAAAATGTTCTCAACAAAAATTGTTAATGAAGCAATGACTCAGGAACACTTTTAGGTAGAATTTAGATACAAAGATTAAGAACTCCAATTTTATAAACCCTAGTAACAGAGAAACCCAATTTCTCTCTACAAATCCTAACTTTTTAAAAAAAAATAAAAAACCAAAACACTTTATTTCCAAAACAAAGTTACCATACAAATGATTTCAAAGCATATTAAAACTAAAATTGGAAAAACAAGAGGGCTGGAATTTGCAAACAATATAAATATATTTAACTATGTACAACTCTACTAAATTAAAATTTCCTTTTTGAATGCAATGCTGTGTTGCCAACAGTTCCACTTATGGTCTATTGCTTGTCAGACTGGTGATAATCTTTCTTCACAATCTGTGTCCCTGAAATAGATATGCAAGCTAGTTAAAGTAGTATTTGTAGTCAGAATCTTACTTTCAATTTCCTTGTTTAAATTAGCATCATCAAAATCTATTTGTACTGAGTGTGGTATTGCAGAACTCTTTTCTTAGTTACAATTTTTCTCTTAAATAAGATTTCTCTTATGGATCTGGCCAAATATTCAAATAAAATAAACTAGCTACAGCAAGTTCGAAGTCCATACAGTTTCTCTCTCATATCCTGCAACCTCAACTAGAAACATTATTAGGTGTTACTTTATAATAGCTTCTACCATGATAAGAGAACTTCTCTGGAGATGCCAGCATTTAGATAAGTAACATAGGCCCATGGACTAAAATATCTAAAAAATTCTAAAGCTGCAAACCATAGCTCATAGTCTGGTTTGGTTTATGTGTTTCATAGTCTATGGTTATCCAACAGTTGCTCAGACCACTGATTTATACAGTACTTTGATATGTATACAAAAACTAATCTTGTAAATAAATAAGAAAAATTAAGCGGAATGATTTGTGAAGAAATACTCATTTATAATCCTATTAAACCCATAAAGATTATACATTTTAAAGGTATAATATCAGCATATACAATGTTTTTAATGTCATTAGCAACATTACCGTAACTCAAAATTGAAAGAATTTTAAAAACCAGATTTTTCTCCAGTTGTGCCATTGGTATTCTGCACTTCACTCAGCTTCAATAATAAAAGTGAACTAGTCAGTTTCATTAGGTTTATAAATCAGTTTCACATTCCAAAAGGAAGTGTTGGCTGCTAGAATTCACTACTAGGAATAGTAATGCTGTGCAAGACTTTAAAGGCACCAAATATAAGGCCAACAAAAACTTCACCTTGAACAGTGTTGTTGTGTTCAAATCCCCAATATTGTAGTGGGAATGTTTATTTTTTTAAAATCTGTTTGAAATGCTAATAAAATATATGGATGATAACATGAAATATTTCTATTGACATGGGAGAAAAAAATCTGCTGTCATTCACACCAATATAAACTGGGAGCAGTTTCATTAAAGTTAGTGGAGTTATTCTGGTGCAGCTCAGAGCAGAATTTGGCCTATTATGTTGTGTGACTGTTTGTTTTAAACAAAAAAAAAACTTAAATTTTGGTCCTTAACAACTTGACAGAGCACCTTTAATAAAAAAAACTGTTGGGTAAGGAGTTGATTTATGAAATGGTCTTACTAAAATGTGATCTACACACTGGATACATTTGGGAATCCCTGCCACAGATAGATCATTCCAACATAAACAGAGACACAATTAAATTAAAAATTACTGTACCACAGAAGCACACATTTGATTTTCCTTTGCGCTTATACCAGATGATATTTGTACAGAAGCATTTTCAGATTTCCTCATTTCTTTGTTGATATATTTTAGCATTCCACTAAGTGTTTGGAAGTCATTACTGTCTGATGTCACATCTTCATCTACAGTGTATGTGAGGGGATCGAATGAAGAGTCATTCAAACTATTTTGTGGAGTATGAAGAAAATCTTTTTGAATCTCTGGAATCACTGAAGGCTGTAATGCAAGCATTTGTTTTAAGTCTTTTAACATGATTTTCGATAGATCTAGTGAATCGTCATCTTCTTTAACACCTAGATCACTAGCACTTATAGAACGACGCAGTTTTCTATTTTTGAAGTATGAAACATGAGAATGTTTGGAAGAATCCTGTTCTTGAACATCAAAGAGTGTATCAGCTGATAATACAAGTGGGATTGGTAGCTTCTTAATGCCTTCTGTTCTTTCATGACCAGCAATTCTCGTTTGTAATCTTGTTACTTCAGATTCCTACAATGCAATAAAACAAATAATTTGCATTTTAAAAAAAATGCTCATGTCAGTTATAATTCTCCTCTATATCCTGTGCCATGTGTAAATACATTTCCCACTACCTCCTTCCTCAATCACTGTGGAAACACTATCATCCTGCCTGTCACTCAATCCCATAACCTGGACATCATCTCCAACTTGAAGTTCTCTCTAGTTTCTCATGTCTAGGCTATGTCTAAATCTTGCTTGTTCTTTCTGCATAACATCTAGATAGCTAAAACTGTCATCTCATGTCTCAATTACTGCAATATTCTTTTCTCTGGCCTTGGAAACTGCCCTGCTCACATCCATTCAGAATGCTGCTGCAAAACTAATAATCCTATTTCATCACTAGCCACAACATATCCCCTTTTTACACCCCTCCACTTGTTTCCCCTTCTCTATTACATCAAACACAAGGTATCTGCCTTCACTTTCACGGCCTTTCCAGGCCTATTCCCACCCTATCTATCATCTGTCACTCACTATATATAGAGATCTCAAATCTTGCCTCTGACTGGCAAATGATTCCAGCCTTCATCATCCCACTGGTCATATTTTCAAATAAGCACTTTCACGATTTCTCCCATGCTGCCCCTCATACTTGTAAGGAGCTCCCCTGTAATCATCCGTAAAACCACCTCATTATCCTTCTTCAAATCCCTCCTTTAAACTCTCCATTGCCGTGATGCCTACAAAAAACCGACAATGGTTAGGCCACTAATGTGCTGAGACCACTTGCCAATCATGCTGACAAATATTGTCTCATTTCCTTGTACGCCTGCCCAGTTGGAAGTGGCTGGTCCCACTCTGCTCCTGGAGCAGCCCCTTGGGTGCTGAGCAGTGAGCACCCACTAATATTTTCTGATGGGCGGGGAGTGGCTTTTCACAGTCCATTAGCTGATATGCTGTGAAGCAGGTTGCTGGATTGCTGGCCAGACCAGCCCCGGAAGGTGCTGAGCACCCCCTATTTTTTTCTGGTGGGTGATGAGCCCTTTGGGCATTCACAAACTCCGCACACTCTGTTTATTCTGTGTTTGTACAGAGCATAGCACAATGGGTTCTGGTTACAACGTGGGCTCTTAGGCACTACTGCTATACAAATAATAAAATTATGTTTCTTCTGCAAAATCTCCTAGTATAAACATCAGGGTCAGTTTTTATTTGGTGCGAAATAAAAATCAGCAACAATATGATCAAAAGCATACGAAGGTATAGGATATTTCCAATGTATAAATGCATGGAATAGCATGTGGAAGGCAGTCTCACTGTAATCATCTCCCATTACAAAAGTGCACTATCATTTTTCTGGCTTTGAAGACTCACCCTTTTAAAAAAATGGACTTCCAAAATGAAGGACATTAGAAAAAATGGAGAACCATTGCCAGCTTAAATCTGGAGCAAGACATCCACTGCAAGATGGCCCATTTGGGATATGCTATAAAACAGTGGGAAAAAACTGACACCCAGATTGCGGGCCAGGGTGGAGAGGATGGGGGGGGGGGAAATTAACTGTCACACACTTAGCACTTCCATGAAGGAACCCCTCAGCTAGAGTTGAGATGTACAAGAGAAGAGAGGAGTAACATTTGCCATTAAAACAGAAATTTTATTAGCGTTGACAATCCTCAGTGACACCAATAGTTCACCAATAAAATTGCTGAGGGGAAAAAATAACTACTGGGACTGAGAACTCCATAATCTAACACAACATGAATACTTGTGGAGAGAAAAGTCTGAAATACACATACACTGCATTTTTAAAGAAATATTATAGGGATCAAAAATAAATATAAAAGATGAGTCTCTTGCCAGCAGTCACTGCAAAAAAATTAATAAAGAAAATAAAAACTATAAATTTGAGGCACTTGGGAAAATGAAGATAAATACAGAAGTGGAATTTGAGAAGTGGTGAAGCACAAAGCGTACGTCAAACATCAACAGACTTGAAAAGGGAAGTGAAACATACCCCTTCTCTTTTCAGAGTTGTAACTAGTGGAGTGGGCAGTACACTAGACCCACGACAGCAATTCCAGGCCCCAGGGCAGAACAGTCAATGACTCCCCTACAAAGGGATGGCTGAGGTCTGAGTGGGCTTCTGCCAGAAGTTTTTACTTATATATATATGCCATACAGGTTGCTGGGCAACTGAGGTGGCAGTATCTGCTACTCAGTTTCCCAGGTCCCTTGAACTCCCCAGGGAGATTACTGATGAACCTTGGAAGCTGAGTACCAGATACCACCACCTTAGTCGCTTGGGAACCTACATGGTGCATAATAAATAAGCTCAGCCTGGGGTGAAGGGGGGGGGGAGCATGTGTGGTGGTGGGGTCCTCAGGGTTAGGTGGCTGTGGAAGAGAGGAAGATATGTATCTGATGAACCTGGGAAGCGGAGTACCAGATACTATCACCTTATTTGCCTGGGAACCTGCACGGTGCATAATAAATAAGCTCAGGGCACGCAGGTGGGAAGAAGAGCGGTGGGGGGGGTCCTCAGGGTTAGGTGGCTGTGGAGGAGAGGATATGTATCTATCCTCCCTTCCCCCGGGCCCTTTTAAAATTGCCAGGCCCCTGGGCAATTGCACCCTATCTCTCCCTCCCCCAATGGTGGGCCTGCTAGCAAAGTACCATCATCTCTCCCAGGGTTTTACACTGCCATCCATCATTATAGTATCTGAGTGCCTTCCATATAAACTAGATTTAGCAACAGTTATGTCCTTAGTAAGTTTCATGGAGTCTTTGGCTTTCCTCCCCGCACTGGAGTGTGAGGGCTCTGCTTGAGGGAGATTTTCTATTTTTTTCCTGCCAAGCAGGAAAGCAAATGGTTGATGTTGTGAATGTTATTCTGTTTATGGCAGTAAAGTTGTATCAAAAAGAAACTGCAGCATTATCTTTGAGAACTCATGGAGGATAGGTGAGGTCCCCAGAATACCTATCTTTAAAAAGAGGAACCAAAAGGATCCGTGGAATTAGACCAATCAGCCTAACTTTGATACCTCAAAAGATACCGGAACAAATTATTAACCAATCAGTTTGTGAGTACAGTATCTAGACTATAATAGGGTTATAAGGAATAGTCAAATATGGATTTGTCAAGAACAAATCATACCAAACCAACTTAATTCCTTCTTTGACACCGTTACTGGCATAACGGATAGGGGGCAAGCAAATAATGTACTATTTCTTGAGTTTAGTAATGCTTTTGACACCGTCCACATGACATTTTCACCAGCAAACTAGGGAAATGTGGTAGACACAATTACTAGAATATGGGTGCACAACTGATTGAAAGACCGTACTCAAAGAGTAATTATCAGTGGTTTGCTCACAAACGGGGGGTGGCGGCGCAGTGGCGACTATCTAGTAGGATCCTGCAGGAATCAGTTCTGGGCCAGTACTATTCAACATTTTCATTAATTATTTGGATATGGAGTGGAGAGCAGGCTTATAAAATTGGCAGATTACACCAATGCGGGAGGGATTGCTAGCATTTTGGAGGACAGGATTAGAATTCAAAACCTTGACAAATTGATTTCAGACCAATTCTCCAACAAAATAAAAATCAAATAACGAAAAGTGCAAAAGTACTACACATATGTAGAGCATATGTACTCCTGCTGCTCTCAAATCCAATTCTTCCACATGACAGAGTGAAACTGGTCCTATACTAGAACTCTTTTAGGTACTTCCCAAACCTTGTAAAAACAAACATGGAGCAAAAGACAGTAATTAAAAAAAACTGAGCAATTAGTTTCATTTTCTTAACTTCTGTTGGCATAAGGGAGCCTTTGTTTTTGCCTACAGACACCTTAAATGTCTCACGTACAGCACGTTGTTGTGTTAACTAACCTTCACAAGTAGTGCTTCATTTGCAGCTTGAACCATTTCATTTCTGGCCTGAAGTTGTTGCTGCAGATCATTGACAGTGTCCTGAGCCTCTTCTAACTCCTGCTTCAGCTGCTGCAGTTGTCCACTTAGATGATGAGAGCCAGATTTCTGGCTGTCTGTGGACATCTGCCACCTTTCCTGATTTGTCTGATGTGCAAGCTTCTAGAAATTTTAAGAAATAAAGTGAGAAAATTACACAGGTTTTGTTTTATGCCAACTTTCCTTAACACTATTCTTTCTCATTTCACATAACATAGCTGTGGACGGAAAGGGGTGCAAGTAACAATTTCAAAACTCATCACCATTAACACATAATCATGGTGTTTGACACACCTTCAAGGATTTGACTAAGAAAAAACCTTCCATAAATATTGTTCTGCGAGATATGTTGCACATATCTATTGCACGTGAGGTGTGTGCATGCCCCAAGCACAGTCACTGGAAAATTTCTGCCCTCAGTGGCACCTGTCATGGTGGCTTAAGCGCCCTCTGCTGCCGCATGTTGATAGTGCCGGTATACAGAACCCAGCAGACCCTGCGCCCCCTCAATTCCCTCTTTCCAGAAAACTCTGATGTAAAGAAGTAGGAGGGTGGGTCGTGGAATAGACATATGCAATACATCTCGAAGAAAAACAGTTATGGAAGGTTAGTGACTGTTTCTTCTTCTTTGAGTGATTGCACATGTGCATTTCACACTAGATGACTCCCAAGCAGTTGAATAGGTGAAGGGATCAGAGTTCACAGCCACATAGACTGCAGATCAGCTCAGTCAAATTTAGCATCATCAGGGGTAAACTATGGCAAGGACGTAATTACACCTTACCTTCAAAGAAGACTGTGTATGGAGGCTCTGATATGAGGGCAGATAGCTCTGAAATCCTTTTGGCCGAAGTGATGGCCACTAAGAAAACCACTTTCCAGGAAAGGTATAATAAGGAGCATGTTAGCAAAGGTTTAAATAGTGATCCCAGGCATAAGCTTTGAAGTTCAGGTCCCAGGGAGGAACTGGCTTTTACTGGAAGATATGACCTTTCTAGACCTTTGAGGAATCAGACACACATTTGAAAAAATGGACTGGCTATCCATCTGTGGGTGAAAAGCTGATATTGCTGCAAGGTGAACCTTCATAGAGGAGATTGTTAAACCTTGCTGTTTCAGGTGCAATAGATACTCAAGTATGTCTCCTATGGATGAATGCATGGGTGAGACTTCACGTTGGGATGTCCAAAACAGAGAACTGTTTCCACTTTGGGAGGTAAGTAGCTCTGGTGAAGGGCTTTCTACTACTTCCAACCCATTAGATGAAGGGAGCTCAGGGTGTGAGTGGAGCGGCCGACCAGCTGATCCTGGAGAATCAGGTCTGGGTGAAATGGAAGTGGGATTGGAGTTGCCACTGAGAAATCTAGAAGAGTGGAGAACCAGTGTTGGTGGGCCCATCAGAATAACCCAGTCCTGATCCCACTTGATCTTCAGCATCACATCATCACGCATAATAAAGATGTTCTATCTAAGGTAATAGAAAGGCGTCCATGATAGAATCTAGACGGTGTCTCTGGAGGGAGCAGAATTGGTGACAACTCCTGTTATACCTGTACAGAAATAGGTCTCTCTTAGTCCCCCATTGCTGGAAAATGTCTCTTGCCACATCTGGATGAAGGAACTGCTTGTAATGGCTGGAGAAAGAACTGCTGAGGCTATTTGCCAACTTGTTTTACGTTCCCAGAATGTAAGATGACTCATGGTTGATTGAGTGGGCTATGCAAAAGTCCCATAGCTGCACTGCTTCTTGACAAAGGAGGGAAGAACAAGCTCCTTGTCTATTGAGGTAAAACATGGCTGCAGTGTTGTCCATGAGAACAGCCAAAGTTTCTACTTGTAACGTGTGGGGGGAAGGCCTAACAGGCCAGGTGAATTGCTCCGAGTTCCCTGACGTTGATGTGGAAAGTTCCACCAGAGACCAGAGGCCCTGAGTTTTGGGGGCCCTATGTGAGCTCCCCCCCAGCACAGATACATCTGAGACCAAGGTCCATAATGGTTGAGGGTGTACAAAGGGAACGCCTGCACAAACCATGAGTGGGTCCAACCACCAATTGAGGGATATGAGGACGGGCTGAGGAACCGTGAGTACAGTGTGTAGATGGTGGTGGTTTGGCAAGTACACAGGGTCTGGAGGGGTCTGAAGTGCAGCCTTGTGTGTTGTACATATGTGCATGAGACCATGTGACCTAAAAGTCTCATACAATTTCGGGCTGTTGCAATTGGATGACCTTTGAGGTGCATTATCATGGATCTGATTGAATGGAAACATCACTATGGGAGGTATGCCCTGGCCTGAGTAAAGTCTAAAACAACCCCAATGAACTTCTATCCTCTCCACCAGGGCAAAGGCAGATGTTTTTTGCATTTATCAGAAGGCCTATGACCTTGAACATCAACTAGATGAGTCAAACACTGGACAATACCTAAGCCCTGGACTGGCCCTTGCCTAGCCAGCCATTTAGATAAGGATAGACCTGAACCCCTAATCTCCTGAGGACACCTGCCACTGCCGCCATATATTTTGTGAACACTCGTGGAGCCACAGACGGACCTAATGGAAGGACTATGAATTGGGAGTGTGAGTGCTTCACTATGGATTTGAGGAAAATTCTGTGTCCTTGCAATATCAACATATGAAAATAGGCATCTCTTAAAATCAAGGGTGGTGTACCAATTCCCGGAATCCAGAGAGGGGATAATGGATGCCAGGGTGACCATATATTTCTTGATATAGTTGTTGAGCTGCCACAGGTCTAAAGTGGGCTTGAGACCTCTCTTGGCTTTTAGGAGGAAACGACAGGAGTAGAACCCCTTCCTTCTTAAATTCTGAGGAACCTCTTCCACAGCTCCCACCCAAAGGAGACATTGAACCTCCCAGACCAGAAGTTCTTTGCGAGGGGGTCCCTAAAGAGAAACAGGCAGGGAGGATGAGAAGGGGTAGAAATAAACTGAAGAGGGTATCACACTTTCACAGTACTCGACACCCAACAGTCCATGGTGATATGAGACTACACACTGAGAAAGTGGGAAAGGCAGTTTGCAAATAAAGGCAAAACTGGGTCTGGCATCATGGGAACTGGCATAACTTTCCCAAGCGTCCCATCAAAATGTCTAAAATTCCTGCTTCTTTCTCTCTGCAGATCCTGACGGGCAGCCAGGACAGAGTACCAGATGGGCAGTGGAGGTCTGTAGTGCTTCCTTGGAGGAGCTGTGTATAATCCAAGGGATTTAAGGGTTACCCTGGAGACTTAGACATACAGCTTCGTATCAGTCTTCTGAAAAGAGTGAAACTCCTTTGAAAGGTAGGTCCGGAAGGGTTTGCTGGACCTCCTGTGGAAGTCCTTAGGATTGTAGCCACAAACTCATGTGCATGGCCACTGCCAACCCCAATGGACTTGGCTGCCAAGTCAGCCAAATCCAAAGCAGTTTGCAATGAGGTCCTCGCCCTGGTCTTCCCTGATCCACCAGCATGGAGAGCTCTTGCGTAGCCTTTTGTGGAAACAAGTCCTTGAACTTCTGTGTTGAGTCCTACATATTAAAATCATACCTGCCCAGCAGCGCCTGCTAGTTTGCAATTCTGAGCTGTAATCCCTGGGAAGAATAAGCTTCCCTCCTGAACAAGTCTAATTTACTGTCTTGATTTTGGGTTTGCACTCGGATGACTGTGCCTCTCTCTCTCATTGGCATAAGATACCACCAGGGATCCCAGGGAAAGGAGTGGGGATGGGCGTACAGGAACTTATAATTCTGGGCAGGAAAAAGTATTTTCGTTCAGCCCTTTTTGACGTGAGGGAAGGGAGCAGGGGATCTGCCACAAGGTCTTTACAGGGCCCATAATAGCCTCATTGAGAGGAAGGGCTACTTTTGAGGGGCCAACAGTGGCTAAAATGTCAACCAGGCTATCGGAAGGAACCAGGCTACCTCTCCCCGTATGCCCAAATTTAAGGCCACCCTCTTCAACAACTCTTGGTGAGCCTTAATCATTCAGAGAAAGTGACACAACCCCTCCTGAGACCACCTCATCTGGGGAGGAGGAAGCCAGCGCAGCTATGGAAGCTATTCCTCTTTCCTTCTTTCTCAGCAGGATCTCACTGAGCTGACTCATGCAATTTGGCACTTGGCTCAGTACTGGAATGCAGACTGGGTGCTGCCGCCCTTCTTTCTGAGGTCACCAAATAGGACCACCTGGAATAAGCCCTGGAAAACTGGGGGAAACCCCTATGGATTTCAAAAGGGCCAGTGGATCGGTGCTGACCATGCACTCATTGGTATTCCTGTGCCTGGGTCTAAGGAAGAGTGGAAATGCCTGAAGGAGTAAGTAGGGCGGCTCCTTAGATGGGAGGAGTAAGACCTGATCTCCAATCCCAAGTATGTCTCCAGTGACCACGATGGTGCCATTCCCAATGGTGCCAGAGACTGGTGCCATAGTGAAGGTGCCCACATTGAGGCCTGCATTCCAACCAGTTTCCATTTTGACATTACAAAAAAGCACAGTACCGTAGGATGACAAGATCCAGCAGGTTCCCTCCTATCCATTCAGCACCAATAACACTGACTCTTGGTAGTGGTATCACCAGCAGTACGACAGCAAAAGGAGATGTCTGGCAGCAGCAAATGCCTCCAATGTGATTAGTATTGAGACAGCATAGGTATCACACTGTGCCTCAGACGTAGATGGCTCTTCTGGTAGTAGACTCAATGGTGCCTGCATAGGTGCCAGAGTCAGTGGTGGTGACTTCTGTGGTACCAAGGCAGAGAAATGGTTTGCTTTAGATCACACTCTATTCTGATCCCCGTGCCTGTCCGTCTTCAGTGTGGGGATTCCTCCTCGCAGCCATCTGTTTCTTATGCCTCTTCCTCAGCACTGGGGATGGTGAACGGTCACAGGACACTGTACAGCAGGAGCAGCACTCCTTACTGATGCTGAGGAACTTGGTGCAAAGTTTGACAGGCCTGGCTCAGATGGAGGTCTCAGTGCTGCCTCCATGAGCAAAAAGTTTAGCCTGGTTTCTGGTCCTTCTTTGTGAGAGGCTTAAAGTCCCTCCAAACCTGACAATGATAGGCAACGTGAGCTTCTCCTAAGCATTTCAGGCAGCTTGAGTGCAGGTCGCTCAGGGGCAGAGCCTTGTTGCAGGTGGTGCAGGGCTTAAAGCCTGATGACCGATGCATGCCTCAGCACTGGGAAATGGACAAAATTCTGATAAAACCAAGTTACAGAAATTCACTAAAATTAGCTAAAAACTAACTCAAAACTGACTACAACTAACTAACTACATATAGAAGAAAAAGACCACTAAGGAGAGCAGTTCCAATGATCATCACGTGCAGTAAGAAGGAACTGAGGGGGCATAGGGGTGGCTGGGCACTTTATATTGAAGCTATCAGAATGCAGCAACAGAGGGCACTTGAGCCGCCCTGACAGGTACTACCCAGAGGAAAAAATCTCCACCAACTGTGCTGAGGATGTGCATGCACCTAGAGTGGAATGCACATATGCTATCACACAAAGAAGAAACTAGGGCTATGAAGGTTTCATTTGCCCCAAGAAATAATGCAATCGACTTTAGTAATTTAAGTCAAGTCTGCCAATCTGTATGCTGGACCCCTTTCACATTTTCAGAAAATAGAAATAAGCCATTCTGAGTTTTCTTGAAGTTTTTTTTCAACCCCTTAATTTTGACTGCAGTCCCATATTTCCTCAATTCTCAATGGAACTATTCTTCTATTAATTGTAGCTAAGCCTTCACCAACCTCCATAGAGAAAGAACAATAATTAAAATGGAAAATTTGTTACCTGATGATTTCACCAGCCCCCAGAAAACATATTCAGGGTAGGGTGGATGGGAGGGAAGGTCAGCCTCATGGTGACGCTTCCCATTCTGCATCCAAATCTCTTCCCCAGCCCACTCTATGTGGGATGTAGTGAGCAATTAGGAAAAAGTAGTAGAGAGTGAAGGATAAAAAAAAAATACACACACAGTCTCTTTCCTCAAAAATAGTAAAACAACAAATTATTTAGGAATCCCCACTTGGGGCAGATTCTTGCCAAAGGGTGCCTCTGTGGAAGATCACAAGTCAGTCTGCAGTGTCTGACAGAGATAGAACTATAAATTGATTTCTTTTATGGTGGCTGATCTTCTTTCAGACCAAGCAGCAGCCATAGAAAGTTTTGAATGGGCTCAGATCCTCTCTAGAATAAGTTTCCATATTGCTGAGAATGTTTCTGTGATGCAATATTTTATCCATCTTGCAATAGTGGAATTAAATTTTTTTTTAATTGAGATATTTGGGATGAAAGGAAACAGAGGATGATTTAGCTAGATTGGTTTGTTCACTGCCAGTATATCTTCACTGCCTTCCTCACATCAGTCTTGTGTCATGTTTTCTCTTTCATGTGTTTGAGCTTTGGGCAAAAGTGATGGCAGTGCAATTTCCCATGTGGTAGGAAAGGTTGTGTTGACTCCAGGTAGGAATGATTTGGGCGTAATGATTTCTTGTCCTCATTAAATATGTAGTAGGGTTTATCTCTTAGTAAGACAGATTTCTGAGACTTGCTTTGTTGATGTGATTCCTATCAGGAAGCAGTTTTTGCTAGATAAGAATGATAAAAAGCGTGATGTCTTCAGCTCATAGGGGTGAGGTGTGACTTCTAATCTGAAGGGTGAATTCCAGAAAAATAGATTTGACTGATGTTTTGGATAGGTATGCTGCCTTTACAAAACTGAACCCCAACAGATGGTCTACTAGTGATTTAAATAAGCCTGTATTTACAACAGTCAAATCTGAAGACCTATGACATCATGGTGAAGCAGTTAACACTCAAATGCTGACTATCATGAAGAAAATCTAAATGAACTGAAATGGCTGGTTTCTTTCAGTTAATTTCTGTTTCTTGACAAATATCAAGAGCATTTTTCCCAGTCTAGTATAGGTAGACCAGGTGTTTGGGCTGCAGGAAGGTAGAACAGTATTTATCACCTTGGAAGAGTATTCATCTGAGTCAGTCTGTACATTAAGTCTATCAGGATCAATTAAGTTGGGTTTGGATGTTAGAGTAGACCCTGTGAGAAGAGGTCCTGCTGGTAGGGAAGATGTACTGGGTAGACCTTGTAAAGAAAACACAGCTTTCTAGGACAATTAGGAATGATGAATGCTATCTTTGATTTTTGTATCATGCTTCCCAGAAGGAAGAACAGGACAAAAGGAGAAAGGATTTAGTTTCTCTCTTGGACATTTTCTTAGGGTGTTTTTTTTCCTCTCTTTTGTGCTTTGGATTCTTTACTTTTCTTTAGACTTTTGGAGGGATCTTCCTTTCTGGGAAAAGTATCCCTTTTCTGGTTAAGGCTTTTCAATTGTAAGGTCTAGCCTGAGTGAGGGTTTTTAAGTCTTTGATAAATACTGCAAGCCAATGTCTTCATAAGGACTCACTTCTTATTCCCAAGAGGGTTGGGAATCTGATTGTATGTTGGATTCTTTCACCAAGGACTCAATTACTCATTTAAATACGTGACAAGGGAGCCCTTCAGCTTTCCCTTTTAGACAAGGGCTAGGCCTTATGGTTTAAGGGGATATTCTGACTTTCGGACTTAGATGGACCTGCCTGTTGAGCACTGAGGAAGACTTATTTGTCTTCTGGAGATATCTCCAGTGGAGTCTCAGCTCAAGTGCCAAGGAACAGAGGCCAAAACCTGCCTTTCAGACTCAGAAGCTTACCTGCCTAAGCAAGCTCAGATTGGAAGCAGTTGTGGCAAAGCTCTCCATCTGCAGCTCCACAGAGTCTTTATTCTCTAAGGGAACACTATTTTAGCTTAAGCTTCTCTTTTGCTTGCTCCACTATGAGGGGGAGGAAGTGGATAGTCAGCAGGTCTGCAAGTGGTGCCATTTAGAAAATATCCCAAGATGAACTGAGAAAGTTGAAAATAGTATGTGCGTGACACTGACTGGATGATTATTGATGACTGTACTAAACTAAAATATTGAGCACAAGTAAGGTGGGAATGCTAAACTTCTGCTCTGTCTGCACCACTGGATGCAGAAGGCCCAGAAGGTAAGCAGAAAGGACTTGGCCAACTCACAGGGGCCTGGGACAAATTTCAGCTGCCTTTGATATTTGCACTGAGAGGTGTGTAGTAAGTCTGGACTGCGTGGAGGAACACACACATAGAATACAATGCAGTAAAAATGCTACGGCCAACTCAGTTTTATATTTTACCTCCAGATGAAAAGCCTCCGTTATTGAGGCTATTTCTGATGAAAGCCTTTTTATTTCGGCTTGCATTTTTGCTTGTAACTGAGCTTCACGTGCTTGGGCAGCACCCAGTTCTTCTGCCAAACGGTTTGCACGAGTTTCCTGTAAAGATAGTATATAACAAATAATAATGCTGTTGGCACTTTGCACTTATATGGCACCTTACATCCAAGCAGATTAATAAAGAATGAACAATACTGGGAGACAAGTGAATGTTATTTTCCCATTTTATGTAATGAGGCACAGAGAGGCTAAGCATTTACCTCATTTGTCCACATTGAGTCAGTAGCAGAGCAAAAAATAGAACCCAGGAGCCAATAAGCCACAACCAGTTTGTTTTTAGTTAGTTTCTAAAGCAAATCCAAGCCAACTGAACAGTACCAGAATATATTTATATTCATTTAACTAGGATTTGTTTGTTATAAATATGGTCACATTACATGTCACCAAGGCCAGTAAACCCAGACCAGTGGTTCTCAACCTATTTACCATTGTGAGTCACATTCAACAGTACTAGTATGGCCCTGAGAATGTCACATGGGCTGCAGCTGTGTGCTGACTGGGCTGCAAGCGGCCCAAGGGCTGAGAACACTGCCCCAGACATTTATTAAATCATTAGAAACTAGGTTTTATTTTTTATTCAAAACACTTCCTTTACAAATTCACTTTAAAAAAAAATTGTTGTGTACTGTTCTTCAAAAGCAGTGCTAATAGGTTCAGCTAAAACAGTGTGACTGTGCAAGTAGCTATTTCCGGAGACTAATGATTGGCACAGCAGTAAATTAACTCTCATGTTTGCTGCATCATGACCTGTAAGGTTCACTCTCTCTTGGTATTTCTATGGCCACCATCACTGTAGTATCTGAGTACCTCTCAAACACTGGATGTATTTATCCTTGTAACACCCCATGAGGTAGGTAAATACACTCATTTTACAAATGGGAAAGAAAGGCAGAGAGATTAAGTTCACAGGCAAGAGTCAGGAATAGAATCTGTATTTCCTAAATCTCAGTGCAGTGTCTCAAGCACATGAGCCTCCTTTTCCTCCTTAATCATTGTCTTGCTTTGCAATCAAGTTACAAAGCCCCCTACCGTATACTTGAGTCTAAATTACAGCTTTTAGAATAATCCCTTCCTGAATTGTCCCCAGGGTGGGGCACAGACTAAAAACTGTAACTGAGCCTCATGCACATACAGTAGGTTGTTTTTGGTTTTTTTTGGGGGGTGGGGGAAGTGTGGTAGCTGGTGTTATAGTTTTATTGCAAAGCAAGACACAGTGATTAAGGAGCAGAAAGATGCTCATGTGCTTGAGCGAAGCACAATCCTTCTTAGAATTTCCTGGAGCGCATTAGGAGTGGAGGTGGGGGTAGAGGAATATACATGGTGCATCACTACCTCTTAGGAGGATACAGCATGCAAGCCCTTCCTCCCCACCCTCTCTGAGATGGTTAATACCCCAGAGGGCAGAAAAAGGGACCAGTATCCTGTTCAGGAGAGTTTAGGAACTGTATCTTAGGCCCGGTCTACACTTACCTTCGGGATTCGGTGGCAGTCGATGGGAGATACGCAAGTGACGTAAATCATTTGCGTATCACCCGTCGAATTCACAGCATCTCCTCTGCACGCCGTCCACACTGCACTGCATCGAAGGGAACACTGAAGGGCAGCGCTATGCCACTTACTGGGGTGGTTTTCCTGTGTTGCTTGCTGGATCGATTGAGCGGACTACACAGACCGCTCAGTCGATCTAGAGCAATCAGTCTGATGGCAGCAAATTTGCCGCCGTCAGTATAGACCCAGCCTGAGTCTGACCTCTGGGCAAGGAGAAGAAAAAAGGAGGAAGATAGGCAGAAGGCTCCTATGCAAGTCAGCATCAATCTACTTCCCATAACTAGTTTCCATATGTAAATATTTCAATTACTTCCTTTTTGTTTTATGTACCAAAGGGACCTAACCCATTTACAAAAAAAAAAAATCTCCTGTCATCAGTATTTTTAAATTAAGGCATTTGGAATTCACACCCACATGAGACATTTGAAATCTTATTGGAAGTATGTTTAGTCATGTTTCAATTTAAAGAAAAACAATGTCATTTTTATAATAATTTTTTTTTAATTACATCACTCCCATGTCAATCTAAAACTAAATATGTGTATCTGTGCTGACAACTTTACACACCAAATAAGGTGTATAGTTCACTCTCTAAAATCAACATTTTTTCAGTGGGTAATTCCACTGCCACTAAAATTAAAGCTATTTTGAGTAGGTTACATTTGGTTACCTTTTCTTGAGAGAGATGGTTCATTTCTTCCAGTTCTTGTAAGAGTCTGTCCGTTTCTCTTTGAGCTTGAACCAGAAGTCGGCGAGTTTCCAACAGCTCCAAGTGAATGTGTTGCATTTGTTCTCGTTCTAGCCTCAACTGTTGACCTAAATCTAATACTTCCTTGTAGTGGTCGGCAATGCATGTTTCCTGATCTTTCACTGTCTGTAATGGGTAAATAATTTAAATTCTTAAAGAAAACAGATATTGAACAATTAGTATTCCTCCTCCTGCTCTTAAAAAAAATAAAAATGCAGCAATCTTTTCTGAGTCTACTGATTCTGGAAGATTACAAAAGAAGATAGGACTTGCCACAGCAGATTAACCTGTGGTCCATCTATTCCAGTATCTCCTCTCCAATTCTGGCCAGTACCAGATGTTTCAGAGAAAGGTGCAAGAAACCCTATAGTGGACAATTATGAAGTAACTTGCCCATAAGAGAAGTTTCTTTGTAACTTACATCATTAGTGGTTGGTTTATACGCTGAAGCATGGTTCTCAACCTATTTACCATTGTGTACCACATATGCAGCTCTCTCTGTGTTATGTGGGCTGCATCCACACAACATATATACTACCTGTATGGCCCTGAGGATGTCACATGGGCTACAGTTGTATGATGATCTGGAAGCGCCCCATGGGCTGAAAACCACTGTCCTGAAGCATTAATGTTTATATCCCTTGTAAAATAAAGTTAAATTAGGTAAGATACAATATTTGTGTCCTTGTTATCCATATAAATATCTATTTGTTTCTGAATCCCATACAGCTCTTGCTTTCAGTGATATCTTGTTGCAAGGCATTCCACAAGCTAGTTATGCAGTATGTAAAAAAAAATTTTTTTTTAATGTTTTGCCTTTTCAATTGCATTTCAGTGAAACCCATTTCCATAACTAAATCAGAAGATTGCTAGAGCATAAAACAAGCAGCAAGATTGTCCTAAAAGTCCCACATAATGCAAAGTTACAGTGTGTGCTCCGGAATCCTGGTTTAATTTATGGGATTCATGATTCTGCACACAAATACCAAGAGAAAAGTGTAGAACCCTGTTTTTGAAGGGAGATAAGAAAGGTCTATACATAATGGTTTCTAAGCAACTGTTTACACCAATCCATCACAATCCAATGAACTTCAGCCAAGAACTCCAGAAAGTAATTTCACTACAAAAAACATACTTTCTTGAAAGCACTACATTAAATGAGAAACCAACTTTCTTCCATTGTTTATTGCTTAGTAAACCAAACAATCCATTAGACTGAAGACAAAGAATATTCAGTGAGTAAACTAATAATGATTAAATTGGAAAAACATTTATCCAAGAAAACAACTTACTTTTTCAATATCTGTTATTCTCTGTTGCTTTCTTTCAATTTCCTTTTTTAGCTTATTTATTTCTTGATCTCTCTGGAGCAGTTCAAACTCTTTTTCACGAAGCTCATCTTTAGAATGCTGTAGCTTGCAATCTAAACTCTCAATCTAAATAAATTCATTTAAAATCAGAACAGCAGCTTTTTTCTTACGGGACACCTTGAAATCCTGACAAATTCAAAAGCTGGAAGTAGTTCAGATACTATATCTGCCTTTGAGTCCCCTTACCAATGTTTCACCAACACATTTTCCTATTTTAAAGAAATGACGGGGAACATTTTAGGAAGTACCAAGGATGGCTTCTCTTTACTTAGTGCAATTTCTTTTGAAATTTTTTAGTTTTAATTGGTGAGCTGTAAATAATTTCTCTGATAAAAAGAAAAAAGGAAAAAAAACAACCACCAATAAACTAAGAAACCCCCAACCCATTAATATCACTTTTATCTTATCTAGATAGAGCCTAGGCCAGCTCTTGCTTGCATCCATTCCCCAATCTCATGCAGACACTAGGTTATTCATTCTACCAGGATTTTATTTTAAATAAGTACCTGTTTATTGCGTTCTTTAATTTCTAACTCAGATTTCTCCACACTGCCTTCTAATATGATAATTTTTTGTTCCATTTCTCCTCTGTGTTCACGAATAGTCATATCCAGCTGGGTAACCTAAATATAAGAAATTAAAAACAAAACAAAACACTGTTTTGAAATAGTATTTAGAATTTCAGAAATATTCTTTTAAAAGAATTCAACACACCTAATGAAACTAATCCTTTTTGGCCCTGAGAATGTGGTCCCAAGTGTAATCAGTGACGCTGACCAAAAAAAGAATTAGACGTTGGGCATTTAGAAATCTATTCTCAGAAGCCAAGTACATAGAGAGAAGGGAAAAACAATTCTAATTCCATAATTTCACACATCTTGTCCATACCTCAACAGAGCGAGCACAAGACAGAAAGATTACTCAGTTTTACAGTGAGTTCTTTGAGTAGACTATCAGTATAGATCCTCATTCTTGGAATGTGTCTACACAATGCATTAAAGCAAAAAGTGCTTTGATAAGTGGGAGCCATATGTACTTCATCTCAAGCTACTGAGCTTTTCAGGCAACATTATGTAAGGACATGTGGCCTTCATGCACCCTCAGTTCCTTCAACTTCTTCAGACTCCAGCCAAACCTCTGCAGTAACCCTTTTTTTTTCTTGAGTACTATCAGTACAAATCCCCATTTTTGGGAGAATGATAGGCAAAAACAATTCTCTAAGGAGAAGACTTTGAGAAGACTAGTTAAACAATGATTGTAGGACTGCTCTCCCAACTGGGTACCATATCTTGAAGCCAGAACAAGACTAAAGTTGTGAAAAGGTATGGATTGAGCTCCAAGCAGCAGCTCTACATATATCTACAACAGGAACATTACAAAAGCAAAAACGAGAGTTCTGTAGCACTTTAAAGACTAACAAATTTATGTTTTGCAGGCATAATCTTTCGTGGGCTTTAACCCACTTTGTCAGATGCAGGGAATGGAAATCAGATAGGTGGCGCACGCACGCACGCACGGGAATGGTACAACAATGGGTGGAGTAGGTAATAGCAAAGTCCATACAGTTAGAGTAGCTGTGTCCTATTCACAACCATTGATTAGAAGGTGAGAATGTGTGAACAGTGACAATTACTTCTTGTAATAAGAACCGTTCCAAGTCCCTATTCAGACCCCGTCTGATTGTGTCAAGTTTGCAGATCAGTTCTAGCTCTGCAGTTTCTCTTTGAAGTCTGTTTTTTGTCACTATTACAAAAGCATGTTCAGAGGCTGCCTTAGATATAGTCAAATGTGCTTGGATACTATTGAGAACAGGGATACCTGTTAACTGATAGCATTTTTCAATACAGGTCTCAATCTATTTTGTCAAACTGACAGGAAGTTGCCTGTAGCATAACCTTACTACTATAAATGAAGAAAGTCTTGGGGATTTACAGAGAGCTTTTATTCTGTTCAAGTAGTAGTTATGGGCCCTCTTAGCACCCAAAAAGTGTGCAACCTGACTGTCCCCTGATATAGGTGTGGCTTGAGGAAAGTGACACTTTGAGATGAGTATACACTTTCATCTTATCCTCATATAAGGCTGGGTGAGGAAGGTCAAACCATTTAAGATTGAAACTCGCAGATCATCTTAGCTGATCTAACTGCCATGATAAATAGTCTTTGGGGCAGGTGACAGAGAAAATTCCCCCAGAGGCTCTAACAGACAGTCCATCAGCTTGGTCAGTATTAGGCTGAAGTCCCACAAAGGCACACAGAAAAAATTCAGATATATCCTTTACAAATGCCTCAACAGTAGGTAAACAGATATAGAACCCCTTGAACTGGAATATAATATGCAGCTATGATAAATCAAGTATATTGAAAAAGTCCTCATTTGTTGAAATGCAGTAAGGAGTCTTAATGATCATTTGAGCATTAGTAAATGCTGGACTTGTTACCAGAATATCCTGTTGAGTGGTTATTTAAAATATAACATGTTTAGAAAGATCTAACCTGAGCTGCTCTCTGTTTCAGTTCCCAGTTCCTTTCTTTCAGTGCCTGGTCCATGTCAAGAAGTTCTTGCTTTTTGTCCTCAATTTCATCCTTACAATGCCTGCAATTTCCATTGAAAAACAAACAATGTAGATGTTCTCTCTCCTTTATAAAGCTGGATCTCATCAACAACCCTCCCAGATTCCAAAAAATCAAGTTTTCATAAATCCGAGAGACTTGATATTCTAAAACTCCAAATGCTTTTTCTTTTAAGTATGTTTAATTTATTTTTGATTGTACTTAGCATTCCGAGTCCCAACTTCCTGGTTGAAACAGTTTCTGCCTTGATGCTGTTCTGATGAAACAGGGAACTCTCCACTTCTGATTGCGCATATTAGAGGGGAGAAATCTGAAAGTGGGTGGTATACACAGGTACTTGAAAGAGGAGAAAGTGATCCCACTACTGCCCTATCTGTCGCTTCTTTATCTCGAGAACTCGCCTTCTCTCCATTGCCTGCCATACCTAAAGGAGCTTTTTTAGGCTTTCCTTACCAGCCTCCTTATATCCTTTCTAGTATCAGGTGCTGCTCCATGCTCCCTCCTGCTTTCATATGGTGTGTCTGGGTCAGTGGAGAGGAGATAAGAAAAAAGGATGGAGCATGCAGCAGCAAGTTGTGCTATGGGGAAGGGCATGTTTACAAGGAAAATAATTAAGTGAAAGCTTTACAAGCCAAGCTGTGATACATGAATAGATGGAAAAAGAGTAGGTACCCCAGGAAAAGAACAGTTACTTACCTTTTGTCACTGTTATTCTTTGTCACTGTTGCTCATGTCCTTCTGAATTAGGTGTTTGTGCACCACATGCACCACTGCTGGAAACTTTTCCCCTAGTGGTATCAGTAGAGCCGGTTCTAGCACCCTCTGCAGTGGTGCATATATGGGCCAGTATATAGGGCACTGCCATCCCCACACCTTATCAGTTCCTTCTTGCCGGAAACTATGACTAAGGGGAAGAAAGGTGGGTTGTGGAAAGAACATGACCAACACATCTTGAAAAACAATAGTTTCGAAAGGTAGTAACTATTCTTTCTTCTTTGAGTGCTTGCTCATGTTCATTCTCAATTATGTGATTTAGCAGCAGTACCCTGGAAGTGGGCAGGAGTTCATGGATATGTGGATTGGAACATTGCTTTGCCAAAGCCAGCAGTGTCTCAGGTCTGCCGAGTAATGGCATAATGGGACGCAAAGGTATGTGCTGATGACCAGGTAGCGGCTCTACAGATGTCCTGGATTGGGACTTGTGCCAGGAAGGCCACTTAGGATGCCTGTACTCTAGTTAAATGTGCCATGAGTGAAACCAAAAGATGTGATGCTCATCTGTTCGTAACAGGCCCAGATGGAGGTTCTGATCCAGGACGAAATCCTCTAGGATGACACCGGCAGCCCTTTCATCTTCTCAGCGACCACAACAAAGAGCTGTGTGGCTCTGCGGAAAGGTTTCGTCCTTTTGATGTAGAAAGCTAGGGCTCTCCTGACATTGAGTGTGTGAAGTTGCCTCTCATTGCTAGAGTTGTGAAGCTTCGGAAAGAAGACCAGTAGGAAAATTGCCTGATTGATGTGAAACGTTGAGGTATTGCTTTCGGCAGGAAAGCCAGGTGTGACTCATGAAAAACAGTGTAGGGGGGCTCAGAGGTCAGAGCCCTGATCTTCTAAACCTGTCTTCCCAACGTGATCACCATCAAGAAAGCCCTCTTCCAGGACAGGTGCAGAAGAGAGCAGGATGCCAGAGGCTCAAAGGATGGGCCGGTAAGCTTGGAGAAGACCAAATTAAGGTTCCATTAGGGAATCAGGTCCCACACAGGCAGAAAGAGCCATTCCAGGTCTTTGAGCAACCTACCTGTCATCTAATGAGAAGATTGTTCTGCTCTGAAGAAGGGATAAAAAGCTGATATGGTCACTAGGTGTACCTTGATTGATGACAAGACCAAACCCCGTTGGTTCAGATGGAGCAACATAATCCACAATAGCTTGGATAGATGCCTTAGACGGGGAGATATTGTGAAGAGCTGCCCAGCAGGTGAAGTGCTCCAATTTGGCCAGATACTACGCTCTGGTGTAAGGTTTCCTGCTTCCCAACAGGACCTCTTGGACCTGCGCAGAGCAAGATTGTTCCTCCAGGCTTAGCCACGGAGCATCCACGCCGCCAGGTGTAGGGAGTCCAGGTCCGGGTGAAGCAACCGGCCATGGTCCTGAGAAAGAAGATCTGGCCATAATGTAAGAATCCAAGGGCAAGCTATGGATAGATTGGGCAGCAACCTGAACCAGTGCTGGCATGGCCATGCTGGGGCTATTAGGATGGTCCATGCCCAGTCTCTCCTGATTTTTATGATGACCTTGTGGATCAGAAGTACTGGCAGGAACGCGTACGTGAAGCCATCCAACCAAGACAGAAGGAAGGAGTATCCAGACAGGAGTGTCTTTGGGAACCCATGGCCAAGGGGAAACCCATAGTTCCAAAATTGCCAAAGCACGGCCCATTGTTCTTGCAGCCATACCTCCATTGGAGGAGCCAGGGGGTAGCCTGCAGCTGCAGCAGCAAACTGTCCCTTGGGCAGGATCACCTCCTCCCCTTCTGAGTCCAAACTGCTCCTCGGTGACCATGGGGGTGCCGAAATCAGCTGTCCTTCCACACCATGGCAGGAGTATGGGCACTTTGGTACCAGGGAGACAGAAAGCCTGAGTGCCTCACATCTTGTGACAAGCTCTTGTCTTCGAGCTTCCTGTATGGGTTCAGAGACTGGGGCTAGGAAATCTGAGACCTATGAAAAGTAGCCCACGGCCCGGTGCTGGGGTCAGGAGACCAACGGTGTTCCGGGGACTGGTGCTATTCCTCCATATGTTGCTGCAGAGGGACCAGAGACTGGCATCAGAAGCTTGACCACTCAGAGCATCATTCCACAGACGGGTGCCGCAGGTCTGGAGGCTGCTGGGAATGCTGCAGAGGTCTCATAGCAGGCTTCCTCTTTGAAAGTCCCACAGGCAAAGGTGATACTTGGTCCCAAGAGCGGGGCCTTCAATATCACAGTGTCAAAGGCATTGGGATAGCCATTAGGTCTTCCATGGCCTGGTCACGTGGTCTTCTGTGCCTTTCCTGTCCTTCCTTGGTGCCAATGAATGACCCTGTTCAGCATGCGCCTTCTTTGGCACCAGTGATATTGATTGGTGCCAGGAAGATGATGGTGCCAGTGGGTGCTCTGCACTGAAGCTGAGTCCAACTCAGCATTGAGTCCAACTGGCCCAGCTCTTATGCCAGTCTAAGCACTGACTCCACCAAAAGTGCCTTTAACCTGATGTCCCAGTCCTTCTTGGTAAAGGGTTAGAAACTTTTACAAATCCTACACTTCTCTCACATGTGAGCATCTCTCAAACACTTTAAACAGCTCAGGTGTGGGTCACTAACTGGCACAGGCATTTTGCAAGAAGTGAACGGTTTGAAACCATAGACTGGGCATGCCCCATCTCTGGGCAAATGGAAACTAACTCTACCTAACTAATTTTCTGTAAACAAAAACTATATACACAAAGAACAAGTCCACTAGGTTGAAAGAAGCTTGCTGTAACAAAAGTGTCCAGCACTGTCACAGGCGGTAAGAAGGAACTGAGAGGAAGGGGGGCTGGCAGCATCCTATATATTGGCGCTTACGCGTGCTGCTGCAGACAGCACGAGAGCAGGCTCTACTGATACCAATAGGAGAAAAATTTTCACCATTGATGCATGTGGCGCACACCCCCCTAATTGAGAATGGACATGAGCAAGCACTCGAACAATGAAAGGTTCCTTCACCCACCCCACTAGTTACTTTGCATAAGCACCAGAGATGGAAGATAGAAGTCGGCTGTCACTGAGTCCCTCTGGCTCTCTTCTCCTGATAGTGGTGGCATGCTGCACCTCTGTGGTTTTCTCCCCCCATATCATGGCCTTCTCTAGAACATAAGTGACAGGGTGATAGGTGAAGAGACTAAGGCCTTGTCTACACCAGCACTTATGCCAGCAAAACTTTTGTCACTCAGGAGTGGTTTTTTTTTTAAAAAAAAAAAAACAAACACACCAACCCCCCAAGCAACATAAGTTTTGCCAGCATAACAGCTTGTGCAGACGGGACACGCTGCTCTCCCACAGACACAGACACCGATTTAGGTGGTTTTATTATGTCGGCAGGAGAGCTCTCTCCCACTGACATAATGCGGCTACACAAGTGCTCTTGGAGCAGCACAGCTATACCAATACAGCTGAGTGGTGATGCCATAAGTGGTGCCTTCTATATCAGCAAAGCAACTCCCAGCCAGACCCTTTCTCAACCAGAAATTTGAAATTACAACCATCAACTTAAAACTTTATTTTAATATATATTTTATAGTGTACTCATGGTATGACACACTTCTTAGCTATAGAAGCATTTAGATTCCTTTACTGAGCAAACTAAATTAAGCTTTTCTTTGAATATTTTTGCAACTTGGTTATCTAAAGTTAGGTAACTAATTCTGCATTTAAGCACCTAAAACATAAGTAGCCTGATTTTCAGAGTGGTAGGCATCTACTTCAATGGATGCTTTGGCTGCTCAGCACCTCTGAAAATCAGGCCTCATGTTTTAAGTGCTTAAATGTGGATTTAGGTGTGTAACTTTAAGCACACACATTTGAAAATGTTGGCCTCTATTCTTTATTACAAGCTGAACTATTTTCAAATATATATCAACTTTGAACTGAGCAAAAAAACATGAATGCATTTCATGACCATCTTCAGAATGGAGATTTCCCATTAACTTTTTTTTTTGCTAATTTGCAATAGCAAAGGTGATTAAATGGTTGTACTGTACAAGAAAATCATTCTTTTTACTGTTATTTAATAGCTTTGGCCTTGGGCGACCTATTAACTGGGTTTTTTATTTTTAAGGCATTCCCCAAAAATAATTTAATCTTAGCATTTTCACTTTTGGAAACTAAACAAAGTAAACTGAAGAGACCACTTTAATGAGTTGTCCCGGGACCATGAACACATGCACACACGCACACCAATCAGATTATAGGGGATTGCTAAAAGATGGAAAGCACCACCAAAGCCAAGACCTGAACAGGAGTTAGCTCACCTAAGTTCAGCTGTTAGCTCCTTGATAGCAGCATACTTCTCCTCCAGAGATAATTGTGCATTCTGTAGCACATCTCGCAGTTCCTGTAGTTGTCTCAATGTGATTTTTAATTCTCCATGAGCATCCTGTAGTTCAGCCTCTAGCTCTTCTATTCTGTGTAAAGCATCCTTCCGCCAAGTCTCACTCTGAAGCAGCTTATCTTCCAACTCACTCACTGTTAAGTGAATGGAAAAAAATTGAAAAGAAAGGTTACTCCCCAGTAACTGTCTCTTTAAGTGTTGCCTCTATATATTAATATTTGTGGTTGCACCCACCCCCAATGTCACTCAGCCTTGAGGATATTCTAGAAAAGCAGAGCCCCATTCAAGACTGCATGACCACCCACTCTGGCTCTAAATGTTTGGAGCCGAAGTTATGAAGGTTGGGCACTCCCCAACCTCCTCACTTCAAGTCTGTCATTACTAACTAAACAGCTTGCCCCATTGTCCAAGGAAATATGGAAGTGTGTCTTCCCCATCTTTTTTTTTTTTTTTTGGAATATCCAATTAAAATAACGAGAAAATAATTTTTACTAAGAGGGTGAAGTGGATTTCTTCACAAAAAGATTACATTTAAAACAAGGGAGCAGAGTCCAGGTTCTATCTTGATGCCACAGGCAGTAAGAGGGAACTGAGGGAGGGTCACAGCTGCACTACCCTTTATGCCCTTGCATGAGAAAAAGAGGATGCATGCATGGGTGTAATGGACATTCTCTTGAAAAGATTCTGAGCTTTGTACATAAGGCTCATATGCAGTGATGATATCCAACCGGTTTGCACCGGTTCACGCGAACCGGTTCTTAAAATAAAAAAAAAAAAAAAAGGCAGCGAACCAGTTGTTAGCTTCCTCCCGTCACGCTCTGCGGGGCGCTGGAGGGGTTTCGAATTTGGCAGCGCTGAGCGAGTTTCACAGCGGAGATTTTCCCCTGAGATGCCAAGTCTCCCTCTCCGCTGCTGCAATTGACTTTGCCTTGTTAATTTCACGGAGAATGTGCCCTGCTCTGCCGCCGAAATTGACAAGGCAGAGTCAATTTCAGGCAGAGAGTAGTGGGAAGTTCAGAATAGGTTCTTAAATATGACCTGCCTTTATAGAACTGGTTATTGAAAATTTGGGATATCATCACTGCTCATATGCACCTACAGGGGAACTCACACTGACATTCAAAAGAAGAATCACAGTTATTGTTACATAATCTACCTTTCTTTGAGTTGGCCTCTGCACATTCCTAATTGTGGGGATTTAGTAAACAGTATAAGCCATAAGAAGGTGGGCTCAGAAGTTCCAATTAAGCAGAAGCTACAGAATTACCCTCCCAAAGTGTGTATCTGATCTAAATACCACGCTATTGAGTGTGCACTGCTGCATAAACGTGTGAACAAAATTCCTAGTAGTAGCACTGCAGATTTCTACGACGACAATATTACAGAAGCAGGCTATTAATACCGCCTTAACAGAGTGAACCCTATGACCTCTAGCCCAACACATCTCCATACATAATCTAATCCCTTTTGACAGATACTAAGTGAAATTGGCATTCACCTCACACTGATCCTCAAAGGCTACAAACAGTTCAGGTGCCTTCCTAAGTATCTTAAGTGAACCTTATTGGTGCTGTAGACTTTGTATTGGTAGTGATTTTCTCCTACATAAAAAACACAGAAAGTGAACCAGTTTGACAGCGATGTGAAAGTATGCTTCTTTCGTGTTGAAAGGTTCTGACAGTTTAGGAGAATGTGTGTGTATCAATTTATGAATTCCATTCTGTTTTGTGAATGCCATTTATGAGTGTAACCTTCATTGTGGACTACAGCATCCATTTTGTAGCTGAGATTTGATACCTAGTGGACAAATGATGGCCAAGAAGCTGTGACAGAGCAGTCAAGTGCCATCAGCATTGAACACTTCTTCCTTACTGGGACAATGGGTTTTCTACCAGCAGGGCCATTGATTTTGACTCTCTCTCTTTACACAGAAGCTAATGGGGGTGGGAGCTGGAGTCTCTCCACCCCTTGCTTGCAGCATATGGGGAGTCAGTTTTAAGAAGTGGTGATTCTCTAAAGCCAGAAACAAGATAGCCAGACTAAAAAGGCCAGAAGGGCTGTCTGACCTAAGGACTCAGATCATACCCAGGACTCACAGGAGTGGTGAAATCAACTGAGAGGGACTGCATTTAAGTGTTTGTTGTTCTCCATCAATCTATAGCTCTCTTGTCCTTTAAGAGCAAGCTGTTTGTGGATAAAAATTCCTTGTTAATTTTATGTGCCTGGATTTACTGCCATGTTGTCCCTGAAGGGTGTAACTAGGAAACAAGAGGTTCGACAAGCAGTTGAACTCTGGGTGAGAATATGTCTAAGCAAATGGGGTCTCCGGAGGGTTGCAGCATCAGTTATGTGGTCTAGGCAACCAGAGTGTAGGATACCACTACCCAAGAAATGTCAGTCAGTGTACATTTGGTAGTGCACTTAAGAGACCCAGAGCTAGAAGCAGTGATCAGTCATTACTCAGATGAAGGGGGTGTAGAAGCATATGGAATTCAGTAGTTGGATACAATCTGGTGTCTGTTCAGAGAGTGAGATTGGGTCAAGATTGTGACAAGAGCCCAGAGCCAGTCTCACAGGGATAGTGTAAGAATTTGAACATCCTTATATAATTGTTCAATATCTTCATGTCCATGATGGAATTTCTTTTTTGGAACAAGAAAGAATTTGAAGCTGATATTGGGCCATGATAGCTGATAATTGGCAACACAGCTTCTCAATGTACCTGAGGAGTACACCTTTCACCATGGAGGAAAGGCACACCCCACAAGTGGTAATATGTAAAAGCCACCTAAAATGAAGAACCCTATTAAACATTTTAGGACCCAGATCTTTGCAAATTGCAACATAATGAAGAGTTAAAATAGTCATACATTGAGTCCATTGCAACTAGCTACAAAATAAAGAACTGGAGGAAGGGAAATCTGTTTTAATACATAAGCATACGAGCGTTAAAGCTGAAAGTTTTATGCATAGTAAATCATTTACCTTGTTGAGTTTTTTTATTTAGTTCTGACTGTGTATGCTCCAAAGTCATTTCTAAGTGACTTAGCTGCACTGTTTTAGTTTCACCATCTCGTCTTAAATGCACTAGTTCTTTCTCCATATCAATTAGCTCATCCTTGCACTGATCCATCTCCAGCTTAATCTGTCTAAACAAAACACAACAAAAGGAAACAGAATTAACAAATCAAACTGGAATAAAGACAACTTTATTTCCCCCATCTTTTAGAGCCCCTCCAAGTCCTTGCCCTACCCCAGAGACTCCAGCCTGAGCCTTCTTGTTCCCTGCAGTTCTCACTCACTATGCCATATGCTTAGGAGACATCTAATAGGTGGATTCTTTCCACTGCTCCTTCTACAGGAACCTACCTACAACCTGAAATTCACCAGTTCTTGCTGCCTTTATAAGGAGCTGATGTCTTCAGACTATCATCTGACCTGTAACTCTACAGCCTCAGCTGGAAGGCAGCTAGTTACCCAGCGAACCAGAGCCCATCTTCCCAAAAGAAGTTTTCCCAAAAGAAAATTAACAAGTTCATTTTATTTCTTCCTTTTACATGTATTTGTAAACTGAGCACATTGATATGGAATCAAAGAAAAACAGTAAGGGGGAACCCACAGATGCCTTTTCACAGACCTCATTCACAAAAAAGCCACATTTTTAAGCGACACTATTGATATTAATTTTTCTAAAAATATTTTTTTCTGATAGGGCACTTTTTTAACTGTACATCTCATAGACTCATAGACTCATAGGTCAGAAGGGACCAATATG
>ML675646.1:27665540-27739336 GCA_007922155.1 Mesoclemmys tuberculata
TGCATCCTAAAACCGCATTTGCTTTTTTAACAGCCATATCACATCTGAAATAAATAGTTTTTAAAAATTCCTTAAATTATTTATAAGGGTTTACTGCTTCTCTGATGTTGACAAGAGCATTTTCGGCATGGAGAGTTATCAGGCCTAGAGCAAAACCATCAACATTTATTATTTTTTAACCAACTCAAGCCCCAATTTCATGAAATCACTTGGGGACATGTTTAACTTTAGGCATTAAATTGAAGTTAATGTGTTTATGCACTCTTCCTGAAGATGTGCACTTTCTTGAACAGAGGCACATAAAAAGACTAAGCCTGGATAGCTGTTTGTAAATTAACAAAAAAATGGACGTGTCCTTAAAATAGAATATGGGTTCCAATTCAACAAGGTACATAGGATTACTAACATGGTTAAAAATAGGCATATACTTAAGTACCGTGCTGAATCAGGACCAAAGTACTATTCTAAAGCTACATGTACCTGTAAAACATACTCCTTTCAAGAAAAGCATCACATTTTGTAATAATTTTTTTTAATAGTTTCACAATATGGATCTTCAGAATACACCAAAATAAAAAAAAAAACATTCTAAACATACCCAATTGTGCTAGTAAGTTCAGCCACCTTCTGTCTTTTTAAATCTGCTTCTTGAGAGGCGATACGAAGCTTCCCTTCTGCTTTTCTCAACTCTTCTTCAGAGAGTTCTTTCTGTTTTTGAAGCTCTTGCTCCAGTTCTGATACCTTTTTAAAGTTGTATTTAATAAGATATTTAGCATTTAGACTGTTAAAATATATATATATATATATATATATATTAAGAAATATAAATTCCCTTTTGAAAAAAATCACACATGAAAGGGTTAAAAAATATTTAATTTCTTTGGTTAGATCCTAAAACATAACAAAAATCAAACAATAGAAACCTGCAAAGGCACTTTTATAATAAATGATTTCTCAGTTTAATAAGTTCTAAACAGATGTAACGACACAAAATTCCATATTATGATGAATCTCTTTTTAAACCAACACCTACGGCCTGATTTTCCAAGTACTGAGTATCCACAACTCCATCTGAAATCAACTGGAGTTTCAAAAGCTCAGGACCTCTTATTCACTCAGGCGACTATAAAAATTATGTCAGCTACATCCGATAATTAAAAGATTATAAACAAAGTAAGCATCAAATGACATTTATTGCAATGTCATAGAAATGCATATAAATACATTTAAATATTTATGCTTATGTACACTATTACATTTTTCTAATTATGAATGTGCTTTACCTGTTTTTCAAGCTTAATTTGGCTATCCTCTAGCTCTCCGTTTCTAATCGTCTCCTGCTGCAACATTTGCTGCTGCTGCTGCAGAGTTTGCTGCAGGAGAACATTTTGCTCAGTGGTATCCTGAAGATTATGATTTCTTAGTTTTATTTCTTTTTGTAACCGATGCACCTGAAAATACATTAATTTTCTATTACAATGAAACAGAGATTTGTCCCTTGTCTTGCTCCCATTCAAGTCAGGAATCCTATTGTTCTTCGTGAGAAGAGGATCAGAACCATAATGCAAAAACAAACATACAAACAAAGGCTCTCAACTCCACTGAAGTCTATTATGAGCAGTAACAGGAATGACATCACAGTGCTCACTGGCGGAGGCTGGGATCTGATGCTTGGAACATAAGCAGATGTGTGGGATCAGGGTGGGGGAACGGATCTCGCCTCATCTCGATTCACCTATCAGGCCAGGTCTCTTCAGACCCCAATCCCAGTGACAGGACATCGCCCCTCTCACACCTGCTTCTGCACCAAGCAGTGAATCCAGGTCTCAGCTCCTTGACAGACAGCCCTGCAGTGTTTCCCGTGAACCAGCTGGGGACCGGGAGGCAATCTAAGGCTCCTAATAACTGCACTTTGTCTATCCTATCCTTTCCACCCCACCAGCCAGCTGGCCAGGAAGCAGTAGCAATGGTCTGGGTGAGAGCTGAGTGTGAAGTGAGCCTACTTACACTCCCTGCCCTGGGCCACGCTGGGCCGGATGTGTGACATCATCTGATGAGACACACTCTACACTCCCTGGCTCGCTACCCCTCTTACTCTCCAGGATAGGACTGGCCTGCCACCTTCCTGCCTGCCTAATCCCCATAAGCAGCTGCAGCCTTAGGAGGGATGTGGAAGCTGAGATTCCCACTTCTGCCTCCCTGCTTTGGAAAAAATCACAGCAATTCTTGGGGGGAGGGAGAAAGCTCAGCTGCTGTGCGTGTCCCATGAAATTCAAAAACACTTACCCAGTGTTTTGCCATGAATTTAAAAAATCAAATCAAATCAGTGATTTACATAGTGTCTTATCTATAGGTTCTCTTTCCTATATAAAAAGAGGTAATCTAAAATTAACAGTTCATCATTCTTCCTCAGCTTCCTATCCTCTCTTGGCTTTGCAATTCTGTGGTTCCTGGTGCTCCTCCTATCTATCCTACCCCTCGGCATCTCCTTCAGAGGCTCATTCTCCCCTCCACATTCTGTCTCAGGTCCTCTCTTCTTTTCTATTTTTGTAATCTCTATCTGTTCTCCCCTCCAATTACCACCCATATGCAAATGATCCAAGATTTTCAACAACAATTAGAGACTTCAGGAGCCTAACTTGAGACACCTTGAAGGAGCCTATTTTTCAGGGGGTGGATGCTCAACGTTTTATGAAAAGTCGTGCCCCTTCAAAGCATTTCAACTTACACATCCAAAAACAAAGGCATCCATTATCACTAGTCACTTATGAAAATCTTGGCCATGATTACGAGTCTCTCAATCTCTACCCTTTAACCTTGCTCGCTTTCCAGTCTTCCGATCTCTAAATATCAGTTAAAGATTTTAAGGGCATAAGGGACCATTAAACTATCTAGTCTGACATCCTGTGTATCACAAACCATAGAATTTCATCCAGTTATACTTGTACTGAGCCCAATAACTTGTGTTTGGCTAAAGCATGTCTTCCAAAAAGGCATCCAGTTTGATTTGAAAACATCAAGAGATGGGGAATCCATCACTCTCTTGGCAATTTGTTCCAATAATTAATCAGTCACTGGTAAGATTTTGTGCTTTATTTCTAATTTGAATTTGTCTGGCTTTAATTTCCAACGACTGGTTCTTGTTATGCTTTTTACTACTAAATTAAAGAGCCATTTAGTAACAGTTATCTATCTTTCCCCCCCATGTAGATACTCCTACACTGTAATCAAGTCACGTCACTAACTACTTTTTGATTAGCCAAACATTCATACAACTGCCATAGCCCTCTCAATCTGTCGTTCCAAAACTGAATATAGCCTTCCTCCTGATCCTATTTCTCTGTCTCTATTAACAGCTCCCTATCTTGGATACTACTGTTTTTCACCTGCCACATCCACTCTCACAAAGTCCTGTTGCTTCTCACTTTTTAACATCACAAAACTTTGCCCTCTTTTCACAATCCCTACTGCTAAAATTTTGTCCACCTCTTTTCTTGCCTACCATAGCCTTCTTTTAGACACAAATTCTAATATTTCATAATGGGTAACATCAGTTCTCTCTGTAACATAGAAAAGATAAGTTGACAAAACAAATTAAAGTTTACCTCTTCAGACTTCTTCTTCAGCTGCTTTTCAAATGATTCCTTGTTTTCTTCTAATTGACTTAAATACAAACTAAGTTCTTCTTTACAAATGTCTAGTGCTGACTCTAGTTGTCTGACCTAGTTAGGGGTAAGAGACAATTTAAAATAAATGACTAGTTGTTTAGAATTAGTCAAGAAATATAAAAAATTTCATTAAAACGTGCTTGTTAATTCTGCCATTTTGCATATTATAACTGCAAAGTTGATTTTTAAAAAAATCTTTCATTTCTCTGGTTTACTTTTAACATAACATTTAAATAATGAAAAATATTCATATAAAACTTACAGAATTTACACTTTTGTTTAAGTCATAAAAGATCAATTAGGTATTACAGTTTAAGGACATATATGTATATTCACAATACTGAGTCAGCTATTCACTTGTGAATCATTTATAGAAAAAGTGATAAGGCTATAAAATGCAAGTTCTATGTATGAGATTATCTTGATAAGGTTGAGAATGGTACATTCTTCTGTAAATTGTGACAAGTCAACATTCAAAAAAGTAGATTCATATCTACAATCAAAATATTTTATTATGTTATTACAAAACAGCAGATCCACTTTTACTTTCTGCATTGAGACTGTAGTTCCTGAGTTTCATCAGGAAGGAAAGGAAAAGGTTAATATAAAACAGTGAACAGCATAGCATGATGATGATGATCATCATCATCATGTTGACAATTATAATGAAGGTATCTTACATTTATAGTTACTAATTTGGACTTTATAATGACTTTCACCCTGAAATTATAAACTTAGACAGATATACTATTTATATACAAAAATCATTAGGGACCTCTCCCCCAAAAGAAGTGCAACTACATCTGGGGTAAAATGTAGCAACTGTAACATTAAACAGTTTGGGGCTGGAAGTGAAGAATTCCATATCAAATTGTAACAGCAGTGGAAAATTTAGGTGCTCAACTCTGCAGTGTTCCACACTAGAATTTTACTAGACCATGGGGTTAACACACACACTTTCCCCCACCCCTTTAAAAAAAATATTTCAAGTTTTCTCTAATTAGAAGTGGTCAATTACTTTCACTTTATATTTCACCTGAAAAACATCACTGGCAGTAATGCCCTGTAACACTAGGACAAACCACTGGTTCAATACAAACTCAGATGGAAGCAAGCCACCTATTGAATCACCAAAGCCACTTTTTTACAGCACCTAGACAATACTTTAGTGGCTTTCCCAGCCCAACCATTATTACGTTATAAATTCAAGCAGAACTACAGCACAACATGGCATTGCTTGGTAAAACTACTGTTGCCGGTACTGCATTGAAGAGGCTTGCCAGACAGACACGAGTACGAGGAGTATATGGGCTAAAGAGGCTGAAGAGGTCACCGGTTTACTTTTATAGCCTAAAATAAATACTGCATTGATAATGAAACCTGAACAAGAAACCACCCTTATTAAATCAGACCCTATCTTGTCTTTAGAGACTACCCTAAACTATCTCCAAATGTAGTGAATCCAGCTCTGCTCTACTTCTGCTACAAAAGCATCTTAATCAGGCAAATGATTTTTGTTGGTACTTAGAGCAGTCACTTAAAGCAGGTTTCGCTATAATTTTTGTCTTTCTTCCTTTTTTTCTCTTTCTTTCTTAAATGAAAGATGAGAGGAGGACTGGACGGTAATGATATCTTTTGATCTGAGCTCTGTAAGTAACTTAGATGTGTCTCATCCAGAGGTAATGGAAAGGAGTTACATAAATACTGCAAATCAAAAAAGAAAAAGGTATTCATTAAAATCAACAAAAATCATACTTACTTTGATCGTTTCCTCGGTTAATTGGCTTTGCAACATTTTCAAAGCTTCATCCTTCTTGATATTTTGCTTTTCCATTTCCTGTTTGCATAGATTTATCAAAGTCAAGATGTGATTATAACTGCATATATAAAAGTTATATTACAGAAAACCAGCATACTAGAAAATAAAAAAAAAATTGGTTAGTGACCAAAATGTTTATCTTTATACTGTATTAGTATGCATTTTACTTCTTAGTGAATTTAGCCCTGACTCGGTCATGTTGTGATCCCTTTAACTTCTCCAGTGGCAGATAGGGGCTATAAAGGGAGTGTAGGCTTCTCCTGCAGAATATTCTCATTATAGGTAAGGCCCTACTTGAACTGCAGTATGATTATCAAAAAATTGCAACTGAGTTGCAGACAAGCCATGGAAAATTGAGGAAAAGTAATAATGGACCTTATTATTTGCAGTAATAAAATCTATTACTTTTCTGCGATTTTCTACTGTTGGCCACCTGAAGCTGAAAGCAGGGGCTTCCGCTGTTGGCCACCCAGGGCTGAAAGCCAGGGGTCCAGGCTCAAAGAAGGAATACAGGGCTGAGAGCGGGAGCTCTTATTGTTGGCTGCCCAGGGCTGAGAGTGGCCGCCTGTAGGTCTTACTTTCAAAACTGCAGTGGAAGCCTAATAGTATGGAATCTGCAATTGCCACAATATTGCAAGTTAAGTAGGGCCTTATCTGTCATAGAGCAGATGCTGGCCTCGTTCCTTGTCCCTAGTGCAGGGGGCATACTGAGGTGCAAGCCAGAATGTGGCCAGACTGCTATTCTGTGCTGGAACAAGAAGCCATAGAGGGTCAGAGTAATTTAGAGCAGCTCAGGGTCTGGTCTAGATTGCAGCAGGTATACAGGACAGAATTAGGGAGCAGGCAAAGGTGGTTTTAAAAAGAACCCCTTTGTCCACTCCCACCTTTCTTGTACCCTGCTAAATTAAGAGAGTAAGGGAGAACCTGGCACTTCATCTCTAAAAATTAGTCAATCAACATTTGGTTTGCTTTTAGACAGAATTACTAGTCAATGTTACCTCTCTGCTTTCTATCAACAGCCGATCCAATGATTCAAGGTGACGCTGTTTACACACAATATCTTCTTGTAAAATGGACATCGTCTTCTCTAGCTCATTAATTTGCTGATGTTTCATATCCAGCTGAGTCTGAAGCTATATACAAAAAACCCCACTATTTATGTTGTTTCTTATACAACCCACTTGAGATTTACAAACCATCTACACATATGGTTCCATTCGGTTCAGTCACCACCGAAATGCAGTCACCCCTAGAGTGAACACAAACGTGATCATACCGATACCATCAACAACACTGTACAATCTAGGAACACGTATAAAAATTACCTTACTGATTAAAGCAACAGGAAAACATAGGGAGGCAGAAGAAAGTTGCTATTCATGCTGAAATTGGTCAGAACAAGACACACAACTCTACTTTTGCAAAATATGACATGAGTTCTTCAATTCAAAGCAGTCAGGTTCTCAGTTTCAGAAAAGCTCATCTGAAAATTATTAAATGCCTCTAAAAAGATTAGAGGAACATTATCAAAGATCACCCAGAATGCAACCCCCAGGACCCATGGAGGAATCTCATTGGAAAAGAAAATACTGCCTGGGGATTCTCCTCATGGCCAGAGGAGAGATGCCCAAATCAGTCTCCAGTTTCTCCTCCCATTGTGGACCCTGGGCTTGTGGAGAGGTTTTCATGGAGTCCAGGGAAGTGGGGTGATGGTGTCATAGAGGGGACTGACTTTCACTTCTATAAAGGCAGAGAGGAGAGCTTAAGAGAGGAAGTGTATGGAGGAAATACCATAAATTTTTTAACCACAGAATTACTGAGGAATCAACATATGAAAACTAAATTTGCATAGACAACATTTGAGATATATACGCCATACACATTAGTACACAGTCTCTTACTATTTCGATTTGTTTCTCCATCTCTTTGTGCTGTTCAAGATGAATTAACTTTGCTTTTTCAAAGGCTATAGTTACTTGCTCATGTTCTTCACTGATATTTGCTTCCAATTTGCGAATTTGGCCATTCTTTTCCTGGAATATATTTTAAAAAACCCTTAATCAGAAAAATATAAAAAGATATATATATCTTTTGATATCAGATAATGAGTTTTTTTGTGTAGCAATGAGGAAGTATGAAATCCTCAGACTTATAAGAACAATCAATAAAATTGGAATTTATTATTGTTTTACATTTACATAGCATTTTTCACCCTGTAAAATCTCAATGCATTTTATGAAATACAATAGAGCATCACTGAAATGCAGCATCTCAGACATGGAGGGCAGCTGGCACAAACAACAGAACACAGTAGTGAGTGAAGGAAAATGTTGGCCAAGGACATCCAAGCAAACCCATACTTTTACAAGAAGTGTCATGAGATTTTTAACATCTACATAAAACCTTGGGTTTTAAGGTCTCAGTTCAAAGACAGCACACAATAAATGGTCTGGTACAGTATTTATCAATCTCAGTAGAAAAAAAAAGGCTCAACCAACAAAACCTAGACTTGAACTTGTGAATTGAGGTATTTTAACATGATGCTTTAACCAGTAAGTCCCATAGATCTGCAGGTGCTTTATAAATGGTATCCATTTTATAGAAGGGGAAATTGAAGCACAGAGGTGAAGTGACTTGCCCAAGGTCAGACAATACTTCTTTGGCAGACCCAGAAACAGAACCCAGGGCTTCTGACTTGCAGGCTATATATAATACCCATGTTTTATCACATATCTATCTATCTATCTATCTAGGGTACTTATAGGGCCCCCAATCACCAAAGGATGTGATAGCCTTACAGCCTTTAATTTATTTATCCTCACAACACTCCCGTGAAGTAGTATACTATTACCCCATTTTACAGGAAGGGAACTGAGGCACAGAGTGACTCGCCCAGGGTCCCAGGATGTTTGTGGTGAAACCATAATTGAACCAGGGTCCCCCACAAGCCAGGCCACACTAAGTTTCAAATAAGACAGAGTACTTGAGAATTACTGAAAAAATTATTTACATTGAACTAATTTGAATTCTGTTATAAAGATCCATCCCTTCCCACTCTCCTCTTCCTCCAATCCATCCAAAAAACTCCAGCTCTACATTATTTTCCTTTTAGAAGAAGAGTGAAGTAATTTTACTGCAGTGAATATTAAATACAAAGGAAGTTAAGGGAGCAATCTTAAGAGTGTAAACAAAATTTTTTTTAAATACTTTGCACTGTAATTCATTTTCAAATATAACCGTGCAGGAAAGATTTGGGTTTTCAAACATTAAATATTTCTAAATGAAAAATATTTTCCTATACAGAAAAAAAAACTGTAGAAAGACAATTTAAAAAAATTACTTTATATTAAAAAGAGTGACTGCTTCTTGGCTTTAAAAAATATGGGTAAAATCCTTGCCCTACTGAAATAATTGGCAAAACCACCACAGAGCTCAACAGGGTCAAGATTTCACTTTATATGTAATATAAAGAATTCTATTTGTATCCATTTAAGAATTTTCATCTGAGTTCGAGGGTTGAAAATTCCAGAACATTCCGTTTAAAACAAGATTATTTGGGTTATCAAAATTCTATAATCTGTACTATCTAAAGAGTTTGCACTCTACCTGTTCTGCATCTGTATAATGCTAGCATGACAACTAAAACTATATATATTAACTCCCCAAAATTGTGTAATTTTACACAATTATGACTTAAGTGAAAATTTCTTACGATGAGCTCCTGATCCAACTCAGTACATCTTGCAGCAGCAGCAGAATAAGCAACTGTCTTTTCTTTTAACTGCTTTTCAAGTGCTGAAAGCTGAGAGGATTTCTTTGTTA
Organism: Mesoclemmys tuberculata; assembly: GCA_007922155.1. Taxonomy (NCBI): domain Eukaryota; kingdom Metazoa; phylum Chordata; order Testudines; family Chelidae; genus Mesoclemmys; species Mesoclemmys tuberculata. The sequence continues at coordinate 27,674,850 of ML675646.1, forward strand.
TCTAAAAATAAACAGAATATAAACCATAAAAGAAATCAATTTTTCCTTCCTAAATTTCAGATTATAAAGACCTCTTTCTCTGTCTCTCTCTCTCTATAGATATATATATATTCTAATTGTAATATTTATATAATGGTGCATATGTAGTATAAAACAAAGCCTGCTAAAAGCAGCATGGTGAAGACTATGTAGATCAACTGATTTAAGGTTTGTTCAATTATTTGTGAAAGCTTGCTTGAAAACTGATTTGGTATTAACTATTACTTTGTATAACTTACAGAGAAAAAAGTTTTAGGCAATTTATCTTCAATGTGTGCAATTTACCATAATTACATTGCCACAACAGTGAGTCAAGTGTTAGAAATCTATACTATTTTGGGTCATTACCATGGCCATTATAAATCAAATTATGCTGAAACTTGATATCCATGTTTGCAACCTGAATGCTAATGCTGTTTAATATTTTAATTTGTTAAGTCACTGGTGAGTAACATCTTCCATTGGTTTACTTTGTCTTGTGAATATCCAACAATAGTTCTGGTCTCTGCCAAATATACCTACATATTCCTCATTAAATACGTACTCCATATGTCAGTGCACATACACGTACACACACATTTCTACTATAAGAGGGCACACATTGACAATCTAAATAGCAGCAGTTTAAACTGCAGTTTTAAAACTAGGGATTTCTGATGCAGTGGACATACTAAGATCTGAGTTTTACCTTCAGCTTTTCCTGCACGCCCAATAAATTCATACTCTTTCTAAATAGGCTTTCATCAGAAAAAAACTTGGCAATGAAAGTTTACCAAAAAGGGGAAATCTGTGTCAACTATTAACATTTAATTCAGTTATCAAAGGATACACACTTTTCAGCAGTCCTAACAACTTACTTCTCGCTCCAAGTTAGTAGTTTTTGCAGCCTTCTCCAGAAGTTCTTCCTGTATAATTTGAAACTGACTGGCTCTTTGGGCCATGCTAGCATTTAAAGAAGAATTCTCATCTTCTGCTTTTGACAGCTTAGCATGTAGCTCTTCTATCTCTCTGATAAATCTTCGCCGCTCCTTTTCAAACTGTTTACTGATGAGCTCAAGTTGTTGACATTTTCTCTCTTCTTTTTTAAAAAAGTTGTATTTAATAGATAAAAATTAAAATTATAAACAATCAAGTTGTAAAAAGACATGCATAATCAAGATAAGGAGTAGTTTGACAGCAACGTGTTGAACTATCACATGAGCCCCAGGGCTCAAGATTAACCTCAGAAAATTTTGCTCTCAGAAGTCAATGCCTGATGTGGAGCTTATGTTTAGGCTTTGGGAGAAAAAGTGCAAAATGTACTGCTCTGAATGTAAATTTGAAGCCATTCTGTAGCGCAGTACTGAGGACAATCCCAGAGGCATCAGAAATCAATACCCTACTTTTCTAGAGCTGAAGAGCCCTAATGATGGCAGAAAAAGGACAAAAGAATGAGTAACTGTAGACCCCAGCAGAACAGTAAAGGGAGAAACATAAATTTTCCATTTTAACATACGTTGTGTTTGGGGTTAGGGCCAATAAGGAAGAGCCCATTAGCAAAAAAATTTTTAAAATGCACATTGAGCCTCAGGACCATGATAAATACGTAAGTTGTTAAATCATCAGATAATCCTTGCTCTCCACAAGGGCATCTATTATCTTAATATATTACAGAAAATATTAAAATAGCAAAATTAGAAGCCACAAAAATGTTAACACATTCTTCAGTCATTTTTAAAATAACTACGTCAGAAGGTATTTTACAGCTTTTAAGCACACTATTTTTCACCATGCTCACCTGTTTGATTTCCAATCAATTTTACAGGTTCTGTTTCTAGGCCATGTAATCTGCCACTCTCTTGTCCCTCATAATCATTAGAAAGATGTTGAGCTACTTTACTGACAGTTAAGTTTGCCTGAAGCTTTTGAATTTCTGCTTCTTTCATTGCCAGCTTAATTCTATCACAACGAAAAAGATATAAAATGTTATTGGAAAGTATTCTTTGAAATATTTCTCTCTCTTTGCCAGTAGTAATGCCTCCTTAATATCATTCTAAAGTCTTGCTGTAATTCAGGACTCTTAAAATGTACCTTAGGTCTGCAATCAGGGATTTATCTGATTCACAACAAGAGGCATAGATAGTTTCCTTTGTGGAGGAACTGGCCATCTGATGTTTAGAGTGATGTGATTTAAGCTGCAAGTTAAGAAAAAAAGAACTAATGAAAATTTTTTTTATTTCTCTACAATATAATAAATTCACATACTGTGCAAGCAGACTGTTTTGCAAGGGACATAGATCTGAACATCCTGGCCTGAGTGGGTACCTACAGATAGAGTCTTAAAAAAATTACTTTTCAAGGAGTTATGGAGCTGCAGGCAAAGAGCACCTTGAAATTCAGGTCATATATTTAGATGCCTAAATTTAGGCACTCAAGTTTGAAAACTGTAGCCATTAACTATCACACTTATGGAGGTATTGATAGTGACTCCAAAGCTGAACTTGTTTTTAACTTTCCACTTAAAGGAACATTAATTCTGCTTTATTTCAATGAGTGAATTTAATCCCCCAATTTTTCCAAAACTACAATTCAGAGGACATCTAAATAATCTATTAAATTACTAAGATAAAATAATTACTAACTTTTCCAGAAAAAAAAAAAGCCATTAAAAGCCATTCAATTTGAAAATGGCATTATGCATCTCTGAGACAGCCCAGTCTGAAGATTCAAAAATTACAAAGAAACAGAGTTATTCAGCTTTCTTCATAACCCTGTAAATGTATGGCACAAAAAGCAGATGGACAAATCAGTATCTGCCATGTACTCCTGCTCTCCAATGCTGCCTCTCTGGCCCTGCTACTCTATTCACCTCCCTAGCTCATCAAATTACCCTCCAGTCAGCCCCTGATCTTAAAATTTCTTTGTTCCTCCTTCCGATCCATGCTCTACCCACCAAAGTTCTTGCAGACCTGATAAAGTCCACAAGTGCAAGTCCCAGTTTGATGAAGCAGAGCTTCATTCTGGAGAACCATATAAAGTTTGCCATTCTGAAAAAGTAGCTACAAGCTCTATTTGTCGCCAAGTCTCTCCCTTGCTCTCATTGCTCCATGCCCCCTGCTGAGGCTATTACAGAGAACACACTTTCAGCATCTGTTAAACCTTATACTGTCAACAGACACAAGCCCCAATATCACTCGCTATTACTTAGTTGGGTTTGGAGAGTAAGTCTGCCTCTGAAGAATCAATGCAGGCCAAAAAGGGAGGCAGGGCACCAATCTAGATGGACGTTTTTTAATCTGCTCCAGTACTGCAGTTTCTACATTCTTGAGAGTTTGTGCTCACACACGTACATGTTCTTGACTGAAATGAAGATAAGGTAATGTATCTTCATCAATGCATCTTGGAAGCAATGGAAACAGTACACAACAGTAGACAACCCCTAACATGCTAAGGAAAATTTCCAGATAATATAACCAGTTCGGAATCTACAAGGTGCACAAAGCAAATTTATAATGATTAACCAATTACTGTACCTCTTTAGATGTACCTAGTGACAACTGGGAGATGATAGTTTCCAAGGTGCTCAATTCTTCTCTTGAATCCTCAATTTCTTGATGACATAATTTTAGACGATCATTTTGCTGTGCAATAAGTGCTTTTAGCTCTGCATTTTCACTTACTAGGGCACTTTTCTCTTTAACTACTACTACTTTGTCATTAAGTTCACTCTCAAGCTTCAGGGTCTTCTGTTCAAATTGTGTCAGCTGTGACACAATTTCAGTGTTTTTTGCCTCTAGACTCCTCATCTCTTCTTTTGCACTATGATTCTCATCCTTCAATTGTCTACGAAAAACAAAAAAGTGTATACAGTCTAAAGGCAATAGTTCAACAAAAACCCCAGAGAACGGGAATGTTGCTAGGACTTTGGCTACCAGAGCCACTGGTATAAAGGCACCCCCCACAAAAATTGATTAATTATCTTTGTTCATTTGGGAGTCTAAAAGACAATAACTCTATCCAGCAGATGGAGAAGCTGTCATTTAGTAGCAATCTTTTCTCAATGTCAAAAGCAGAGAAGTTAAGAAATAAAATAACACAGAGACAAAATTATCCTCTCGTTATTAGTGCTGGTCCCTCCAGTTAAAGGCTGAAATGTTGTCAGACTACTGAGAGATATGGCAATGCTACCCTAACTACTCTGAAGATAGAAGAATCCAGGAACAGGATAAAACTAACATATATAAATTTTAAAAAATAAAAAATAAAAAAAAACCTTTTACCTTAATTGTTCCTTTGTGATTTCAAGATCATTTCTATAGGCAACACATTTTTCATGCAATTTTTCTTTTTCTTTTACACAATTAATTAAATTTTTCTCTAAAGTTTCTTCTTCTGCTTGAACCTAAAAACACGTTGTTTTCATCATTATACAACAATTATTTAATATGTCAATAGTCAAATAGTATTGTGACGAAGAATAAACAAATTAGGTTGCTTTATATTGCGAAAGTGCTACTGTCTCATCCTTCATAGCAAGTAGAGGGGTAAACATACCGACTCTGCTGTTCTGAGGCATGGGAGAGCAGGGGAAAAGCTTTTTCTTTAGTTGACAAGAAAAAAAAACAAAAATCTCTTTGGTATTTTAGGGCCTATTCTTGGCCAGCAGTGATTTCCAGGTATGCAGCTGTACAGTATTGCCAATCTCCATGACCAAAGAAAACTAACCAATGGTAAATTCTCCTTCAGGGGCAACTGCTGTAGGTTTATGTGATTCCTTGACTCCTTTTCCTACCCAGGAGAATAAGTTACAGACTTACACCATAATATCTCTGGGAGATAAAAATCAGGGAAATACAGTGCATGCTCAGTTTCTCCCCAATTTTGCTCCTGGCATGGATTCCTCTGGATGATTTACAGGCAGTCAGGAGGGACTGAAAAGGAAATACCCTAATCTACCACTCCCATCTGAAAAAACACAGAGAGTGAATAAAATAATCTCATTTAGATGTCAGATAAAAGGGGTTTTCAGTCAGTAGATTCCACATGAGAAGTAGACTACCTAGCAAGATGACCAAACTTACTATTTTTTAATTTAAACACACTACGGACATATAAGCTCCCTATGGAAGCCATTTGTTTTCTTGATAAATATAATGAAAAAGTAGATATTCCTGTTGGAGGCATGGGATGGTCTAGTCAAGCCTAGGTTTCCCTTCATCCTAATTTTGCACTGATCTCCTTGGAATTGTCAAGGCCTATTCTTGAAACAAAAAGAAAAAAAACTTGATTGCAAGAGTCCACTGCTTATTTTATAACTAAAAGGAGAAAAAGTGAGTTCTGAATAATATATTTGTAGAATACTGCTGTTGGTTGGGTTAAAACTCATCTAAATTGTTGTGACAGCCACAGCTCATTTAAGATAGCTGAGAGAGACAGCTAAGTAGCTCCACCTAAGACAAAGTGGGTATGCAAGCCCACACAGTAAGTGGACATTTGTGAAGGGATCCATAAAGTACAGGCACTGACTAAAGGGATGGGTGTGAGAAAGAAACACACACACACAGACATGCACACAGGTAAAACTGAAGGACCACAGAGAGAAGCAGAAAAAAATCCAGACAAAGATAGTGTGAACAAGATGTCTGAAAGAGTCTGATGCTGTGAGCAAAGAAGCCATCTTATGTTTTTTTGGTTCCTTCTGTGTTGAGAGAAACAAGATTTTGAACATTCTTTGTAAACAAGGAAGATTATATCAAAGATAACAGACCATCATCAATTTCTCCACACAAACGGAACAGTCCACAGGGCCCCCAACTTTGACTAGTCACCTGGGTCAAAAGAGGTATCAATACTTATTACTATCAATCAAACATTCTAAAAGACTGTTTCCTCCCAAAATCTCCCTATATATTGCTAAGGCTACTTATAAAAGAGTTGCTTTCCCCTTGTAGCCATGGCACAGGGAATTGAAATATCTATTCTAAACATCCATCTCTACCATGGGTACCGTGATGCAGCAAATTCACTTAAGTCTTCTTTGTGGTTTAAAAAAAATTCTTCTGCTAAGACTTTGAATTTGATGCTGGCTACAAATATGTTTAGCCAATATTTTTAATTCATTCACACTCTTCAGATATAAGATACAATAGCTTCATTCTACCCCAATTCTAATACAATAGAACCAAGACTGTTGACATTTAGCATTTAGATGCCAAATGGATTCCAGTTTCCATTTTAAATCTTATTAATGTGGTCAAAAACTAGTTAATCTAGTCTTACCTTTTCTAATTTTTCAGTTATTTTCTCTCTGTATTTTTTAAAAGCTTTCGTCAGTTCTTCAGCATTAAATAAAGCCTCATTTCTTTGCTGTTCAGCTCTACAAAAAAGTGCCATATTTTTAAAGAAGTACAATATGGCATAATTATCTCCCCAAATTACCCAAACTTGAAATACAAAGAATAAATTAATAGCATAAGGTTTCTGACCTTCCTTTCAAATTTCTAGTTATTTTAGATATAGTTTTTTAAATTAAATTTACTTTAACTTATACAAACTACTGCTTCGTATTTAAAAAAAATCAGGCATATCTGCAAATATATTAAATAAGATATCTAAGCAATAGTAAGTCTAAGAATTTAAAAGCAAAATCACTGCTGAACCCTCTCAAAATAAGCCCATGAACCAAAGCCCTCTCCTGGATCCAGGTGGTGTCCACTAGATCATACATTCAAATACATCTTTGATTATTAAACAAACAAACAAACAAACAGATTAGCACCTACCCATTTTATTTCTTCCTCTTTTGTCTTTAAAAACAAAATACCATTAATGATTGTTAAGACTGAGAGATGAAATGCCCAAACCTCTGAAAATTCAAAAGCTATTATACTCACAAGTCCACCACATTACATTTAAGTAGTATTTTTATTATTTTTTATAATCCCAATTCAGCAAAGATTTACATATGTAAAGAACTTTATGAATTATGAGTACTCTTGTTGACTTCATTGGGACTACTCTGTGTGCGTAAAGTTAAGCAGATGCATAAATCTTTGCATGCACTGGGGCTACGTTTTTACATGTACGCTTCCATATAAGTGCAGTGTGGATGAGTTAAAATTGTAGCAAAAACAGACTCTAAACATGCATTTCAACTCTCAACCTTACATTGCATCAAGTTTTTTTGTTCTGTTTTTAAATACAACACAAAAAAATAGGCGTTGGTCTGTTTATTTAGCTAACTATCTCAGCCAAACAAAGGTGTGTTTTAATGTGTGATCCTGAGACAGGGATCATTGGACAGTGCTAGGATAAAAAAAGGGGACACCACCTCAGTTTAATTTGTTTTTATTATATAATCACCTCTTTCCTTGCTTGCTTCGTTCAATTAAATCCATTTTCAATTTTTTATATTCCTCTTTAAACCTTTGCAAAATGTGTTCTTTTTCTACCACCATTCTCTGGCTTTGCTCTAATTTATCTTCCGCATCTCTAGGAAAAGAAATAAAGAATTATTAGATAATTAGATAATAAGCAGGAAGCATTTTATATTGGAAGCATTTGTTTTGGTGGATAAAAGTAATATTTTTTCTTTTCCAGATATGAAGTTCAATAGGACTAGCAAGTCTGATATCTGGGAAACTGTTTTACCAGCCTCTCTATCCAAAGAAAGAAATAGTTCTGTATCTGAGCTAATACAATAAAGAATAACCCAATAAGAGATATTAAGATTAATAAAGTTACTTATTTTGTAAAGTAAGTTTCCTCCTTATTAAACTGTGTATTTAGATTTAAATCAATTCAGGGTAAAAATGTTCACTTACTATAGCTAGGTCTATACTAATGGCAGCAAATTTGCCACCATCAGATCGATTTCTCTGGATCGACTGAGCGGTCTGTGAAGACCCGCTCAGTCGATCCAGAAATTGACCTATGAAAACCACCTCCGAAAGAGGCACAGCACAGTATGGACGGCACGCAGAGCTGAAGCAGTGGAGTCGATGTAAGTTATGCAAGTTTTTTATGTCGCTTGTATATCTCCCGTTGACTGCCACTGAATCTCAGACCAGCCCTCTATGTATAAAGGTAACACTTTGGAACCTGGTGATACATTGGACATCATAAAGTGATGAGTTGTTTCACTTGTGTGTGTGTTGCACAGCATCCAGCACAGTGAGGCCCTACCCTGGTCTAGGCTTCTGGGTGCCATCGCAATACAAATATCTAATAATATAAAAATAATAATAATAATCAGGGAAGTCATCTTACCCTACATTCAGAGTCAGAATTTACAAGAAGACTTCGACGAATTTTATTTTTATACTTCTGATGGGTTATATCAATGTTTAAGCATTTTTTTTTTTTTCAGATTTTTAATAATTTAAATGTTCACAGTTGCAGAAAATTTATGTTGGGGAGGTTAGACAATTATTTAATGACAGTAGACATTGAAATTCAAAAGCTAAAGCTTTATAAACTATTACCACAGGAACGGGCAAGATCACGTCAAATATCCTTAGCTGTTTTTACTATTCATTCGCTAGTCTAATTCAAAAGTCTAAAGCACTGGATTTTGACTCTAAGAAGTTCTCAAGCAGCAGTTTTCTTATTTACCTATCAGTAAATTTCAATCATCTATGGAAATATTTTTTGGGTGGTTTGTGTGTGTATGGTGAAAACAGAGGTTTACCAACAATTATCTATAAAAATCTGATCCTTCCAAGTCTATTTATAACGCACTGACTTCATCTGTATATAATCATTATAGGTAGAACATACATAGTAGTGACCAGTGGAATATACGTTTTATCCTTGGTAACGTAAGGGGGCAGAGGACTGAGTGTGTTCTTGTGATGTACCTGCCATACTAAGTGCAAATGAAATCTTGGTGCGCTACCAGGCACCATTACATTGTTTTACATGTCAGTGGCATTTTTTAACTAATGTAAAATATATTTGTGAAGGAAGTGTCTCGACTTATTTCCATAACAAGATTTGCAACTGCTGTGTATCCTCCGCTTAAGCAGGTCTCTTTCATGTAGAAAAGATGAAAATGTTATTGTGAAAGAAGTATATTTGTTTGTCAAGAGATATTTTGTTTATTTTTTAAATTATTCTATGATTTTGAAGATTACAAGTCCAAAAGAGCCAATCAAATATTATTTACACAGGTAAAGATAATTCAGCTTTGGAAGGGAAACCCGGCCCTTATAGTATAACTAAGTTAGCAAATGAGGATTGTAAATCAATGGGGGGATTGATGTATGACTGTCAGCTTTACTGACTGACAACTTCTGGGGACAAGTAGGGTGCTTTGCCTTGGAAAGCTTTATTTGGACAGCAATGCTTGATGGATTCTAGGAGTATAAAGTGGATATGTTTGAGAAGACAAACAAGTTCGTTCATTGTACAATGGTAACAAATGTCTATATCTGCAACATACACGTTGTAGGGGCACATTTATGTTTACCCCAGGTTATAAATTATTTATTTTAGAATTCTTTAGTTTCTTTTACTGATTCTTCTTTACCTTCAATTCTAAGAACACATTTTCATCATATCTCACGTACACTAATATAAAACACCAATACAACCCACATATACGGCAACATGTCAAAGAGATTTCAAAACATCATAATGGTTTTTATGAAAAGCACTACATTTGGAAGCAATCCATTTTTCCCCAGTTCCTGGGAAAAAGCCATGAATTAAACAAGTAGACCAAAAGGTTCATAAGGAAAGGGAAAAGTACATTTACTACCTCAGGATTTTATCTTGAGCTGTAACTTCTGCTTCCAAATTTGCAATCTGTTCTTCTAACATAGGAATGCTGACTGAATGTGTACCTAAAGCTGATTCAAGAAAAGAGATCTGAAATATAAACATATTTGGGACTTCATTAAAATTTGCAAATATACCCTAAAATGAATTGTGCAAAAAGTGTCTGTTATACATTGAATGATGCTATCTGCCTAACCCTGCTATAGAAATTGTCAGGAAACCTCCACACCATGTTCATTCTGACTTCAAGCCTTTCCTTTCTGCTTAGCACATTACCAGGTCCTCTTGTACCATTCCAATCTGTTTTGGTATGTTAAAGAATTGCTTGACAGTTGATTGTTTCAACTTTTTCCTCCAAAAATAAATACTCCTCCTTTTTTCTCTTACAAGTCACAACAGTGAGTAATTTGTTCGTTGCCCGCTCACTCCCACTAGCTGTTATCTCTTCCTCTTTGTTTTTACTCCATGACCTGTCCTCTGCATGGAGTGTGAGCAGCACAGATGCAAAATATAATATCCTGTAATCTTTATTCTGCAGACCAACATGCACAGAGTCCTTTACTTCTCAGTAACTGCATTTCATGCTATTCCTGCAATGCTGTAGTCTGCAAACATTTTAGGACGATTGTATGTAAACTAAAAACAAGCAAAACATTCTCTCTTTATTCAAGGATCTATATTTTTAAAATATATATGTGTAAATTATATTGACAGTCTACCTCTCTCCTTCGTCTGCAATATTCCCTCACAACTCATCTTCATTTTCTCTACATATCAGAGATGTTGCTCTTTATTTGGAAATAAGATCAGTCTTCTACAGTTTCCAATGTAAATATGTATACAGGAGAACAATTTAGCTCAGGCAGATATACTGCCAACACATTTAAGTACAATGCTAAAAAAGTTTACCAAAATTACTTCTTGTATAGGTTACAGAGAATCTTTATTACTATATTTAGATTGTAATCTTTTCAGGGCAGAAACTGTCATTTTGTTCTGTGTTTCTGTTCTGCACCTAGAACAATGGGGGGTCTTAGTTCAAGACTAGGGACAAATAAATAATAATTAAAAATAAGAGTAATAATATGATTATTAATAAATTTTAAATAGATTAAGTCAAGATGAAGAACCGACATATTCTGCTCAAAACTACAATATAGTTACCAATTATTTATTTTTCTAAAATGTTTTGTGTTGCTAGAGACCACATTCAATTCTTTTCAAATACCTACTCTTGTTTTTGATTGAGTCAGTTCAAAGTTGATAGTTTCAATTTTATTCATTAGAGAATGGTTCTGGGAAGTCAAAGATGCATTTTGGTCTCGAAGTATATTCAGCTTCTCTCTAAGATGTTCATTTTCTTGTTCCATACTTTTATTAAAAGGCATGGACTCTGGGTAAGACTTGAGGTAAAAAAGATATACATCAACAATGCATACTTTTAGGACAATATTACTTAAGTCACAGAAATAATACATTTAATAAGTGATCAGCAATATGTTACCATGACTCAATTCCCCAGTGCTTACTATATATTAGCTGAGAAGCCTACAAGTGAAAGGATAAAGTCAAATGTTCATAAAAAAATCACAAATGTGTAAAACAAATGTCACATCAAAAATAAATAAAAGTAAAATAATTACTTTGGTTCTGGATTTCCTTTGAGAATCCCTGCTCTGGTGGGACATTTTACCAGCACTCTTATGAACTGAATAATTTTGAAATTCACTGCAATTGGGCTGAACAAGATCTTCCAGTGTTAGTCCTAGAAACTCACTGAAATGAGAGCTGTGGACAGATTGCTCACTCGAACTAATACTAGAATCAAAAACAAAACAATAATAAGCATTCCCTCTCCAATAGTGTTTTTACCAAATATACCTGAAACAAAACACAAATAAAGCCAGAAGTTACAATAATTGGATTATAGTGAATAAGACAGATTTAAACTACTGCAAAGACTTAAGGCCAAGTTCTGTTCTTGCTCTTAGATACACACGTACCTGGAAAACTCTTCCCCTAGATTTTGTAGATTTCTCTCGGTTTTCCTCAGTTGACTCCTGAGAGCCTCTACATTTGCAAGCAAGAGTTCTTCATCATCATCTTTCGTATGCAAGCCCATAAATTGGATTCCATTGGTACTGTACATTTGTCTAAAATAAGTTTCTAATATTAAAATTGAATTTAACATCATTGTACACTATTTGTGGAAAGTAGCATTTATTTCTTCAATATGTTTAAAAGGCTTTGTGTTTATTTGTTTTCCTTATATACATGCAAAGTCTCACTTATTGCCTCCTTTCATACCAATACAAACTTGAAAACATAGCTATATACAATTGCTTTTACTTGACTATTTCTTTATTCTCTTGGTTAACAAATACATTTATGTTTTAATAACTGAGAAGTGTCAGGAATGAGTATACTTGGGTTATACCGTGTACACATAGCTATAGAATAGGTTTATCTGTTATAAAAGAAATAGAATAGGAATAGAATTGAATGAAGAAATGGCTTACTTATGATCTATAAAATATGGCACACAAATAGGCAGTAGGCATATCTGCTCTTTTAAATGAAAGAAACACTGCACTATAGAAATAAATATTTAACTCTCAATGCATCTCACTTATTTAAGAAAGGCCTGCATGAACAGAGATACCACTCTTGGGTGCCCTAAGAGTCAACAAAACACACACAGTTTTGGGGATTTTTTAATCAAAGGCAGAAGTGAATTTCATAACCTAGACCTCTCACGTTGAAAACACAATGCCCCCAAGCTCTCACAATTCAGATGTGGGGGCCATTAGCAAGTTGTCAACTAACTTCAGTGACCAGAATGGTGCACACCAAGAGAATCATCTAAAGAGATAGCCAGAACCCAAACCACATACCAGTTTATAAATTAAGACTTACACATGACATTGCAACCAGAAAAAAAAAAAAAAAAAGAGAGAGATAGTTGATAAAGTCTACAGAGTACAATTGTTACGTTTATCTCATGCAAGTGTATTTAACGATGCTTTTGTCAACCAGATATCTGCACACCTATGAATATCGCTAACGGAATGAGTTATTCTCCACTAGCTGAAGTTTCCATGTGATCGTCAAGAGTAATCCCACAGAGTCCACCAATGTATTACACAGCAAAACAAGATCAAAAGGAAAGACTGCTCCCTTGGAAGCAGATTCAGCTACTGCTACTACCTAAAATTTTAGAAGCAATGAAGGTTCAAGAGGACCCCGATCTTGTGAATGGAATTAACAATAAGCAAACATTATACTCCTGTAACAAAGGGAGCAGATTATTACATCTTCCTTCTTCTCTTATGCCAGCAACACTTCAATCATGCCTGCACTGAGCTTCATGTGAAAGCAAAGTGGACATTTCAGCGACATGCACTATTTACATATATGTTCTTGCCTAACCTGTTGGTAAGCAAATAGACAACTCTGAGTGAAATCGATGGGATTTCTTTGGTTTATAGAATCATTCATTTCTGACTCTCAGTTCAAATACAGCCCAGATTAGCACTGAAAACAGATACCCGGAGATAGGGGTTTGATGACCTACACTTAATGAATTCCTCAGCTAATGGATAGCTATGCTTATCACAAACATCACATTTACCTAGTGCTGCAAAGAGAACTGAATGGGCATGGTGGACTCTCATCTCACATTTAAAGTGGTTCCTCCCAGTCATAGAATCATAGATTACAGTTGGAAGGTACCTCAGAAGATCATCTAGTCTAACCCCCTGCTCAAAGGCTTGAAACACACTGGGCAGGCCACAGTTCTGGAGAGAGATCTTCACTCTCCCCTATTCCAGTAGGGAGGGGATCCCATTTCACCAGCGAGCATACCCAGCCTGCCACTACAGCGCATGACACAGAGCAGACAGGCAATCAGAAGCAGGTGGGTGAGGAGGAAGACAGAAAGCTTTAGTCAGACCGGTTTCCAGGGGCTTCTTTCCAGCTCAGATGAGCGCCTGGCTTTTCACAGGACGGTTGTTTTAATGTGGCCTGATGCTTGCTTTACTCCAACTCCCCGCAGCCCCCCGTCTAGGATTGACCCCGCCCGCCAGCCCCTCGCACCCCGCCCGCCCCCAGGGCCGGCCTCTCCCGCCTCAACTCCCGCCGGGGAGCACAGCCCTTCGCGTTACTCAGCAGCGCTGCTCTCCGCTTCCCTCTGCAGCCCGCAGCGGGGCGGGAGCTAGAGCGGCGCCGGGCCGGGCCGGGCCGGGGGATCCCGGCGAGCCGAGCGGGCTGGGCCCATCCCCTCAGAGAGACCCGGTCCCATCTTGCGGGAGCTCCGTCCTGTGACCCTGCAGCCCAGCGACGCAGCCCCTCCGCCTCCCACCCCCGAATGAGGGGCGGTGGGGGCTGGCTCACCGCCGGGAAAGCCCCTGGAAAGCAGCTTCTGCCCCAGCCCAGCCCCCGCGGGGCGCGCTGCTGATCTCCGTCACCTCGTACTTCGCGCTCTAAAGCTGTCCCCAGAGGCACCCCGTCTAAACCCGTTCGAACGGCGCGCGCCGACCGTTAAGCTGCGAACCCGAACAGCCGCAACAGCCCTAAACTCCGCTACTGCGCATGCGCGTTTCACCGGTCGGCCCTCTTCCTTCGCCCTTCGCCCCCTGGGAACGGTAGTCTCACGTCTGGGCTTGCCCGCCCCCTTTAACAGGAATCGAACTACATTTCCCACCACGCCCCGAAAAATGAGCGTCCGAGGCGGCCCTCGCAGGAAAAACAGCCCTTCCCCCTTTATCCACTGGCTAGCAGAGCCGCAATCCCGCCTCCCTTCCGCCGGTGCATGATGGGGCGGTGGAGGGCTGGGCGTGTCGGACCGAGTCGAGCGAGCTCGGCTGGTTTGAGAACGCGGCCGTGCGATTGGTTGGGCGGGCACGGGCCGCTCCTCCCCGGACTCAGGAGTGGGTGGCTCCGGCTCGCTGACAGCCCCTCCCCCACCCCGCAGGCATCCTCCCCCGCCGCTTCCGTGTCCGTGAGAACATCCTGTCAGCGCCGCAACTGAGGCGAGCGGGCGCGCGCCGAGCCAGGCCCAGCGCTGCCCGCGGGGATGGAGACGGCTGCGGCGTCCCTCCTGCTCCTGCTCCACTCCGTGCTGCTGCCGCCGCCCGCCGCCTTCGGCTTCGCTCCCTCCCTGGACGGCGATTTCACCTTCGCGCTGCCCGCCGGCCGCAAGGAGTGCTTCTTCCAGCCCATGCGGCGCGGGGCCTCGCTGGAGGTCGAGTACCAGGTGAGGGGGCCCGGCGCGCTGCTGGGCGACCGGGGGGCGGGCGGAGCCGGCCCTGCCTGTCTCCTCTCTGCCGCGCGCGGGACGGGGGGACCCACCCTCCCGCTGAGCAGCCTGCGGCGGCCACCCGGCCCCGCTGTCAGGGAGATTTAGTAGCCGGACCTAACGTTCCTTCAGCAGCCGGTTACTGCAGCGAGTGCTGCCAAGGGAAGCGGGAAGGGGGCCGTTTTCCTGCCTGACAAGAAGTTACTCGCTGTGCTGGGTGGCCAAAGGGGCCTGGGAGTTGCTGCGGGGACAGTGAGGGTCAGGATTGCTCTGGAGTCTCTAGGAGTTACAAAGATTGTGTCGTGATGAAACAGCCAGGAATGCATTCAACCAAAACTGGCAGCCCTACTTCAGCCATCTAAGGGGGCACTGCCTGGGATCCGACCCCCCTTCTTTTCCCCTCCCCTGCCCCCCAATGGATACTTTTTTTGGCCAAGCGGCAAATTTGTGGAAAATGCTAGAGGGGCCTTTAATGTCGGCACTGGACAGCCAAGAGCTCAAGTTCAAATGTGCAAAAGATCCTTGCGTAAGAAACTTTTTGGACCTAACTGTGTCTTTCTTCCAGACTGAAGGGCAAAGTGGACAGTAGCAGGCAGGCAAACAGTGCTGATGAGTCATTTTTGTGCAGGAGGTCAGACTAGAAGATCATGATGATCCCCTTCTGATCTTAAAGTGTATGAGTCTAAAAGTTTATGGAAGCAAAACAAACGATGGGGTCTGATTTAGGCAGTTAATTGGAATCTGTAGTCCAGCAGTGTTAAAATAAGTAATCTGTCTCTTGCCATGGAAATATGTAGTGGTCTCTCTCAATTTCTATTGTTTTTCCCCCACTTCAGTCTGTATGATCAGTTTTATAACTTGCAATTCACTGGTTTTATACTAAAATAGCTGTTTACATGACAGTTGCAAACATGGTAAAAATCTAAGTTCTAACTAACACGGTTGACTCCATACACACTGCTTGTGTCCACTCACATTAGTGGGTGATTCCTAACTGTATGGTTGTGCCATCTTTTAACCTTGCTGTCAGGCTGCAACTGGGTTTAACACAATTCTTCAGTGTAGATAGGACTGCTTAACTGCAGTTTGTTTAATTAGATTAGCAAACCCTCCTACATACATAGGTACATTGAACTGTGTGTGGGGGAAACTCCCCCAATCCTCTGGCCTGCCTTCAGGTTTCTGTATTTTTTCAGATACACTTACACAAACACAGTTGTCTGACCTGGTACTTAAGGACAAATTGTATTGGGAATAGTCCTGGTGTACGAGTGTAGTTCTGTCTGTAGAACTGACAGTGCCTTTCAATCCAGTAATATGCATATTGGTTGTGAGCCGTTTCTGACAGTACTTTATTTCTGCTGGCTTTTTATATTCCAGTGACCTTCCTTCCCCTGTTGAATTAGATGCTGCCAAAGTAAAAATCACATTTCTGTCTGAAAATGTTTTTTTGACTACTGTTACAAAAAACAGCTAAAATTGTTATAGCTGGGAGATACTTGAAGAGGAGAAAATATTTTTGTTTTTCATTTGTTTAACTAGTGTGTGACAGTACTTTGTGTAGTCAGTTTCACTGTTTCCCCTGTAGTCTTTCCAGGATAAAAGCCTAATTATGCATGTGCTTAATTTTAAACATGAGGAGTCGCATTGAGTTACCTGTCTTCTGCTGAATTCCACAGGAACAGTGAAGAGAAGAGCATTTTTTTAAAAGGGTGAAAAATACTATTTTAAATCCATAAAAATTGGGTTGAAGGTGTTCTGCACCTCTTAGAGGTAGGCCTTACTTAACTAAGGCCTTGTCTTGTCTACACTAGAAAGTTTTGTCAACGATAATTATATCAGTGATAAAAAGCACTTTAATAACAGCGCTCACACCCATCCATACTTGTTGCTAAAGTATTGCCAGTGAGAGCGGTGCATCGTGGACAGCTATTCCACCGTGCAGTTTGACACCTTCTGCCGCTAGGAATTGTCAGATGGGGGGGGGGCACGGAGCAGCATGGGTGCTGGCTCAATGCCCCATGCTGCATTGTGTTTCCGTACCAACAGTCATTGCGTTGCTGGCAATGAATTGCGCCATTTTTCCAATGGCTCTTTGCTGTTTCCTGTGCACCTGCCATCTGTATCCGAATCTGGATCCTGCACTACTTTCCACTGTTGTTTTCAGCATTCTGGACACATCGCGGCTGCTCGCACACTATATCATGAGCTCTGAATCAGAACATGAATCCAAGGAGCCTGGCCTACTGAGTAACATGTGGATAAACACCACCGCATTACTATTATCATTCATGGAACATCTGCACACGGTGAACCGCTGCCTCTGGGCACATGAGACAAGCACTGAGTAGTAGGATCGCATCTTTATGTAGGTCTGGGATAACGAGCAATGGCTACAGAACTTTCAAATGCACAAAGCCACCTTCTTGGAACTCTGTATGAAGCTGGCTCCTGCCCTGCAGTGCAAGGACACCAGAATGAGAGCTGCCCTCTCGGTGGAGAAGCGTGTCGTGATTGCCATGTGGTAGCTGGGAACTCCAGACTGCTACTGGTCGGTCACTAATCAGTTTGGAGTCAGCAAGTTCACCATTGGAGCTGTGTTATCGCAAGTGTGCAGGGTCATTAATCGTATTTTGCTGTGAAGGACTCTGGGCAATGTGCATGAAATAGTGGAAGGATTCGCAGCAATGGGATTCCCTAACTGTGGCGGGGCAATAGATGGGACACACATTTTGTCAACAAAACTCTCTAATGTAGACCAGGCTTAAAGTCCTTTCTCCATAGAACAAGCACCATACAGGCAGCAGCAGTATACACTTCTCATTGTCTTGCCAGTGTTCCTCAGACCTGACCTGAGTTCATGATCACTTGATCATTCATCTCGCTGCTGAGAATGCAGCAGTTCCAATAGATGATATAGTCTCAATTTTTTTTACATATGTCCAAAAGAAAGTCTGACTGCAACTAGTTTAAGGTGATTCAACCTAAATAACTCAGTCAATGGCCCTGAATGAGCAATAACCAAAAATAAAACAATCTTTGGATGTTTTTGTTTAATTTTAAAAAAAATCAAAGAAGGCAAAGTAATTGAAATGCCCCTTCCCCATTTATTACAGAGGGAACAAATACTTAACTCTCATAGGCCTGTTGATCTTATCAAAGATCCATGTTCCACTATTGATTCCTCAAGCCATCTTTCTACCCTTCTGTAGTATTCATTAGTTTTTTAGTTTGCGAAAGTGGAAAGGATTCACATTTTGCTTCTATGTTTTTAATATTTAAATGTCTTCCACTGTTTTAGTTATCAGTTGTAAATGGATAAAGAGCAAGAATTTAGAGAATTTTGGTCAGAGAGAAAGACCATATAGTCACAACATATAGTACAACAATATGAAATTGAGATTCTGATCCAGTGTGCTCAGATCATATCACAATATTAAAGTTGTAGCACTACTTATCTGTTCATTCTGGTCATCTTTTTCCTTAATTATTTTCTTCTACCCCCTTCCTTTCTGTAAACCTCCAATCCTGCACCTACTGAGGTCATTGTGAGTTTTGCCACTGACTTCAGTAGGAGTAGGGCTGGGTCCTGAGTGAGGAACGCTTAATCTACACTTAAAAGTTTTGTACTAGTTTAACTGTTTTGAAGAGAAATGGTGGTGGGGGTGGTTTTTTTTTTTTAAACCAAAATAGTTATAGTGGTAAAAGTCCTAGTGTAAACCAGTAATACCAGTGTAAAGGTGACTCTACCAGTATATTTATTTTCCTTCTCATGTGGGAATAGCTATGCCAGTATAAAGAGCACTTTTTATACCAATATAACTGCATCCATACTGGTATAATTAAAGCAGTACAATCTAGAGTTCACAAACTCAAAAGGGTGTGATCCTGTGACATGCTAAATGCTTTCAGTTCCTTTTAAATTTGATGAGAGATGAGAATGCTCAGCATTTTACTGGATTGGAATTTACCTAAATCTGTAGTACTTCACTGACAGGCAGAAAACCACAGAAATCCCCTCTTCTGTAGCTATACCTAGTGTGATGAGTTGCATGTCTCCTGCATTATGAACTCTGATCCAACAAGGAAGTCGTTGGGTTGTTTTAACATGATTTGGAACCTTGTTAGAACCCTCTTTAAATATTATTTTTGTCAGAAAATTTCTAGGTATGATCTAAATTATAAAGCCTTATCTATACTGAGATTTTTTTTTAAATTTTCACCATTTAACCACCACTGATACAGCTCTACAAGTGGAATCTATAATGGAAGTGTCCGAGGGGTAGTCATGTTAGTATCCAGCAAAGCTTATGCCTGCAGAAATTAAATTTGTTAGTCTTTAAAGTGCTACAGGACTCTTGTTTATTTTATAATGGAAGTGCTAGTGTAGGATCAATGGTTCTCAAACTGGGGGATGAATCATGGGGGGGTGCAGAGCAGGGGACAAAGCTGGTTCAGCTCCATGCTCCCTGGAGACAGAAGTAGCCGCTGTCAATGTCCTGCAGCAGCAGCAGCCCCCTGCCACTGCTAGGTACACTCCTCGCACTGCTGCTTCCCACGTTGCTGCTGCCATGCCCCCCATTTCCTGCACTGTAGGCCCTGCTTTTTACTGAAAGGGTGGGGTTCAGGGGAAAGGGGGCACAATTATTAGGGGCTACAGTGCAGGAAGAACCCTCATAACAATCGCACCCTCCTTCCCCCAAACCCATCCCTTTCAGGAAAAAAACGGCCTACAGTATGGGAAACACCTCTCCCTGTTTTTTTCTAAAAGGGTCCTCCCTTTCAGAAGGGAAAAAGGGGGGGCATGATTGTTAGACAAAAGTCCACGGGGGAAGGAAGGGGCTCCATTTAAAGAGTTTGAGAACCACTGGTGTAGACCCTCTGCTGGCATTTTTACTACCATGCTGTCTAACCCTGCTCAGAGCAGGTCTAGGTGACACACTGAATAAAAATTCCTGAAATGCCTTGTCTATCCTAGTTCTCTCACCATTATACCATTGATGGAATTGCACTAGAGAAAGCAATGGTAGAAAGTGTTAAGAAAAAGCTCAGTTTATTCATTTCCTAACATGATTGGGTCATATCTATGCTGGAATTTGAAACAGTGTAGCACCTTTCTGGCAAAAACCTGATTCTAGTTAACTTGGTTTGAACTCTAATGTACCGGTATATGTATTCAGCCTTTACATTTTCTCCCTATCAATTCCTTTACATACAATGTTTACTTTCCACAACTCAAACAGGAGTTTCCATTTTTTGTGTTGACTGACTTCACAGGTTTTAGACGGAGCAGGATTAGATGTTGATTTTTACCTGGAATCTCCAAAAGGTGAAATCCTAGTTTTTCATCAGAGAAAATCAGATGGAGTCCACACGTAAGTCTAATCTCCAAATCTGAACCTCAAAATTCTATATAGCAGTATTATAGTTGCTTCAAACAAATACAAAACTTAAGAGTTGAATATTTAACATCGTGGTTGTTCTTAATGGTTGTAAAAACTGGCTGTGTTAATCTAAATCACTTCTTGAATGCAGAATATAAGAAGCTTGTTAGTGTGATTAGTGTAAAATGCTTGATACATACATGGTTCACATGCTTGTTGTTTAATTTATTTTTTTGATATTATAGGCTTTTTAACAAAGCAGCTTGAGCACACCAGTATTTCATAGAGGTACTCTTAATTTTGTGTTAGTCTATTAATACTTCCTAGCTATGTTCTTCCACGAGTGAAGGATTTGTTTGACTTGTCAAGGTGGTTGTCTGTTTATTGGCCATCAGCAGCTAAGCACTCCCTATTGTGGAGCTCCAGGTCTTTGCTGCAGGGTGTTTCCTCTATACTAAAGTAACCTAGTCGCCATTTCAAGTAATCATTTATCTGGCATGCTGGCACTCTGATCTCTTTCCAGGGTTTAGTGTGGTTTGTGTTTTTAACAATGATATAAACTTTATTTTCTCAAATATTTGGGGCCCAATGTTGATACAGCTATAGTCAGGTAACTTCAGTGAAGCAGGGACCATTTGTAAAGACTAAGTTTCTATCTTTTCTCTGCTCCTTTTGCAGCCAGTGATCAATTTAAACTTTTAAAAGGTATTTCTGTCTTCCATAGTTACAAGAAGTGGCTGCTGTCTTTTATTTTTAAAAGTGGTTGTGAGCATTAATCTTTCAAGGCTTTAATTTTTTTAAATAAAAATGAAGGGAAGCTACTACTCATCATCCTAAGACTTAAGATCATCTAAGCATGTTTTCTTAGAGAAACTTGTAACTTATGGTCGTGCTATGTCATTCCATAGTGTCCATGCAGTTCTTATTTTTATATAGCATATTTAATTATTTCTCATTGCATGATTGTCATAATCATAAGAAAATGTTTTTAGCATTCTAACTTTAGAGCCAGCATTAAAAATACAGTGCAGTTTAAGGATGTTTGCTTATACACAGGGTGGAAACAGAAGATGGAGATTACATGTTCTGCTTTGACAACACATTCAGCACTATTTCAGAAAAGGTGATTTTCTTTGAACTGATCCTAGATAATATGGGAGAAGGAGGACAAGAACAAGAGGACTGGAAAAAGTACATTACAGGCTCAGACTTGTTGGATATGAAACTTGAAGATATTCTCGTAAGTATTCTGCTGTACAGCATCAGTTGGTTGAAAGTTTGAGTGTCTGAAAGACTTATCATTCTGCCATGTGAATATGCTTTAGTCTTGTTCTACTATGAGGGCCTGAGCAGCTGGGATAAAGAGTGAGCAGCTGTGTTCCTCACAGTGGCATATTATGTTCACTCTGTCTCCTTTTGATGGGGGCCTATGCTTAAAGAGCAGCTCTAGGCATTAAGATCTGGATTCTAGTTCCAGCTCTGCCATGGACTTCTTGTGTGCCCCAGGGTAAGTGATTTTATCTCTCTATGTACGTCTACGCTACAGCTAGACACCCATGGTTGGCCTATGCCAGCTGACTTCGGCTAAGGGGCTGTTTAATTGTGGTGTAGATTTTTCACGCCCAGGCTGGAGCCTGGGCTCTAGGCCCTGTGAAATCGGAGGGTCCCAGAGCTTGGGCTGCAGCCCGAGCCCAAATGTCTATATCACAATTAACATCCCTTAGCCTGAGCCCTGCAGGCGCAAATCAGCTGGCCCCGGGCCAAGCATCAGTGTCTAATTGCAGTGTAGGTATACTACAAGTGTCTGTTTCTTCTGTGGGTATTAACTATCCTAGGGAAACTTTGAGGCTTAGCTTAATGTGATTTAATAAGTTGGTTGGATGAAAGGCACTACAAAAGAGCAAACTATTACTAATTAAAACAGGATTCGTGTGTGTGTGTTTGTGATTTTAGACCTAGAGCAATTAACGTAGCATTCATGTAGATATACAATTTGGGATCAAGCTTATCTTGAGTGAGCAAGGGACTTGAAGGCACACCCAGTCATAAATCTGACCCATTTGGTAGCTATATATACACAAATGTAAAGTGACCTCCCTCACCATAAAATAAGCAAACATATTCTCTAAAGGAACAACAGTTGATGATGATGATATACAACAATGTAAAGTGAAGGGAGTGACTGCTGTAAATTTGTTAAATTGGCAAAGATAGTGGGCATGGCATAACTTAGGTCCCAAGCCCTTGAGGAAGTGCCTGAGAGGGATTCTGTTTTCACAGAGCCCTTACAAGTGTTTGTGTTGTGGCCTGGCCCTCAGGTTTGCTCTTCTTCTTCTCCCTCACCCCATGCAGCTCTTAAGCACATTTGAATCAGTAACTGAAAATCCTAATTCTGGGTACTACATGCATCATTTGCATTAAGTGTTATCACTTAGACTATGTCTACACTACAACTTATTTCAATATAATTTAGCTTGCTCAAGGGTATCCAGACGCTGGAGTGACAAATTTTATCACCCTTATTAAATGCTGATGTAGACAGTGCTATATCAGTGTGAGAGCTTCTCTTGCTGACCTAACTACCCGCTCTCAGAGGCAGGGGTTAAGCTGATGAGTGAGAGCTCTCCCGTTATCTTAGGTGGTCATCAGAAGCGCTGTAGTTGTGCCACTGTAAATGATGTAGTATAGACAGACTGCAACACCTATACACTGGCTCTACTCTACCTCCACTGCTTCCCTCCCACTCATAGCCTTTTCCACCTCCCTGGTATTCAGTTCACTAAGTGCAGAGGCTTGTTCACATTACTGGGCCCATTTTTTTTTCAAACTGGTATATAAATTCATTAATATAAACTTGAAGCAATTTGAGTTGTGAACAGTAAGGCTGTGCCTACACTTGTTTTGGTAGTGCTCAGCAGACTACAGTAGTGAGCCCTGAACTTACTTGCTGATAGTTAAGCAGAAGAAATAGATGGCTACCAGAAGAACAGAAGCAGCATGCATTAAGAATTTATTTACAAAAGCATTTGCTATCCCACAGACTACTCAGCCATGTGGAAAATGATCTAGTTGGTGTATCAGGTCCTATTTCTTATAATAAAAGGAAAACCAAGTCTTTTCCCTAAGAACCAGCACAGTTTAAGAAGCCAAATCCCTTGTGTTTATTTTCAATACATTTTAAAAGTAGTTGAAAATTAGATGATCTTTCACTTCCCAAATGAAGTGAAAGATAATTAGAAACATTGACAATTTCTAAGCAGTATAAAGATGGAGGGTTAATGATGCCAATAAGTTTTGCAAGTAGAACAAAGAATCTGAGTTCACATTTAGACAATAGGTCTGCCAGTCCTTTTAAACTGGGGGTCGTATGAATACATAGGAGAAATCAGTCAACAGAATAAGCAGTAGGAAAACACTTTGAAGAAATAGTTACCTATAAGCTTAACAAAGTTTAACTGCTATGTCAATAGGTGCCATATAAATCAAAAAACACCATAGGGTGCTCTAAAGCTGGCTCACTTTGTATTAAAAGGTGTGTTGGTCAGCTAATCCATCTGAGAACAGCTAGCTGTATTCTGCAGTCCAGTCACTGTTCACGAGCCATCTGATAAAAAGAACAGACCTTTATGATATCTTAAAGATACAGGTTTGTAATGATGCTGAATGTTAAATGGTTTGACCAGTTTTGGTTATTAAATCCAAATAGTTCTGGTTTATGTCCCATCTAGTTCTGCACAAAGTATAGTGCTGGTTTAGAAAACTTAATCTAAACGTATTGAGAGGACAAACAGTGTAGCTGCCCTATTAGATGTTTGCTTGATGCATTACATTACAGGACATGGTCATTAGATGGGGCCCACCGAAACAGTCCCCTAACTTTGGACTTAAGGTCCCACGTTGGTCTGACACAGACCAACTTTGTTTATATTTCAGGCATTCTACCAAGTCCATCTACTTGTATGGGTGGCTGGGGAAGATTGAAGAGTCTCTCTCTTCCTTCCTAGCCCCATGGGTGGTTTTTTTTTTTTTTAAATAAATAGCCATAGATTTTTTTAATGATTTGTCAAGGTGGCTGGAGCCTGGAATAAATGTCTTATGTATCTAAATTCAAACATGAAAATATACACAATAAGGCTAACAAAAATAGTCCATAATGTGTAATATTCATAAGCAAAGTAACTGTCACCTAACCAAGAAATGAAAAGGTGTGTAGTGATACATGAACAAATAAAAACCAGCAATGTGAATGGTGTTTTTTTTTAAAGTGAGATGTGATATGTATTTATATTAGCAGAAAATGTTTTTGCTTCTAAATTAATTTACATTCTAAAAATACTATTGTTACTTACCAGGAATCCATCAACAGTGTCAAAGCTAGATTAAGCAAAAGCCTCCAGATTCAGACCCTGCTCAGAGCATTTGAAGCTCGTGATCGAAATATACAAGAAAGCAACTATTACAGAGTAAATTTCTGGTCCATGGTCAACTTGGGAGTAATGGTAGTGGTTGCAGCTGTTCAGGTATACATGCTGAAAAGTCTTTTTGAAGATAAGCGGAAAAGTAGAACTTAACAGCTATAGTGTGGTCATTGAAATAACCAGAGAAGAGGGGAAAATGCAATAAACTGCTACAGAAGACTGTTACCTTGCCCCTTATTTTGAATAGATGCTGTAATTAGGTTCTTGATTCACATGTGACTAACATGAACAGAATACCTTTCCCCTGTCCTTCCATTTTCACAAGTGCTACTAACAGTCTTAAGGGTGCATCTGTTTTTTTGATTTTTCGCATTTGTAATGACTCTTACTACATTGTGCATAAGACACAGGTTGGTAGATCAAATACAAAACAATGTTAATACCTACCATATAGTCATCTTGTCATGGTCACTTGAAAACATATCCACCTAAATATTAATTTGTTTACAATTTTTTAAATAAGCATTGAGTAGAGTTACACATGTCAAAGTGTTTGCAGGATTGAGGCCCACATTAGTATGTAGCTATTGTCAGTTCCCTCTAAATGTAAATATGTAACTTCCTCCAAAACCCTGAAATGAGGAGCCTTTATTGTACAGCATAATATAGAAACACTGGGTTAACATTTGTGAAGTGATTACAATAACTTATTTTTTCACCTTTATATACATCAGTACTTTAAAGAAACACAGTTAATGTGAAATTTAGTCAATTTTAAAAGTAGCATCAGGTACTATGCCTGCCCTTGAGTCTTCCTGCCACTTGTGCTTTTACAATCCCATTTTCCTGTTTAGATCATTGGTGCTGTGTGAAAGGTCCACTGAAACAGCAAAATTGACTGACTACACAAAATAGTCAAATGCACAAAGTAAAATGGAAAATTTTAATCTTTTAGTTATTGTAATCTTAGATATTACTGTAACAATAGATAAATTCAGATATAAGTGAGTTTCTTCAGATGGCTGTTTCTTTAATAGTTATGTAAAATTGTTTGGAAATGTTACCTTGACATTAAACATTTACTTCCAAAATCCTTTTTCTATTACAAATGTTGCTGCTTAAGCTCACACAAGTTTATGCCACAATTTGTGGAGCAGCAGTTCATGAACAGCAGAGCTGAAGTTGTTCAGCCAAACCCTCCCCACAACAAAACCCCAACAAATCTGTAGTCATGTACTTATTTTCATTCTGTTCCCATGAGTAGTCCCATTACATTAAATGGGACTACTGGCATAAGTAAAACCAACAAGATTTGGTCCTAAATTTTGAGATTGTTTGCAGCATGAATTGACTCTGCAAGTTAATGCTCAATCACACAAGCAATTTGCTATCTCTTTCAAAGAGGCAAATGGCTTGCATCAAAGCTAGCATCTTTCTGCTGAGGGTATAGAACATACATCTCAGCTGTACATTTGTTTCCTTTTGTCATAACATACTCTAAAATTAAGGTTATATTTTTAAAGTGTTTTGTAACAAGCTAGTGAAAGTGCCCATAGAAATTATATTAGCTCTGAAAGTCCATGTTAAGACTACTAGGGCTGCACCACTGATCACATCAGTTGTTTTTAAAAAAAGATTTTAAACATTTTTTCTAGCCTAGGTATACAAGTGTACTGGCTGTGTTTGAACATGGTGTTAAGAATTGAAACACTGCAGCTAGACTGTCTTATTTGTGATTACATGTGTCTGAAGGTCAGTACGCTAGAGGGCCCAGTATTATCTCCTTAGAAGTCAATAAGGAAACATTCTGTTCAGTGCAGCAGACTCATGAAAATACAGTCAGTGTGGCAGAGGTCTATTAGCAAGGGTAATCATATATAGATATTACACTTCAGTTTCAATTTCAGATGTGTGAGTGAAGCCTAGCAATAATCATTTTAAGGAAAAAAAAAAGATTGAAAAAGGTGTTGCTTACTGTATATGACTTCAGTGCCTGCTGGACCATTCTCCCCTCCCTACAGTTGTATATAAAAACAAAACCTTCTGCTTCTCTTTGAGAATCTTAATCCTCCAGACTTTACACACACTGCTCCAAATGCCCTCTCTTAATCTGGGAGCATAATATAGTAAAAATCTCATTCCAGGGGCAAGTTAGACCTTTATATCACTAAGGGAGGTGGCATTTGATCTGTACAAATCCACAGAATCATAATTTCAAGGAGGATTCACTGTCCATCCCCTCCTAGCTCCACCTCTTCGACATAGTGAAAATTTTGATCATACCCAACATGACCCATTTCTAACAACATTGTATCACTTCACAGCAGTTGTGTGAAATATCATTTGCTCCCAAATCAATCCTGCAGCTAATCAAAGGCTTATGTGCAAAGACCAGATGCTCACCACCCTGCAAAGATTTGGCCAGCAGCCTGCCGTGTACACTGATCTGTGTGTGGTGCAGAGAAGCATCAGGGAGACATGTCTAGCAGTGCTGCCCTAGACTGAGATGACACTCATGGTGAGTTTGAATAAATGTTTTCAGGCCTACTTGTCAAGACTAGATTACCAAAGATCTAACTCTACTTAAGCAATACATCTCTGTGTTAAAGCACAATTAAAAACATTAATTTTTAAACATTTTCTCATATCTACACAATTGTTCTAAATTTGTCATATTGATACCATTGAACTTTGACTTTGAACAATACCCAACCCATAATCCATTTCCAATGACTTCATAGTATCTAAATTCCCACCAACTGGAAGAAGGGGGCACCAAGTCCCCCTGCCATGTTGCAGAGGGTGACAGTATTGAACTTATGAATCTGTAGATTTTTAGAAACTGAATGACACCATCCTTACCCTTTCTATAATTAACTTGCCCATGGAATTACACATGCTCTGATACTGTATTGGATACATCAGTGGTTTCCAGCCTATTGTACCCCTGAAGCCTGAGCCTCACTGCATGTAACTTTGCTTCATGGGGCCCTGGGCAATTGCCCTGCTTGCCACCTCTAACACCAGCCCTGCACTTGTGAACTCCCTAAATCCATTCCGTGACCTCCAGGTTGAGAAACACTGATCTAGAGGAGTTGACATACCTTCTGGAAGACCTCTGTGTACCCCTGGTTGAGAACCATCGATAGAACCATCTTTTTAATAAAAGAGAGGTGATGCAAACTTGATTATAGTATCACAAATATGATGCTGTATCAACATCTGTGAAATACTGCATCCTTTCCATGAAGCTGTGACTAAGAAGTCTACCTCTGATGTTAGGCTACTGTATTCTAGCTCTCAGCTCAGTTAATAGAACAACCCTTTATATTATAACTTCTTCATAAAATCCTCATCTCATGACAATAAGTTTTAAAGAGGATATACTATAGATGCAGTATGAGATGTGAACTAATAAATATTTTTCAGTCACAATCATGGGTGAAGGATATGGTGTTCAAACTTAGATGCAACAAATGACATTTTAAATATATAGGTTGGAGTAAATTGTTCTTGTTTTGTATAAAAGATACAAATCAAATATCAACTGAAATAAGGAAAATAAATCTAGGACGTAAGATGAACTGTTTTTATTCTGTACTAAATATTAAATGGTTAAGATCTCTGAATGTTGAATAAAAATATGCAGAAGCCTCCATTTTTACAATAAAAAAAGGTTAAACTTGTGTTTGTGCACTCTAATTATAACAGTTGTAGGAAGAGCGCTGCATCTTTGCATACTCTGCTGTAAGGGTTTGATTCTTTAAAGGACTGAGCACGCTCGGTTCCTACTAACCTCAGAAGGATTTGAGGGTGCGCAGCAGGTTTCAGGAATTCTCACTATTTTACAGGATTGAGCTATAAAAAGAGCAAGCATTGCAATACAGTCTGATAGCATAACATACAGCAAAGCTTCATGACTTCCACACTGTCACAAAGCAAGCCATTCAAAGACTAATTCCAAAATGTGTGTTTTATCACTTGATAACCACTGATGGTAACATCTATGAATTCAGTTTAATGGTAAAGGGATTAGGAATGAAATCTGTGCAAAAGATAATAAATTTGTTTTCAAGTAGAATCAGTTGACTTTTGAGTTTCTGCCTTTGCTTGAAATATCTAACATTTCTTCTCCCCTGTTTAACATTCCCTTGTGACATTTCTTTCCTTGAGAGATCTCCTCCTATTTTAGTGATGAAATTCTGCTCTCAGTTATGTTGGTGCAGAAGCAAACTAATTGCCACTGAGCACAACTACAGAGTTACAATGGTGTGAGATCAGAATTTGACACTTGCTCTCTAATTCTTTAAACAGTAGGGGGAGAAGTTTAGTTTTGAATCTACATTATTTACAAATCACTATAATAGTCATGGTTAAAGCTTTAAATATTTACAGCTTAATTAAATGTTAATCTTTTATATGCATATGACTGGATAGTTTTCAGGAACTATTAAGGTATCACACTGCAATGAAATCAAGCCTATGTTGTGAAATAAATTTTCCAGATAAGGGTGTTATTACATCCTACCTGTGGAACACAAAATTCCAGCAATATTTTAGGGGAAAGGAAAGTGAAAAAATTTAATCAATTTTTGGAGGTCTTTAGCTTTCAGTACCATGTGTAATGAGGATGGAATGGGGTTTAGAAAAGATAGTACGTGCAATTTTAAGCAAATTATGGTAAAGTTAATAAATTCTACTGCAACTGGCTTAGTCTAATTTCAAGATTGCTAGTAGACAAAACACAGTTAAGAACCAGAGTAATTAATTTATTCTCCACAGTGGTTGTGGAGGTTATGCTATGTGTCTCAATTATTGCAAGATACAATCTTCCTTTGACATACTATTACATTAGACAACCATGATTCATGCCAACAGAATCAATCACTAAGCATTTATTTTGTTCCCCCTGCCATGAAAGAATGTAGAAACATCCTGATGCTACGAGCTAGAAATTTGCATGTGACAAAAGCATTTTCCCTCTCCAAAAAGGGGCAAGATAGCATTTACCATCTGTTGTGGAAAAACCTCTCCCACTGTTCTAGCTTCTCTTTTCCATGAGATCATGTGCATGCAAAAATAGGTAGTTCTCATTCTGTTGAAGACTTATTGCCAAGTTTCAGGAGAAGTGTTATAGACTTAGCTTAGTAAGACAAAAAGGGCTACATGCTTCAAGTCTGCAAATACGGTTATGAGACTATTCAGGCAAAAATGTTCTATGCCTCCATAAAATAAACTACCTCTTCTAGGGAGAAGTGGAGAGGGAAAAATGACAAAGGAGCTCTGGATTCCCAACTAAGCTGTTAAGTCAGATTTCTAATTAAGAGCTGACTCCACCATTCTTACTCAGGCAAAACTCCAGGTGCTATAATCAATTTGAAATGTTTAATGATTAAAGTGGAATTTGGATTGAGTGTACAGGAGTGCAGAATTTGGTTTTATGTGATCATGAAAAAATCAGTGGGCCATATGGCAGCAGGAATAGGCCAGCTTTTAGGAGGTAAGGGAAGAAAATATTAGTTCAATTTTCTCATTATTTGCAAGAATAAGCAAGCTTCTGAAATCTCACTCAATATCTAGATGAAGGCAACTGTAAGGAGGGTCGTTGCTGTTTAGGAAATATTGCCAGAACACATGGCCATTGGCTATAGGATTTCATAGAAACCTAAAGATTACTTGAGCAGTAAAAAAGTTACCAGAACAAGGCAACAAAACTACTCTCCTTTCTCAAGATAATTAGGTAACTTGCTTTGGATCCTGGCAGGCTCATTTAACCATTGCCTTTCATGGAGGGAGCCTTGTTACCCAGCCTCGTCTATAAGGCCCTGCCTGTTGATACATCCCCTTATTCCCAATCTTGTTCCAATTAAAGTTCATGGAAGTAGGTATCTAATCTGCTGGTTTGGAAAACACCAATGGTCTTAGTTTATGGAGCCAAAAACCTAAGATGCATATTTAAATATCTAAAATCCTAGACTATTTTCTAGAAAGTTTAATGAACTGTCTGAACAAAGGGCCTGCATCCTGCTAGGTCAGTCACACAAGACAAATCAGGAGTTTTGTCCACAGTCAGTTAAGCTGCCTACATTGGACTGAACAACATAAAGCAAAGTGTAAGATCCCTATCAGCAGATGCAATATCTTCTAAGAGGAGATAGATAAATCTCACACCTATCCAATCTCTAAAATATTTTCCAAAAGAATAGTTCTTCCAATGGTCTCTACATATTCCCAGTTGGGGGGTGTTGAGGTGTGGAATCTTCTAGAACGTTGGCTCTCAACCTTTCCAGACTACTGTACCCCCTTTCAGGTGTCTGATTTGTCTTGAGTACCCTCAAGTTTCACCTCTCTTAAGATCTACTTGCTTACAAAATCAGAAACAAAAATACAAGTGTCACAGTACACTATTACTGAAAAATTGCTTACTTTCTCATTTTTACCATATAATTATAAAATAATCAATTGGAATATAAATATTGTATTTACATTTCAGTCCATAGTATATAGAGTAGTATAAACAAGTCTGTATGAAATTTTAGTTGGTACTGACTTCCCTAGCGCTTTTTTTGTAGCCTCTTGTACAACTTGGCAACTATCTAGATTAATTGATTTATGCCCTGGAACACCTTCACCTTTCCCCAGGGGGACGTGTACCCCCTGGTTGAGAACCACTGTTCTAGAATACAGCATCCACTGGGGTCACTTTGACCCTCCCTCCTCCCCTCCCAGAGGATTCTGAAGGTATGAAAAGGGAACTGCTCCACTTGCTCCGCAGTTCTTTCTTAACTGCTGAATGTACAGCAAGCTTGGATTGCAGTGTTCTCAAATCTTTCCTCATTTGCTGTTTCTTTTCTTTGAGGCTATTTTTGGTTTTAGTTAGTTAGATTGCATGTTAGTATAGGTTTTTCTAGTTGGAAAAACAAAAACTCTTAAGCCCATGCGGCATGGGCATTGTCTGGAAATTTAGGTAGAAGGGGGGATCCTCAAACCCAATTGACTAAATCTGGCAATGTGCAAGTCCAACATAGACTTTGGACATCCACTAACTGAATGCCAAGATTACTGTCTCTGAAATGGGAAAGGATAGGAATCAGAAGACTATTCCCCCAGACTAGGCTGGGTTTTCCTCCATAGTACGAGGATCTGAAAACCCAGAGTCCACAGAGAAAATCGGTAAAGTTTTCAAGTCTGCACTGAGCATGCTTCATCCCACAGCTCAAGGACAGAGCTGAACTTTTCCCAAAATTGCTTCTGATGTTTGCCAGAGGTGACCATGGCACTGGACATCAGACCTGAGAGCCCAGAAATGGTCTTTCTTTGGCTTTCAATGTCTACAATGCTAATGTCCAGATAGCGTGGAGCAACAGGAAGAAGCTTCACTGGAATGCGCGTGGACAGGAGTAGACTGAAAACAGAGATGGAAAGAGGGGAAGATGACAATGCAGAGGGGGACTCTGTGGACTGGACCTGGACCTTGGGGAGGGTGGGAGAGGAGATCTGAAATGACACAAAAGTGGTGATGGGGACCCAGGAAGGGGGGGAAGGCACATGTAGAATAAGACTAAGGGCATAAAGAACTCTTGGGTGCTCAGAGGACGTAGAAAGCTGGTGAGGACAAACCTTCGGATGTGAAGAGAGAGAGACAGACATAGGCAGATAGGGCAGAGATAGAAAAGTCTAACCACTGAAGAACACTTCCTTCAGAACTGTATCCAGGATTCTTCTTATTCAAAATATCAATGAACATTAAGGCAGTATTAACTCACCCAAGAAACCTTCTTCATGAGATATCCAGGCTGAGAAAGTCTTCCAGCAGTGCTTCTCTTTCGTTTCCTATTTGCTTTGCCATTTGAAATTCTGTCAACATTAAAGACATAGCACTATATTAAACACCAGATTCGATCCATTGTGCGCGTGTGTGTGTGAGACAAACACTGGAGTATTTTTGCTAACTAATTTGTTTATGTAGTGATGCTACACAAATAATTTTACGTTTTAATATTTATTTTACATAATTTTATAGAAGTCACTCCCTGGGAGTGCCCCAGGGATTGGTGCTGGGGCCAGTTTTGTTCAGCATCTTCATTAATGATCTGGAGGATGGGACGGATTGCACCCTCAGCAAATTTGCAGATGACAGAGTTTGGGGGAGCGGTAGATACACTGGAGGGCAGGGATAGGATACAGAGCGACTTGGACAAATTAGAGGATTGGGCCAAAAGAAATTTGATGAGGTTCAACAAAGACAAGTGCAAAGTTCTGCACTGAGGCCGGAAGAATCCCATGCATTGCTACAGACTGGGGACCGACAGGCTAGGCAGCAGTTCTGCAGAAAAGGACCTGGGGGTTACAATGGATAAGAAGTTGGATATGAGTCAGCAGTGTGCCCTTATTGCCAAGAAGGCTAACAGCATATTGGGCTGCAATAGTAGGAACAGTGCCAACAGATGGAGGGAAGTGATTATTCCCCTCTATTCTCCACTAGTGAGGCCTCATTTGGAGTACTGTGTCCAGTTTTGGGCCCCCCTGCTACAGAAAGGATGTGGACAAATTGGAAAGAGTCCAGCGGAGAACAACAAAAATGATTAGGGGGCTGGAGAACATGACTTATGAAGAAAGGCTGAGCAAACTAGGCTTGTTTAGTCTGCAGAAGACGAGAGTGGGGGATTTGATAGCAGCCTTTACCTGAAAGGGGGTTCTAGGGAGGAAGGAGCTAGGCTGTTCACAGTGGTGGCAGTAACAGAACAAAGAGCAACTGTCTCAAGTTGCGGGGGCGGAGAGGGAGGGGGGCCTCGGTTGAATATTAGGAAAAACTTTTTCACCAGGAGGGTGGTGAAGCAGTGGAATGGGTTACCTAGGGAGGTGGAGAATCTCCATTCTTAGAGGTTTTTAAGGTGTGGCTTGACAAAGCCCTGGCTAGAATGGTTGTTGAGGTTGGTCCTGCTTTGAGCAGAAGGTTGGACTAGATGACCTCCTGATGTCTCTTCCAATCCTAATTTTCTACGATAATTCTGATTCTCCCACATCAACTTATTTTGAGGACTCCATTTCCAGATGCCAACAGTCCATTATTCTTACAGCTATCAATTACCTGCCTAGTGAGCTTCTCCTCTGAAGGAACATAAAGCACTGAGACCATCCGCAGGACTGAACAAACATTTAACTCCTTGCCCATCAGTCAAAAGAAGAAAAAGAATCCTCTTCAAGCTGGTGATTAACTTCAGTAGACATTTGCAGGCTGATGGTGTCACAGATGCAAACTGGAAGTAGAATGAATGAATATAGATATTTACTATTAAGGTACTATGTGATGTTGGATATAGTAATTAGCAGTGAGTTTAAACAACTAAAAGTAATAAACTATTCTGATCAAAAATGTATGCATAAATGGGAAGTCAACCTAAAATTTTACTCTAGCTTTGGGGAAAATACTGTAGGCTTGGCGTCAGTTACTAGCTGCACCTCAGTCCTCTCTCTGAGCATGTCCCTTCAGATTCAGACTTTGTACCTCTACTTCCCTAGGGTAGAATTCCACAATTCTCCTATAGACTGGGCCCTGGACTACAATATTCCATATCATTCGTTCCTACCCCGCAGATCTGACTGAGTTCAGGCTCCTGTGGTGGTTCTTTTCAGGAGCCAGTGGTGCACAGCAAGCAGCCAAAGTATTGATTAATTTATAATATGAACAAAGCATAGAGAGAACAAGGATTTTAAAAGTCTGTGCATGTCTAATCTTGCCTAAAGGCTCATCATCAAAATCAGTTTCCCTCAGGGCTATGATTTATCAGGTGAGGCAGTTAAGGCACATCAATTTCATAGCCAATAAATAGCATATGAGAATACTGTGGCAAGCCATCATGTCCAATCACCTTTGACTGCCTCAAGCTGATGGATCAGGTACCCATTTTGCAGCTAGGTGAACAGAGTATGGTCTTTCAGTGTGAGACTGAGCAAGACTTGAAGCCATGAAGTTTAGAACTGTAGCTGAGCACCTTAACTACTCAGGTACCACACCTCCATCCCTTAATAGTAATCTAGGCAGGCCTAACTTCTTTAGACTCCCCAGCAGGTTGTATTTCAGTTTAACTCCCCTGAGTAACTCCACCAGGTCAAGAGAGTATTCTTTTTTTAAACCTGCTACAGTTCTTTTCATCTGTGGTGTGCATGGGCCATTTACTGTACTAGCAAAGTCTCTTAACGACTCAAGCATTTTCTGAAAAGTGGCTTATCTTGAGCCATTCTTTCCTCTCCTGCTTGTCCTCCTCCCCCCGCAACAGCTCCCTTTTGAACTAAAATATATATTCATACAGTAACCATCCCAATAGCCATGGATATTCATATACCCACCTGTGGCACTCATAAATTATTAGAGCAGCTCCAAATCCATCAAACTTGATGTACCCTTTTCTGACATATTTAATGAACAAAACAAAAAAATAAAAAAATTTTAAATTGAATTTTTAAATTGAAAAGGGCTATGTTAGTACTGATTTTTTAAAGACAGTAGTTATAAGGTTAAGTAGTAAGAATAATCTTGTATTTAGATTTGCTTGTTACCATCGTTTAATTAAACACACATATGCTGGAAGAGGCAGTAATAAAGAGCTGAAGTCAGCTATTATGTTTTAAAGGACTTTTGATCAGAATTAAATGATCATAAAGGTAATCTTTTGATCAACAGTTGCACAGGCACAACTCAGCAGTACATATAGAGTCCTATCAGCATTATTCAAATACAGAGATTAGAAATGGAAGATTTAAACAGGTGCTTCATCCCACTAGAGAGCAACAGTCCTGCAAGTAACTTTGTGTTACTACATAGTGAATTATTAAAACAAAGCATGTGGAGCACTTTTAAAACACTAAACTTTAAAAAGGATATGTCAGCAAATAAAGTGCCAATAGAGAAACTGCAACTTGGACAAGAACAAAAACACGTTACATTAACCAAGAAGTGCACTGCAAGAGGGGCCATG
The DNA here is from genome assembly GCA_007922155.1 of Mesoclemmys tuberculata. Lineage (NCBI taxonomy): Eukaryota > Metazoa > Chordata > Testudines > Chelidae > Mesoclemmys > Mesoclemmys tuberculata. The sequence goes on from ML675646.1 coordinate 27,710,725, forward strand.
GCAAGCAACTAGCATATGTAGCTAAGCTAGCAGGCATTCATTGAAATTCCAAGACATTTTGTATAAACTGCTATGGCCTAATGTGTTACAAACACTGGTATGACACAAGGCATTTTGCAGTAAGATCATGGAATTTTCCGGAGACCTAGTTTCAAAAATTAAAAAATGAGATGCTGTTAGTTAGTGGGTGGTTTTCACCAGCCAAGGAAAAGAAATAAAGCTCCATACATTAATCCTTTCTAAATCCCCTTCCTCAGGACTTGTTTTATTGACTACAGGAGTCACAACAAAAGCAAATATATTAAACAATGGGCAATAATCCCCAGAGGCCTTCCATGCTTCACAGCATAAGACGACCCCCAAGTTTTCTTCTGACCCAGGTTCCCCTTCCTATTATTCGGTGACAGGCAGGAACCTGTTGACTCTTTACAGACTGCAACACAGTGGAAAAAAGACTATAACATCAGTCATCTGCTCCACCTGTGTTTGAAGTGCTACCTCCAGCATGGAACTGTAACTGAACTGACACCCAAACAAAAAACTTGAGTAACACCACAGACTCTCACTTGGGTGATCACTGATTCAGAACTATTACTTACTTGTAACTATTCTTCGAGATGTGTTGCTCATGTCCATTCTCAAAGTAGGTGTATGCGTGCACCACATGTACCAGTGCCCAACAATGTTTTTCCCCTCAGTAGTACCCTTAGAAACCAACTCTACCACCCCTGCAGTGGCGCACATATGTGCCTGCGTAGAGGTGCCATCGGTTCTCCCTCCCTCTCAGTTCCTTCTTGCAGGAACTCCAACTGAGGGGAAGGTGGGCAGGTGTGGAGTGGACATGAGCAGCACATCTCGAAGAACAGTTACATGTAAGTAACTCTTCTTTCGAGTACTTGCTCATGTCCATTCCCAAAGTAGGTGACTCATCAGCAGTCTCTCTAGAGGCAGACAGGAGTTCATGGTCGTGACACTTGGAGCTCTGCTCTACCGAAGCCAGCATCGTTCTGAGTTTACTGCATTAAGGCATAGTGGGACACTAAGGCTGGGTCTACACTGATGGCAGCAAATCCACCACCATCAGATCGATTGCTCTGGATCAACTGAGCGGTCTGTGTAGACCCGCTCAGTCAATCCAGCCAGTGACACAGGAAAACCACCCCAGTAATTGGCGTAGCACTGTTCCCTTCGAAGCAACACAGTGTGCACTGCGTGCAGAGGAGATGCAACAAAGTCGACGGGAGATACACAAGTGATTTGTGTCACTTGCGTATCTCCTGTCAACTGCCACCGAATACAGAAGGTAAGTGTAGACCGGGCCTAAGGTATGTACCAATGACCAGGTAGCTGCCCTGCAGATGTCCTGGATGGGCACATGAGCTTGGAAGGCCACATACGAGGCTTGTGCTCTCATTGTATGGATTGTCAAGGACCCAGGAAGTGTGATGCTGGCCTGCTCATAACAGGTTTGGATGCAGGCTGTAATCCATTTCAAGATACTCTGCAAAGAAAATCAGCAGTCCCTTCATCCAGTCTGTAACAGTAAAGAAGAGTTACATCCAACAACGAAAGGGTTTGGTCCTGTTGATGTAAAACGTGAGGGCCCATCTCACATTGAGAGTGTGTAGGCATCTCTCTTCATTGGAGCTGTGAGGCTTGGGACAAAAGTCAAGTAGAAATATATCCTGGTTGAAGTGAAAGTGCAAAACTACCTTAGGCAAAAAGGCCAAGTGTAGGCATAGTTGAACCTTGTCCTTATAGGATACCTTGTACAGTGGTTCTTGATGTCAGTGCCCTGATCTCTGAAGCTTGTCTAGCAAATGTAATGGCCACCAGGAAGGCGAACTTCCAGAACAAATGCGTAAGACAGCACAAGGCCTTAGGTTCAAAGGGAGGACCAGTGAATCTAGAAAGGCCAAAGTTCAGGTCCCACTGGGAGAAGGCTCCCTTATTGATGGGAACAGCCTCTCCAATCCCTTAAGGAATCTGGCCATCATTTTGTGTGTGAAGACTGTTCTACCTTCCATTAAGGGGTGGAAAGCAGATATGGCCACTATATGGACCTTAACAGATGGGAAGGCCAACCCCTCCTGCTTCAGGTGGAGCAGATATTCTAAAATTGTTGGGATTGATGCCTCCATTGGGGACACACCACAGTCAGTCGCCCAGAATATGAAGCACTTCCACTTAGCCCTATAGGCCAATCTGGTCAATAGCTTCTTGCTTTCTAGGAGTACATGCTGGACTTAGGCTGAGCAGGCCTGCTCCTCCTGACTCAGCCATGGAGCGTCAATGCCGTCAGATGCAGGGAGCTCAGCTCCAGGTGGAGCAGGTGATCTTGATCTTGAGACAGGCGATCTGCCCGCAGTGGCAGGGTCCAACATCTGCGTCCCGCCAACTCCAAAAGCATCCCGAACCAATGTTGCCGGGGCCATGGTGGAGCTCTGAGGATGACCCATGCGCTGTCCCTCTTCACCTTCAGGAGAACTTTGTGAATCAGAGATATTGGGAGGAAGGTGTACAAGAGGTCCCTTGTCCAGGGGAGGAGAAAGGCATCTGTGATACAGCCCATATTGAGACCTTGATGAGAGCAAAAGCGAGGGCACTTCTTCTTGTCCCTTGTGGCAAAGAGGTCCACTTGGGGAGAGCCCCACCTTTGGAAGATGTGGGATGCTACCTCCGGGTGGAGGGACAACTCATGGTGAGAGCAGAAGGACCTGCTGAGTTGGTCCACTAAAGAGCTGTTGACCCACCGGGAGATGTATTGTGATTGGCAGAATGTAGTGACACAAAAATCCCAGAAACTCATGTCCTCCTTGCACATGGCCAGGGATCGGGCCCCCCTTGTCTGTTGATATAATACATTGAGGCCGTATTGTCCATGAGTATCTGCACAACCTTGTTGGCAAGATGTGGTAAGAAGACTGTACAAGCTAGATGAATTGCCCTGAGCTCCCTAATGTTGATATGTAGCCTCAGTTCCCCTGAAGTCCACATGCCCTGGGTCTTTAGGGAACCCAAGTGAGCTCCCCATCCCCTGTCCAAAGCACTGGAAATTAGCATTACTGATGGCTGAGGCAGCTCGAAAGGCATTCCTAAGAGCACACGACACAGATCCGTCCACCACATCAGGGAGCTAAGTATTTCCAGAGGAACCCTAAGTATCCTGTCCAGGTGATGCCTGACTGGAGAACACAACTGACAGCACCCACATCTGGGGAGGTCTGAAGTGCAGTCTGGCATGGGGGGACCACATATGTGCAAACCGCCATGTGGCTCAGAAGGCTGAGGCAGACCCTCGCCATCGTAAGAAGGTGGGACGAAACGCGGGTTATAATGTCCATCATAGCCAGAAACCTTTCCTCTGAAAGAAATGCTCTGGCTTTGGATGAGTCCAGCATTGCCCCAATGAACTCTATCCTTTATACGGGGACTAATGTTGATTTTTGCTCAATTAGGAGGCCTAGCACCAGGCAGATGTTCCAGGTTATCATTATTGGCCTGGACCTGGGACCTTGACCTCCCCTGATGAACCAATCATCCATGTAAGGGAGCACTTGCACCCCTCTCCTTTGGAGGTATGCCATCACTACCGACATACACTTGGTAAAGACAGCTGGTATGGTTGAAAGACCAACAGGGGAGCACTGCAACCTGGTAATGGTGGTCCCCTACTGTAAACCGTAGCAATCCCCTGTGGCCAGGGAAGATTGCGATGTGAAAGTAAGCATCCTTTAAGTCGAGAGCGGCATACCAGTTGTCAGGATCCAGAGAGGGAATGATGATAGCTAAGGAAACCAAACAGAACTTTAATTTTTTTACGTTTTTGTTGAGGCCTCAAGTCCAGAATAGGCCTCAGCCCTCCTTTTGCCTTTGGAATCAGGAAGTAACTGGAGTAAAATCCTCGACCTTGTAGATACTGGGGAAACTCCTCTACTGCCCCCACCTGCACACGGTCTTGCACCTCCTGCTCAAGAAGTTGCTCATGAGAGGAGTCCCTGAAGAGTGACAGGGAAGGAGGGTAGGAGGGGGGAAGTAAGGCAAACTAGAAGGTATAGCCAAGCACCACCATACTGAGAAGCCAATGGTCTGATGTAATGGTGGCCCAGGCAGTGAAGAAGCAAAAAGAAAAGAAGCAAAGTGAAAATATAAAAGGAGTTGGATCCATGGGTAAAACTGGTAAGTGGCTCTCAGGCACACCTTCAAAAGGCCCATTTTCTGCTCCGATTATGGCAGCTAAGGCCAGGCTGTGAGTCAGCTGATAAGAGACACTAGGGCTGCTCATAACTCTTGCTCTTCTTATAGGACTCCTTGCAGGAGTAATCCCTAAATCATTACTGATGCAGGGGCTTGAAATGCCTCCTTGTGGAAGAGGGGGTATAGAGCCCAAGGGATTTTAGTGTTGCCCTTGAGTCCTTCATGCTGTGTAGTCTGGCATCCATCTGCTCAGCAAAGAGGGCTGTGCCATCGAAAGGAAGCTGGGCATCAGTGCTGCAGTCTGCCTGACATGAATAACCTCCTCACTGTCTGAGTCTGTGAAGCTACCCAATGGCCATGACAGCACCAAGACTGAATATTGCATGGTGCCATGCAGGGTGTGCTGTTCCAGCACTGGAGAATGGTGTGGGGAGCCTGAGCAAAAGGCGTGCTGGGACCTGCTCTTGTTCTTTGGCTTCCTGTATGGATTAGGTGAGCAGGTCCGCAGTGCCATGGAAACATGTCGCAAGGTTGGTGACCTGCATCGTTCTGGGGGTCCATGATGATGTTCTGCCCAGTGCTGGCCCTCATGAGACTGGTGGCGGGAGCCCAGTCTTACACTGCGCTAACCCGGAGAGTGTGATCTTGACTCTGGGGACCGCCTGCACACCAATGAATAGTACCTCGAAAAAGGGGACTGTTAGGCAGATCTGTCCCTCAATACATTGCCCATTGGTGCTAGTACTGAATCTCAGAGGGGCCTCCTATCTTTCCATGTCACTGGCACATGCAATGCCAGGAGGTCTTTCATAGCCTGAACAGCCTCTGGGGCCAATGGCATCACCAGATGTTGAGGACCTCGAATGCTATCTGAGTTGGTGGAGTCGATGCTCACAGTGGCAAGGGACCGTTCTGAGGCGGGAAGGATTGGTGGCCCAACCCAGGTCTCGCCTGGTCTTTTACTCTTTCTGCAGGAGAGCATCCCTGCTCTCTGCGAGTCTTTTTCTGCCTCTTCTGCGGTACTGGAGATGGCAATCAGTGCCGAGATAAGGCAGAGGGTGCTGGTGAAGCACTCGCACTGAGGCTGTCATGCTCGATGCCAAGTCAGAGTGAACGGGCTTCGACACTGATCTAAATGCTAACTCCAGGAGGACGGTCTTAAGACAGACATCTTGTTCTTAGTCCAAAGACAAAAACTTACAGATTTTGCAACTGTCACTGACATGCGCTTCTCCCAGACACTTTAAGCAACTTTGGTGCAGGTTGCTCCTCAGCATTGTGCAAGAAGCCTAAGCACAGGGGTTTAAACCCTGGGGAATGGGGCATACCCCGACCCTGGGTTTCTAACAACTAACAAACAGAACCAACTAAAAGAAAGTATTAACTAACAACTAGAACAAAGAAAAAACCACTAGGTTTAGCAAAGGAACTTGCAAAGGCAAGAGGCGTTCCAGCCCTGTCACTGGCAGCAAGAAGGAACACAGGGAAGGAGAGCCGACAGCACCTATATGTAGGCGCATATGTGCACCACTGCAGGGAGCACTAGAGTTGGCTCCTACGGGTACTACTAAGGGAAAAAAAGTTGTCGGGCACTGGTGCACGTGCCACACGCGCGCACGCACCCTGCCTACTTTGGGAATGGACATGAGGAAGCATTTGAACTTCCTGAAACTGGGTATCTAATAAATAAATGCCTTTGCATTCTTATTTATCTTAAAGATTGTCACAGAAGTTGTAACACAATTTGTCTAGTTTTGTAAACAGTCATTTTGATTGAACAAGTGTATTGAAACCTGTTACTTTTGTTACTTAAGACAGTGAAATGCTATACATGTCTAGCGCTCCTGTAGTTCATCCTACAATAAAGGCGTTAATTCTAAATATTTATGACTGTTACTCATAGTCAAGAATTAATATAATTTATGTATGTATTGATTTACAGAGGCATAGTTAGGAAAGGGCCCTTGGTCAACTCATATTTGGGTAATTATCCATATTATTTTATGTCTTAATTATTGAAGTCTCACTCTCTACTGTGTTAAGTGACACACAAGATTAGAACTGATTGGCATAAATAAGATTCTCTTTTGAGAGACTTCTGGCCAAAAATCCAAGTCACCCTCCCAGAAAAGTTAAATAGAAATGTTATCTTTTTGTGTGATGCTGATTTTCAAAATCCAGATTGCTATATTAAGCAGTAATTTCAGTTTATTAGTTTTAGTCTCAATTCATTGCTTCTTTTACTATTGCTGAGAATAATACATCTTTATAAAATCAATGCAACTCTCCAGTGCCTTTTATTAGACTGGTAAGATCTTTCATTATAGCATAGGACATTTTCTACCCACCTTAAATTGGATCACACCTCTCACATGTGACTGAAGTGTACAGAATACAAGGAACAAGTAGGACATTTGTAGGAACCAAAGACATCTCTATATGTCTGTTTCCTGAGATTTCAATTCAAATTTTGCATTCAGGGTTTTAGCAACAAGAGTTTCCTGTCTCCCATCTGCCCGACGGTAATAGGTGGGGGATTAGTGAAACAAGTCCACCAAGGGCACAGACAATTGTCCACTAGAAAAAAAATGCCTCAATATTATTTGATTCAGCTAACTAGCTTATTCAAGCCTAAATCTGGGCCACCCACTGGAAAAACTGACACTCTCTCCTTGTCCTTATGTACACATATACATGCCTTCCTCAACACTCTCAGGGATCCACATTTTGTAAATGATTTGAGGGGGGTTGAGGGATCCTACAAGCACCAGTTACTTCTCTCTTGCTCTTCCTGATGCTGGCTCCTGATCTACATTCTTCTCAAGATGTGGGCAACACATTACAGTCACCTAGCAAGTTGGGGTCTCTATCCATACTTTCAGGACTGGCATCTAATTTCCCCTCATTCCCATTGGCTGCCCCACATGACTGACAACACAGCCACATTAAGGGCTGTTCTTAGTGCCTCAGGCCCTACCTTATCCTTATGGCGGCCATGCACAGCTGCTATTTTCCCCTGCTTCATCCTAAACCTTGTGTGACTGCTATCATCCAGCTCCTACTTTCAATGAACCTGTGCGTACTCCTCACTGGCTGCCACTCACCTGACTACAACTGCATCTCCACTCATTGTGTCCATGTCTGCTGAAATAAATAACTCACTGTTAACTGATTGATCTCATATCAGATGGACTCACTGTTGATTTAATTGATTCCCATTTAGTGATTCACTGTTCATCTGTTTTCTAATTATGTTCATCTGTTATTCACCCGTCTCTCATTTCCGTGTTTCCACCCACTCCTCTTCCATTCTCCATCTCAGTCTCCCTGCCCCACCTGTACAAATTCAGATACCAAATCCACACTTGTTGCGGATAATATGCCTCAACACTTCACTCCCCCCTCTCCTTGGCCACTTAGCAGAAAAATCATGTTTGGCCTTGTGTTGATCAAGCACTGCTCTCTCCATCACTGTTTCCCTTCTCTGACCAGAATCTGCTCTTTATTAACATTGGCCATCTACCGCCCACTCCTGCAACTTCCAATCAATTTCAATTATTTCTCTTTTGCTCTCTGTCCTTTCTTCTATTGACATGGTTGTTGATACTCCATTCTACACTCTCCTCCACCCATGACTCATTTGCTCCTCTCACCCAACGTAAGGTCTGCGCTCTGCCAACCCCTAGCCTTGCTCACCCCAGCAACCATTTCTACTCTCACGCAGTGAGTGGAGGATCTCTAGTAGAAGTCTTATGACTATATGCATTTCCTCAACCACAAGTTTCTCTTCTTAAATTCTGCAATTTTCCTAGACAAATAACTTTACTTTTCTTCTTTGACTGACTCCTACACTCACAATCCTAGTGGATTATATGCCACTCTCCCCTCTTCAAACCCTTCCCAACTGCTCACTTACCTCTTTGCACACTATCAACAAGTTCCAGTGTAACCACCCCTCTCCATCCCTACCGCTCTCCTCCTTCCCCATCATTGATGCAAAAATTTCACATCTACTCTCCTCCTCTAACCTCTGAAACTACATCTTCACTTTCAAGGCTTTTCATGACTTATTTCTCCTCCATCATCTCTAATGGAGTGGCAAGATGTCAATCCCAGCCTTAATTCCACAAACAATGACAGCCTTGATTACCCATTTTTAAAATTTATCAACAAGTTTCTTTGTGCTTTGCTCTTTGAGCTCCACATAAATATCTGCAAAGTAACCTGCTTGTACTCCTTCAGATCCCTCCTTGAATCTCTTGTTGAGATGCCTACATAAAACTTGACAATGGTAGGCAGCTGTTTTGCTACAACAATGGTTTTTCATAGTGACCAATATATTTCCATTGTGTCCTTGTACTCCCCTTGTCTGTTTTATCCACCTTACACTTAGATTGTAAGGTCTCAAGAGCAGGGCCTGTGTTATGTTTGTACAGTGTTTAGTACAATGGAACTCTTGGCACTACAGTAATGCGAAGGAATAAATAAGGACAAAAGATTAATCAGACAACTGGATAAAGAGTTGCAAAAACAGTGGGTATGAAAGTTCATGCTTAGACACATGTAATTAAAAATAATTGATGAATAAGTCTCACTACAATCAAGTTGTTGTTTCACAGTGATGTCTTTTTCTTCCAAAATCCTATCATCATAAATATATTTGAATTCACATAAGGAGAGCACATAGAGTACCATAATACATGCTCCTAGGACCTGAACACTTTCAGGGAGCTATTGCTTCTGTGTGTATGTGCCGGGCAACAGGCTCCAAAAAGTTAGAGGCATGGCTATAGTTTGAGGGAACACAGAAAAAAGTGCAAAAGTACTAGTATGTATCTCACATGAATACAGAAGCAAAACTCCTTCTCTCAAAAACACACATACACACTTCATGTTGGTCTTTTTTAATTCTAAGAAACGCAATTCCAAAAATACAAACTGAACATCAGAGCCATGTCAACCACCATAATAAAATGAAACAAAGACATTCACAATAGTTAAGTCTATGGACAGTTTGACAATTGTTGTCTCCCTCTCCCTTCCCCAAAGTATATTCCAATATTTATCTTCAAAAAGAAGCATTACTGAGAATACTGCTGGTGTTCAGTTAGAATTAAAGGATTTGGATAAAAGTGAAATAAGACAGATACAGGTGTGAGTGTAAGGTTAAAAAGGCTTTACATTTTGCATTACCCCAAGATATAAAAATTCAAAAATTAACAAACTTGCTTTTATCAAAATATTACAGCTACAGGGAAGGCAACTTTAAATTAATAGCTGAGGGTGTGTGAGAGAAACCACATTTTAGTGAAGATAAACAGAAGTGGCAGTTTTTAATTAGCACTTTCGTAAAGCTCATTTATTACCTGGCCACCAATGAACCAAGCACAGGGCAACAAAGTTTTCTCTGCTTCCTTTGGCAATAAGGTGACAGAAAAATCATCTTCTGAAGATGTTCAAGACAGGCAGTAATATTTAAAAAGTCAAATAATAAGTAATGGAATAAATAAGTACTAAACCAGAGAGTACATTTTAAACCACTATGTAATTAACAAATGTTACATTATATTATTTCGGTGGTAAAGTCCAAGTGTGTAAGAAAAACAGACAGTAAAGTGAATAACCACCAAAACCAACAATATTCTTCTGTTTACTCTTTGGCTAAAACCCCCTCAAAATAGCAGACAAAGAAAAATACATCTAATACTGGTGATAAACTGTCTCTTTACAAGTAAAATAAAGTTAAATTTAAAACTTGGTACATTTTATAAAAACAAAAAAGAGGTAAAGTTGTTATAAAAGCAGTACTGTTACTTCAAATGGCAACATACTGTTTGTTGACCCTGTGCAATAAAATACTTTGTTCATTCTACATTTATCAAACATGACTAACAATTACTACAGACATCATAGGAATCTTGTGTGTGGTTCCTGTTGACTTACTTTTATAACTGGGAGACAAAATTTACAATCAATGTGCCACAAAAACTTTAAAGTGTTACTTCGAATAAGAGTTCATGTTCAACATTTTAAAATCCTGCTTTATGTTTTGAACGGCTGATTTACAAGGGAAATAATTGACTGTATTACCAAGAGCATATGAACATCAATGACTGCACTCATTGCCAGAAGACACTACACTGGCATGACAGTTTTAGTACATAGCAAGCAACAGCACCCAATAAAGCCTGAGAAGAAATGCTGCTGTGTAAATACTGCAACTATTCCTGATAAAAGAATTATGGGACATATACTCAGAAGCTGCCCAATCCCATAATTTGTATTGCATAGGTCACAATCACACATATATATACACACACACACGCATGTGCATATATAGTGTGTATTTATACACACACAGACAGAATATATTAAAAAGACAATGAAGTCTAGTCAAAGAGCAATTTACAGGCTCAATATATTTTTTTACACTTTGCTTGAAAGAAAATTTCAATATTTTACAGTAGGCATTATATACACTGCACTTTATGAAATCTAGAGAGTATACTGAAATAGAAACACATTTCTGCAAACATCTGTGTAAGAAAACAGACCAAGATTTCTCCAAAGATTTGTGCTATCTAGGTATTTTCCCTAATTACAAAAAACTATCCATGGAATGTTCTCTAGGAAAAAAAAAAGGTTTTGTTTTTTTTAAACACCATGCTCATTGTAAGCAATTGTAACTCAAAATATCCCAACCTAAAACAATCTAACAATGCTCACATTAAAAAATGTAAGTATCAGATCTGATTTTAAGAAAAATCTTTATCACAATATTTGTAACGTTAACAAGTACATGTTAAGGCTAAATTGGTTCTTTTTCAGAAACACAGTAAAAACGTATCCTTTAGAGCCCTGGGTTATAAACTATACCTACAGATGACAGTGCAGTGAACATAATATTCAGTCTTACAGTCAGGATGCAGTTGCTCCTTCCCACTCCACAAGATACTGCACCTTTCCATCAAGGGTTACTCGACGAGCTAAAACACGGTATTTTTCACCACAAGCTATTCTACCTGCTGCACCAAAATAACTAGTAATTGAATTCTTTAGATGATTCAACTGTAATTCTTGATCTGCTAAATTGTTAAGAATCTCTGTATTGAGTTCATCATATTGATAATCTTCTTTGCTGTCATCTTTTACAATTTCTGAATTCTGAGGCTGGAGTGCTTTTCGTGGAAAGCGACCTCTTCTCCTCAAATGTGGTATAGCAGCAGGCCAAGTTCTTCCTGTACGAGTCCTTTTTCTGGAATCTGATAAGCTACTTAAAAAAAAAAAAAAAAGACACCAACATTTAAGTCCTAGAAATAGTATTTAAATGAACCGTTTGCCTCCTGTGTATAGTTTATCCTGCTTTACTACTTTAGTAACATCTGTACAACTTATTAGTTATGACTAGTTGAGGTTTTATTTATCATCAATATAGAACAACAAATAAAAATCTTTACATACAAAGATAAATTACTGTTGCAGGGAGCTTACAATGTAAGGGCTTGTCTACATGAGAAAGTTGCATTAGGTTTAATTAAATTAATTTAAAAGCCAACCTGAATTAGAGGCGCAAGACCGCGTATAAGCACCTTATTTTGGTTTAAGAATGACTTTTCTCTTGGTTTATTTTAAATCTGTTCTTAATTGCCCCTCTTAAAAATGAATAAAGGTGCCCCAGATATTTGCACCAGTTTCAATTAATCTGTTAAAATCCCCACCGTAAACTAAACCAGGTGCTACTCTCTCATGCAGACTAGCCCTCAGTTACAGAAAATCCTGTACAATAAAGTGACTATCTGGGGCCTGGTGTTAAGGCTATAAATACAAAGTGATTTTTTATGCATAAAGCTTTCATATTTTCCAAACTAAGGGCATCTCAGATCCTTTTTAAAGTAATAGAAGCTTTGCATGCTTTCTTCTACATTAGTACTTAATCTCAAAAGAGTCTTAAATTTCTGACTCATCATGGACATTTTACACACAGGCAAAAAAAAAAACTTTTAACCACAAAATTCACAGACTACATGTACCGATTACTAGAAAAGAACCACCAGATGTAGCATTGTTTAAGTGTAATATTATATGGCTGAGGGATTTAAGTCCTTATAAAAGGCATATTTACATTTACATCTTTCACACACTAGAATGGTTGATGCTAAGGCACTTGGTAAGTGAAATTATATATATATATATAAATATATATATAAAAATATAAATAAATAAATAAATAAATAAATAAATAAATAAAAGCTAGAACCCTAAACCGGTGTGCAAACAAGACCATGTTTAAATGAAGTAACTTATTTATATAAAAATTCTTCATTCGGTGTGTTTTGAACATTAAAATAAACAAACTGCAGAAATGTAAAAACCTGGTCATTCCACAGATGAAGACACTTGCCCATTTTAGAATGGAAAAAAAGACAAGTCCTATCAAATGCATCTGAAATTACAAAATTCAGACAAGAGTCAAACCCCTATAAATTGTTTCTCAATTCAACAGAGATTCTTTCAGAATGTTGAATATGAGAGGCAGAAAACTATCCAGCAGGTATTAGTGGAACATCCAGAAGACGGAGGCTGTTCTTAAATAACTAATTAACTTATCAAATCTGTGCATCAAGATGATTTAAGCCATGTAGAAAATATACTGTATTTGATAGTTCTCTAACATTAATAGAAATTCTGAAAACAAAGATGTTAAAAGTTAAATGAATCTGGGACACAAGTTAGTCCTACCAAACTCAGTTTTGCATTCAATTAAAATGTACTAGAAATCTAACTTGAAGAAATGGTCACATAGTTGTTACTTTGTTGTAAACAGTTCAAGTGCAGATTGTACTCTAGCATTACTAACTACTGTTTAATCAAAGAGAAATTGAGCTAATTTGTCCTTAAAATAGCATTTGTTTAAAAAGAGTACATCCAATGTTTCAACAAATGAAAACTCTGTAGGATGCCTGTGACATTAGTGCTACTTGGTCTAGTAATGATAAAGTATTATTGCACCGTTTTCCTTTTTCCTCCTTCAGAAAGTTAACCTAGAAATAAATACCAAGAATTAGTAAGAGGTTTCTGCATGTTTTGTTTTAATGAATAATTCAGTATTTACCTATAATGCCTGGAAATGCTAGATGAGGTAGTTTCTTTTGTACTGGCAGCACCTGTGGATTCCACATCTGAGGTATTGGATGAATAAGCAGTTCCATCAGATCTCCTGAGACATAAGATATTACAGGGTTGCTATGTAATAAAAGTAATCTAACATTAACCAATTAATCTGACATTTGACAAGCAAAAATGAGGTGCTATTAGGATGGTTTAGTTTATTCATTTACCCAACAGAGCAGGGTAAATCCAAAGCAGGGTTCTCTAGCACTGGAACTGGCTCCTTATCCTGAGTGACAGAGGACAAAAATTCAAACAGTTTCAATGGAAATCATCAATTTTTGAAAACCACACCTAAAACTTAGTTTTTCATGTTTTTCCTAAGAAGTGATATTCTAAAATACAGAAAGGAATTATTTGAACACTTACCAAAGAAGATGGCTCTGAAATTTTTTGAATAATTTTTCTTGTATACGGGCCAGGTGGACGACCAACTGATTTTTTCTTCCCCCGTCTTTCAATGCCATTGTTTACTTCCCTATAAAAAAAAAAGACGACATTTTATTTTAAAACTACTGGAGCAACTTATCCAAGAAAAAGACTTGATCAGTGTAAAATAAATAAAAGTTTAGACATTTATTCTAAGTCAGTTATACTAAATTAAGTTATCTTTGTAAGTTAAAATTTACCAAATTGATCAAAACATTGCAGATCTTTGCCTGCAGTATAATATGGCAATATCAAGATAAAAACATCAAACCCAAAACCTTTCCAGGGTCAGAGGCCACCACTCTTAATAGTTTCAGAAAAGCACATACAGAACGTTCAATTTATAAAGAATTCTGATAGTGTTAAAATCAATTGTGTTGCAAAAATAGATACTGAATCTAAAAGTTTGATTTACAACTTGAAATCTCAAGTCCTGTTTAAACTCTTAGCTCAGACAGTTGCGCAATAGGGCTGAATAAGGAGAAGCAACATTTTTTGTTTACTAAATAACAAAGGTCTGGCTAGCACCATCTATTTGCTATTCCTAGTGCTGCTAAATTAGACTTTTTTCAAAGAGGTCTTTCAAACGTTAAGTAAGTTAGTTCAACATCCAGATTTCATAATAGCCTCAAAAGAACAATGCATAAAATGTACAGATCCTTCTATATTCTTAAAGCAATTGCACTCAAAATGAAAGCTGAAAAAAGTTATTCACCTGTGTAAGTGTTTAATAGTGCATAAGACGTACTAAAAATATTTGGGGGAGATCATCTCTGGTAACAGACCATTTAAAATATTTTTGGAAGTTCGTTTTAGATACAAAATTCAAACTAATGTAAAGTTAGTCTGCTGGAGAAAAAATAAATGTTCAAAAATTTTAATTCTTAGGAAAAAAAATCTTTTACTGCCACTGCAAAGTTCAAAGAATAAAGTAGCAGGACCTACAAAATAGATATGAGCTCCCTCTGCCTCAGCAATTAGGTACACATTAATCTTCGGTTTCTACTAAAGTGGGTGCATAAATTTAGCATGATACAATATTAAGGCAATTGGTATTTCTGACAGTTATATTTGTATGATTTCATTTCCATTATAAAAAGTTGTGATGTCACAGTGTTGCTGGTTTATTTTACCTTGAATCAGGTATGGGTTTGGATGATTTTCTGCCTTTAATTTTGAACTCATGAGATGTTCCCTCTGGTTCTTTCTCTGCCTTTAAAGCAGCATTTGGTGGCACAGGAGGAACACGAATTCTCAAGCCAAACAAATGCTTCTTTTTCTTTATCTCTTTTCCAGACATAAACCTAAGTAATTAAGAATTAAAATTCAGACAGTGGAGAAATCTGAAAATATCTTAAAAATACACAAACTGAAAATTTAACAAACTAGAATCCTCTTTCTAATGCAATTTTGTGTATCCTATTTTATTCCCTCCACTCACCCCAATATGTAAAGCCAAGACTAGGAAAATGATGGAAGTTAAACAGCGTTTTGCTAGTGATCTGGTTACCAGAGCTACCTCAACCACCACATAATATTCAATACTGAAAGAGTTCAGTCTATGCATTAAAAATGCCACCAAGTCATAATTCTGGGTAAGGTTTTTAAGACAACTGTGAAAAAAGCCCTATATTAGAATAAGATGTGAAAAGAGCATTTGAAATATATAATAAAATCTCATCAACTTACATGGTCTTGTAATCATTTAATGCTTCCAGTACATGCTCATATCTTTCAGATTTTGGTGTGTCTGCCAGCTGTAAAGCATTAAGAAGTGATTTAACCTACTGCAATTTTCAGTAATAAAGGTCCAGTGACCTAGATCACAGTTCTGCTTGCTTCAAGACGACTGGTTTGGGACCATAGTATGTCTTCAAGGTATTATTTATGATGAAAGTTGCCTTACCCCTGAGCATGGGCTATTATAGTTAACACCCCATGTATTCCATGAGTCTAGGCTGTGCAATTTGCTTCAGAATCCATCCTTGCCAGAGAATCTAAGCTTTCATTTTAAAAGGAAATTGTTTCTTGTAGCTTTTATGATTTTTTAGGAAACCTCAACCAAACTTATAAATACAATATAAATATAGATTATAAATTGATGCAATGTTGTCTTCATGAGCCTGCAGATATTCTGGAACAAGAACTCTGTGGTGTTAAATATTCCACTGAGATGAATAGGTTAACCCTGAAAGTACAAGATGACAGTTTACATAACAATATTGTTAACTATTTAGTTACTGATCATTTTAGCAGACATATCCTACTAGGGGGCCTAATTATCATTTAATCTAAAAGTGTTCACCGTCACTTGGAAAATGTAATAGAGTCTTAAAGTGGAGCTAAAATATTTACCCCCATTTTAAAACCTCCTTTCATGATCAGAGTAGCATAAAGAAGGTTAAGTGTAAATCAGAATTAGGCTCAAAGTATTTACCCCACAATCCTAAACTGCCTCTTATGGCACCACAAGTACAAAATGTTTTCTTCCCAGCTACTAAAACCTCCAGCTTTCCCCCTAAGAGCTTACAGAATCCTTTCATGAGTTGCCAATACAAAAATCTACTTTACCCTAAAACTGAAAATATGAGGACAGCAAAAAATAAAATTCATTCACTATTTAAAGAAGTAACAGGCTCCACAGTACTGACTACCATCCGTTTTCATATTTAACTTCCATTTTTTAGTTCCAAAGAGGCTACCACAGAACTTCCACTTACATCCAGCTTGCTGTAGAGTATATGGACCTTTGGACTATATAGTCAGGGCCAATATGGACCACAATTCATGATCAGAACAAATACCATAGAACTCAGGGTTGACTGTGAAATATTTACAACTTGCAACAAATTACAAACACATACTTCTAAAGAATACAAAAAAGGGAGGCATTAAAGGGGAGAAAAAAAATCAAGGAGAAAAGAGAGAGGTAAACTTTTTTTAAAATTCTTACCATTTCCCCACATCTGTAAAACTTGTGGAAGAGAGTTAAGGTACCACACCTAACACTTCATTTTTATTAGTATTTAAAAAAGCCCACAAAAGTGACCCACAACCACATAAGGTATGTGCTACCAGAATCCGTAGCCAACATAAATTATTTTAAAAAGGGTAAAGAAAGGTTTAAGGTATTGTAGCCAAAGAATGTTGTGTAAAGTCAATTTTTGCACTAAGATAGCTTTTGGGCGGGTACTCACGCTCACACACCCTCCCCTCCCCCATGCATTCAGAGTCTTTGGAATTCTGTGGCCTACAGCAGATTTTGCAACTGTGCAGTATCTCAGCCACAGAAGCAATAAAAAATTGCTAAAATAATTACTTCTTTCTAAAAACGGTGACAATGTAATATCAGTTTTAGGAGCCCTGGTTCAAGTCCACCACCTTCCATTTATTTTATGTAAGAGAGAGGAAACTTAGCCTTATTAATTTTAAAAAGCACAGGTGTTTTTCTAAACACAATGGACTCCTCAGGAAAGCAAGGAGAGATCTAGGACACATTTATACTCTGGAAAGTCCTACTGCACTGGTAAATCACTGCTTTGCAAAAACCCAAGATTTACCAGCAATATCAAAATACAGAGTTAACCAACATCAAATTTTTCACTTTTCCTACTCCGATAATGCCTGAATATTGAAAACCTCCCCATCCCTCTTTTCTTCTGCTATACAACACTCTCTCTACTCTTACAGTTCATCACAAAATTTGGCCTTCTGATTGAAAAGGAAGCAACTTCCTCTGGAAGTCTACAAATGCTGCTGCTTAACCAGCTGGAAGTGCCACTTAACAGACATGAGTGAGTTTTCCTGCCTTATATCCTGTTTTCATCGTCTCTATGCCCTAGTGTTTTTAGCAACAAGTTTTGTTTATATCTGAGGATAGTTATAAATAAAAGAAAGTTTACTTCTGCAGCATTTCTAGCCTAGCAATAAGAAACTAGAAATCAAAACCAGATACCAAGCCCACTTGTCATGCAACGTAAGTCATGCAGTTTGCTGGAATATTCCATTTTTAAAATTTATTGAAATGCCATGAAAAGTAAGCACCACCTGATTCTCTACTACGCTATCTACTACTGTATTTCTACTTTTGCTAAAGTAAGTTATACTTCTGAATAAACTCTAAAAAAGAGAAGCATAGAACCATTACACATTAGCCTGTTCTTTATTGTTTATATAAAAGGCTCTTCAACATAAGAATTCCTACAAAAGTAGAAAAGATTAGACTTGAGATATATATATATAGATATAGATATAGATATATAGATATATATATATATAAATCTCTCTCTCTCTCTCTCTCAAATGATTAATCAACTTCAGAATCAGCAAACAGATGCTATATATCAGATTTTAAGTAACCCAGGTATCTCTGTCACAATAATTCTGAGTTTCATTACTGCTATTTAAGATTGAAACTGTCTTTCTAATTATTACCTATTAGACTCAAATAAGTATCCACACCCAAAATTTTGTACATTGTTAGTTGAGAGTTTTCCAGAATTCAGGAATAGTGGCAGATAATAGCTGTTTGAGATCTAAAAAAACTGAATTTTGAGTCTCACATTTACTTTGGCTTAGGCAAAATGGACTACACAGATACATTAATTTACTGAACAAAGTACATCAAATTAGGTTATAATCAGGATGCAAAATGTTAAAGTCAATGAAATACAGTATCTGTAGTTAGAGTTCTAAACCTTCTGAAATAGTTCTCATGTAAGAAAAAATTACTCAGCTGGCAGTTTAACTATTCATTGAGTCTGGGATTACATGCAGAACTAAAAACCCATGTTTTAACACTTGTTCTCCCTAATCAGATTTATTGGGGAGTAGGTTTGTTTAGGGAGCTGAATTTCTGTAATCCTGAGTCAATTACCCAGCAGATCAACTAGCTTGAAAATAAGCAGCACAGTGGTGCAGCAGCAACAAGTTGCCTTCACACATGACAGGGCCAGACTGGAAAAAAAAAGTCAAAACAGTCTGATGACAATACTAGGTGGTACTGACACACTGATCTTCTGTGAAAAATGTGTTGGCTAAATTTTACAAAAAAGTTCAATATTTTTTCTTTCAGTAAAAAGAGAATGATACTTATCTTGAAAAAAAATTTAGTTCAAGATTTCTACCCCATAATTTATAGATGTCAACCAACATTTTTCAAAAACACCAAATATGACAAAAGTATTAACAACAGCAGGGTTTTCTGAGGTGGTTAGAATTCAAACAGTGACGAATATCAGCACCTGAATGATTCAAAACACTAATGGTAAGATCCTATGTAGGTCATGCGTAGATGCATCTGTAGCAATTTAGTACTAAAAATGTCCTCTCAAAAAAAACCTTATTTTAGACTACATTAACATTTCTTTTAATTATTGATATACAGAAGAAAAATATAACAATTCACTTTTATTCTAAAGCATTAAGCATATGGAGTCATAGAATCAGAGAATATTAGAGTTGGAAGGGGCCTCAGGAGGTCATCTAGTCCAACCCCCTGCTCAAAGCAGGACTAACCTCAGGTAAATTCATCCCGGCAAGGGTTTTGTCAAGCCTCAGCTTAAAAACTTCTGAAGATGGAGATGCCACCACCTCCCTGGGTAACCCATTCCAATGCTTCACCACTCTCCTAGTGAAAAAACTTTTTCCTAATGTCCAACCTAGACCTCCCCCACTGCAACTTGAGACCACTGCTCCTTGTTCTGTCATCTGCCACCACTGAAAACAGCCTAGCTCCATCCTCCCTGGAACCCCCTTTCAGGTAGTTAAAGGCTGCTATCAAATCCCCCCCTCATTCTTCTCTTCTGCAAGCTAAACAGGCCTAGTTCTTTCAGCCTCTCCTCGTAAGTCTTGTGCTCCAGCCCCCTTATCATTTTTGTTGCCCTCCGCTGGACTCTCTCCAACTTGTCCACATCCTTTTTGTAGTGGGGGGCCCAAAACTGGACACAATGCTCCAAATGCAGCCTCACCAATGCCGAATAGAGGAGAATAATCACTTCCCGCGATCTGCTGGCAATGCTCTTACTAATGCAGCCCAATATGCCATTAGCCTTCTTGGCAATCAGGACACACTTCTGACTCATATCCAGCTTCTTATCCACTGTAACCCCCAGATCCTTTTCTGCAGAACTGCTGCCTAGCTCGTCGGTCCCCAGTCTGTAGCTGTGCATGGGATTCTTCCGTCCTAAGTGCAGGACTCTGCACTTGTCCTTGTTGAACCTCATCAGATTTCTTTTGGCCCAATCCTCCAATTTGTTTAGGTCCTTCTGTATCCTATCCCTTCCTTCCAGGGTATCTACCACTCCCCCTAGCTTAGTGTCATTTGCAAACTTGCTGAGGGTGCCATCTACCCCCTCTTCCAGATCATTAATGAAGATGTTGAACAAAACCAGCCCCAGGACCGACCTCTGGGGCACTCCACTTGTGACCGGCTGCCAGCTAGACATGGAGCCATTGATCACTACTCGTTGAGCCCTTTGCTCTAACCAATTCTCTATCCATTTTGTAGTCCATTCATCCAACCCATACTTTTTTAACTTGCTGATAAGAATACTGTGGGAGACCGTATCAAAAGCTTTCCTAAAGTCAAGGTATATCACATCCACTGCTTTCCCCTCATCCACAGAACTTACTTACAGCTAAGAACAGAATATGTTTAAGAAGCTTTTGATTAAATCCACCATCATATACTGAAAATGTTTGCAGACTTCAGCTTTTCTTCAGTTTCCCCTAACATATTTTTCCTATTAAGGACTATTTTAAAGCCAATTCACAGACATTTTCTAGTTTAGTTGTTTCAAAACTGCAAATAAGCTTGTGTTCTGATTTTCACTTTGAATGTTACTTTGATGGCTACTTTTAACAGTTCACTAGTCTATTTATCCTCTTGGGTACTTAATTTGCCTTACTGGAAATTGCTTTACTGTTGTATTGTATATTTCTAAAGGGAAGACAATGAATGATACAAGACAAAGATTCAGTACTTTGGCATAAACAATGAAACGGGCCATGTGAACAACAAACTATGCAATAGTTATCTGGATCACACTAAATTTTACAGCTCAAAAAAGTCTATGACACTTAAAAGTTATGCTGAATAGTTCTAGGAATCTATTAAAGCCATGTGTCTCTTTGGTTTCACAGATTTTAAGGCCAAAAGGGATCATTATAATAATTTAGTCTGACCTCCTGCATAACAGGCCAAGGACACTCACCCAGTAGTTTTGTGAATGTATTAACTGCTGAAACAAAACAGGAGAAGAATATTTCAACTACCTACCTCACCAGGGTGCAATCTATCCCAGTTTTCATTAATGTACGTCATAAGTTCAAGTTCCGAATCAAAGTATTTCTTCTTATGAATAACACTCAGGTTGTAAAGGCATAGATGTGCTACATCTACCCTAGAATTCAGAAATATTTCATTAAAAACATTGAGTTTTTATTTCTTTAATTTTTTACAAACCATTATTCCTTGAAATAGCTTGGCACAAAAATACTAGCACAATATGGATAATAGAGTACAAAACGCATTTAGAAACGAACAGTCTCAAATTTCCTAGACAATATCCTTATAAAAACTGCACTTATACCCCCCTTGCTCTCTAGGTCTCACCCCACTGCCCTGATGTTCTTTTGGCTCCAAAGTTTGTTTAGACCCCATAATATTTAAATGATGCAAGATAAATAGAATCGTTTAACTTTGGCAAATTAAGATCAAATGAGTTTCCATCTAATATTTATTCATGTTACCAAACTTTTTGAATAAATTGCATTTGTACAGACAAGGTTAAGTTAAAGTTCAAACTACAACTCACTTCTAAATCTCAACTAAGAAATTCACCTGTAAAATGTGTCAAAATGCTTGTTCAAGTGCACACTGTATTTGGCTTGCCTGGTGGCAGTACTCCACATCTGTGTAACAGATCCTGTTTAGACGTAAGTTTCTTTTACCCAAGCCAGCAGTGACATTACTGAACTGTTCAACAAAGAGGACCTGGTAACATGCACTAATAACATGACTAAGGAAATATGACAACTGGCTTTGAAGGGAGACTTGTCCTTTATTTATAGAAGCAGTGGTTACAACTCACAAGGGTCAAGATATAAAGTGGATATCCTCAGGTTTACAAAGAGACATGAGACGTCCAGGAGAAAAAGGGGGTAGAGGTTTACATGTTTTTAAGTTGTGGCTTACCATCTTAAGGGTAAACGTTTGAGGTACTCTGGTCCAGAACTGCAAACAGAGCAAATGAATGTATAAAATCTGAAACAAACAAAAATTAAGATATTAAAAGCCGTTCTCTAAAAAAAAAGCTAACAAACCAAACACTTTAGATGGCTCCAGTTAGACAGAAAACTAAACGTATGTCATTTTTTGTGTCTTTCTTACATACAATATTGTAAAAAATGCTCAGTTCTTATTATTGTAATAAAATTTTATGTTCAAATACAAATAGAGGATTAAACACTCACATTTTAAATAAAAACAACCATAAATCAAAAAGTTCAGTTCAAGCTCCTTACCTGTCACCGAAAAGCATTGGCTTTTGGAGACACTGCACACAAGCCTCATGAAACCACTGGTTACATTTACAGCACTGCAGCATCTTTAAATACCAGCTTCACCAGCAGAAAAAAAAAAAAGATAAGTGTTACAATAAACTGTTGCAAATGTTTCCCCAATATAAAGTGGTCATATTATATTTAGAGAGACTATCAGGTCAAAATTGACCTAAAATTTAAAAATAAGATTTTACGAAGTGTAACATCAATACATTTTAGTTCAGTGGTGAAAATGTCTAGAAACTGTTTTCAAACAAAGGAAACTGATTAGTCTGCTCTCTTTTGTTCAGATGGAAGAAGTTTAAAAACTTAGCAGCTGTAAGAATAAAATTAACTCAGTTTTTAATAATGTGAATTATTTGCTGCACACGTATGGACATTTATTTTAAAATTAAAGAAAATAATTTTTATTCTGACAACATCCTCTAATTCTCAGTAAAATATCAACAAAAACAGTAATTCATTAGGTCCAACATCTTTTATTATTCTGGTCTATTCATAAGTAATTTGGTTCTTAAACTAATGGCCTCTTTTAATGTAATATAAACAAAATGATACATTGCTGAACACCTCTGAAAGAAAAAGATACATCTCTTTCAAATGCTGACAAACTAGGTTCTGTCTACAAAGATATCACTTTTATATAAACCAGACACCCCCCATCCCCTTTTCTCAACACTACTTTCCCAACCTGAACATAAATACCAATAAAGCTAGAGAGAGCCAGATGTATTTAAAGCTCCAAGCACCGTTCCAGGTAGCACTTTTAAGCCTTGTCTACACTAGCACTTATGTGAAAAAAACCCACCCCCAAGCGACATAAGTTTTGGGAGAGAGCTCTCATACCGACATAACTTGGCTACACAAGTGCTTGTGCCTGCAAAAGCAATGTCACCCAGGGAGGTGGTTTTTCATATCCCTGAGCAACAAAAGTTTTGCCACCATAAGTGCTAGTGTAGACAAGGCCTTAGTATAGCAAACAGACCTATAACAACTGCAGCCATTCCATAAAGGTAAAAGTTAGAGTGGATTATTCCAATTATTACAGTCTCAAAAAATGTCAAGGTAAACATCCTGTTCAAGCAAGCGACAAACTGGGAGTCTATATTCCATTTAATTCTCATCTGTATACAGTGTTTCTCCCCCTCTCTACTTTCCAGTATAAGGCAAGGCTGGACTAAGGTATAGGCACCAGGCTTCTGTCTAGAATGCCAATGCTCAGAATCATCTGATTATATAGGCTTCTAAACTCCCATTTAAAAATAAATTTAAAAAGGTAAGTTTCTAGCTTGAAAATACAAAATGAACGCAGTCGATAGTGTGTTGTTTGCCTTAGGCATGGTCTACACTTAAAAAGTTAGGCAGACCTAGGTATAGCTCTTAGGGGTGAGGAAAATTCACACACCATGACTGCCATAGCTATGCTACTTAACTCCTGGTATAGACAGGGCTAGATCGATGGAGAAATTCTTCCATTCATCTAGCTACTGCCACTTGGGGAAACTAGAGTTCCTCCAGCTATGGACCAATCCCTTCTGTCCTTACAGGAAGTGTCTACACTTCAGGCATTAGAGCAACATAGCCACGGTGCTGTAGCTGTGCAGTTATATGTAGACATGGCCTCAGTGCATGAGAGCCTGGGACAACAGATCTGAAGATCTGGTCTACACTACCAAGCCAGACAGCTCTTAATCACCTTCCCTGTACATATGTCTACACTTCTGTTTGTCTCCTGATGATGTAAGCACCTGTTACAACAATGCAGTAACACCATCTCCCAGAACAACGTTGAACCATGGTAAACATACTGTGGTTGATGTAGCATGGGAGTGGACACCATATGACCAATGTCGACACTAACAATCCTCCAGCAGCTATACCACAATGCCTGACAGTGACCACTCTGGTGACAACTGTGAACTCCACTGCCCAGGTGTCATGGAGGCAGGAAGCTTCCCTTCCTCCCTTTAAAGCATCCATGTATTTTTTAGATAAATTTTCCTGACTGCCCATCTTGGCAAGCACACCTAGTAGCTCTCCCTTGTGTGCAACTACCCACCATATCATGCTGGCTACATGCTCTAGACACACTCCTGCCTGGAGCAGACAGGAAGTATTGGATATACTGAGCTTGTGGGGAGAAGAAGCTGTGCAGGCACAGCTATGGGCCAGACATCAAAAAGCAGACATCTATAAAAAGATTGCCAGGGGGAAGCAGACAAAGGGTATGAGAGGGATTAGCAGCGGTGTGAAAGTGACAGAACTGCAGAAAGCATGCCACAAGACCTCGGAGGCGAACAGTTGTTCTGGTACTGATTTGCAGAGCTGCAACTTTTATAAGCCTCATGTCATACTTAGTGGAGACCCTACCAGAACCCCACATTCTACCACTCTTTAACACCCGAGACAGAGACTCCTGCTGTAAACAGCAAGGAGAAGAAATAGGGATACACAGAGTGTCAGTCCCAGATATGCTGTGAACCAGGATCTTTTTGAGACTCCATTACAGTCTAGCCAGTCCTATTGGATGACCACAGGTAAACCTGATCCAAGGAAGGAACCTTGAGTAAGTAACTGCATGCATTCTGCTTTAAAATGTTTTAATGTGAAGACAGTGCCTGGCCTAATCTCAAGTTCAAAGGACACATATTACTTTTAATTGTTTTAGTCATATGAGTAGAGGTACAAATAAACAGAGGTTGAGTTATCTGTTTTTCATTCTCCTGCAGTGCTGGGAGTGGAGAGAATCACGAAGAACAGTTTGTTTATGTACACAGGTCTGTCCCCTGAATCCTCCTGAGAAATTTCAAGGCTTTCATGGAAATACTCTGCAATCCTTTCCTGATTGTTTCTAGGGTTGGTTGCCTTATTTCTTGCTCCACAGGAGGTACACTTCCCATGCCACTTCACGATGATTTTAGCATGCACCATTGCTGGCAGCACATAGGCCCAAGCAGCATTAGGACACCAACCACAACTTGTTCTCTGTCCTCTTACCGCCAGGAGTGAGGTATCAGCTAAAGTCACCACTGATTAGTGCTGTGGAAAACAGCACTAGTACTCTACCATTAGAAATAGGGGCCAAAATTTTGTTTGCAACTGAACAATTCCCTTATTGCCCCTCCCCATCCTTCCCTCTGATGGGCTCTACTCATCATGGTTGCAGCTGGAGAGCATTGCTGTGTAGAGGCACACCAAGGCTGAAGTGTCAATAAGCATGTCTTTTTAAAAACTCTTATCAGAATAAGGGAAGGGAATTCTGAAACTTATCTTGTTTTCCATTGTGGTTGTAAATATGATATAGCTGCCTGTTTATCTGTAGCTGCTCTTGTTGCAGCCTGGAGTGGTGACCTCGCCTTGCACATGCAACACCTGACCCTGAGGCGGAGGAGAAAGATGAAGACTAGAGATGACATGTTCAGTGAGATCCTGCAAGCCAGTGCTGCACCAGACTGTCAACACACCAGAAAGCCTGAAGAAGAAAAGAATGGACAGGAGAAAGGCCCAGGAGTCCCAGCAGAAAGAGACGAGAGAGATCCACCAGGACATAATGCAGCTTCTCAGGCAGCAAACACAACTGCTGCAAATTCTTATTGACCTACTGGTCCAACAGTCATGGATTCGCCTTCCTTTGCAATCAACAGAGAGCTCCACTTCAGCAGCTCCCCACATCCCCCAACATTCCAAAGTTCTGTTCCGTTAGTTTATTGTATTAGTTTACACTGTATTGGTTTTTAATTGCCCATTAACATTTTGCACTATTTTTGGGATGCAATACATTTCTTTTCTAAATAAATACATTTGCATTACTTCATAACATACTGCAGAATGCCTAGTTTACTTAAATGCATACTTAAAGCATGCATTACTTGTAACAGAACAGGATCACAGAAGTCACAGGTACAGTTAAAAGCAGTCATTATAAATGTACAGTAAGCACTGCACAATTCAGAGGTTCAATTAGAATGATTTCATAAACGTACAGAATTCCTAACCACCAAGACTTCAGGGCCAGATAGAGCACTATCCTGAACAGCACATTACTGAGGCTGCACATGAAAGTGCTCCTTTCAAGGTCTCCCTCAATGGCATAGCTCCAAGGTAAGGCTTTTCTAATGGCCATTGTGCTCAAAGTCAGCAGACAGCCACTCCACCAGCAACTTTTCCACTTCAACTTGCACGTAGTATGATGGATACAACAGGCAGCTATAATCATTGGGATATTTACTCACTGGATTAGATCTCAATGAGAAAAACAGCACCAGTGACCCTTCAGCCTTATGAAAGCATATTCAAATTATATTCTGTGCCCCTGAGCTGGAAACTGAATCTTTTCATGACACTGTTGAGATGGCAAGTGTATGGCTTTATAAGCTAGGGTAGCAAGAGATAGGCTGAGACCCCTCCAAGACCATTATTGGCATTTCAACATCACCAATAGCAATCAGCCAGCGGGGGAAAAAGTGCTCCTGCTTGCAGCGTCATGAACAGTCCTGTGTTCTTAAAGATGCACCTTCCCTGACCAGCCCATTCAAATGACAGTGAAGCATCCCTGGTGATCTACCAATGTTTTCATAACCACAGAAAAGTAGCAGCTCTGCAAATACCAGAGAGTCATTCATTCTGTTTACAATGTTCACAACAACATCACAGTCCAGGCTCCATGCTTTTGTCAGAGATGGCAGACAGCGACAAGCGTTGTGCAGGCTTGTGGAATATTAAAAAAGCCAAGATCATGGAATAAGGATTGCATTAAGGGGATGGAAAAAGTTGCATGATGGGAACTTGACCCCTTACTTCTAGTCACCCCTGCACAACTCATGCGTTCCCCACAATGCATTGAGAAAATTCCTCACAAGGCACTGCCCTGGAGGATGGCGCGTGGTACACTGGGATATCTACCCATGGTACATTGCATTTTAAGTTGACACAAGCACTCCTGATGAGTACATGCAGCACTGATGTAAGCAGCCAAGAATGCATGAGCACTATAATAACTGCAGCGACTTCTTGTCACAGCACCTTGCATTAACCAAAGTTTGTAGTATAGACATGGTCTGAAAGTGTGAATTGCCCCATTCATAGCAGGCCCAACCCATTCATCCAAGGAGATAACACAGCTACTGGGACAAGTACAGGAAGGCACCCAGCTTCACCCTCAGAGTGGTGAGAGAGGACCATTTCCTGCTCAAAGGAGAAGGGGGCCTCCTAATGCCACTCTGAGATGAAATGGAGTGCTCTTGCCACAACCACTCCAAGTGAGGCGCTAGACATGGTTAGGAGGCAGAGTCATAGAAGATTCCATGTTAGGGTGTACTATGGCTCCAGATTGCTTTAATTTGGCTCTGAAGTAAAGTTATAGTTCTGCAAAACCTTACAGCAGTACTCCTGTTATTCATGTGAGTAGTCTTAGCCTATATCTACACAAATTAGGCCACAGGAAATACGCAGGAGCAACTTGCCTTTCTCCCTTTGACTTCCTAACTCCTACTTACTGTGGTGCTTTCAGTTTGCTGCGCCAATGAGAAACACACTTCCATCAATATAGTGTTACTCCACTTGGGGGAGCTGGATTAATAGCGTCATTTTCTGGGTCCATTGAGCAGGTCTCCACTTCCGCTCAATCAATCTGGATAAATCAATCTGACAGCAGCAAATTCGCCACCATCAGTCTAGACATAGCCTCATGCTAACTTCAGAAGAACTAGTCCAGAAATAAGGGCTTGCTGAAACAAGAACCAAGTGGCTAAACCTAGAATCTGTTACCCTGACCATAATAGCTGCTAGATTTCCTCGAGGAAAGTCAGCATTTGCAGCTTCACACCTAAATTTTGAAAGCTACAAATCAACTCATTTCCACAGTAGTCTCATTTTAGCATATCTGTCATTCACACAGAGAACTTAAAAATATATATACACACATTTGCCTAAATGTATTAACTGTCAATATCAAAATTCACCCACACCATTTTCTTCCTCAATATCAGAGTTCCATTATTACCACTGTCTATAACTGCAATGAGACCAACTACTCTATATGATCTATACCTGAGGTGAAAGATAAATAATGCCACGACAGCAGTGATTTTTGTAGAAGGCATCCACAGCTACCACTGTCATTGGTGACATGATAAAACCAGAACTGATAGCTAGATACACATGGAGACCTGATGCAGCAATATAAGGCATCAATTTGTATTACTGTAAGCATCTCATAGACTCATAGGTCAGAAGGGACCAATATGATCATCTA
>ML675646.1:27739736-27772046 GCA_007922155.1 Mesoclemmys tuberculata
ACCTCGCCTGATGCATCCTAAAACCGCATTTGCTTTTTTAACAGCATGTCATGTCATGGACCAAGACCCCATTGTGACAGGCGCCATACAAACAAACAAACAAAAAATAGTCCTGGCCCCAAAGAGTGTTTACACCACAAAGTACATTGAAGAACATGTATTTATTTCAAAGGTGAACTCTTTATTAACTGCCCCCCAGCCTCACCATCACACATACTGAGAACTGAAGAAAGATAATTAGGCACTGATCCCAAAAATATTTAAAGCAAAGTTAAGCACAATCCTAAGTGCTTTCAGAATGAGGGCTAAAGTTTGTAGAGCTGCATAACGAAGAAAAAGCTTTTGATGGGCATTTATATTTACTTACTCTCCAGGGCCTCCACAGTAGCAATAACATTGTTGGACATTGGTTTTATGGCCTGCATCCCATTCAAGGTCTGCTACATTGTATGGTAATGTTTGTTTCATGACTTGTAGCGCTTTGGCATTTGGTCCTTTCTTTAGCGCACCGCCCCTCTGGAAGAAAACAGATCCATAGTTTTTATTAAAAAGTATATTTATGCAAGTTTCAAAACCTTTCAACATCAAGGCTTATATAATTACAAAAATACTTTGATAAGAATTTTCACCTGCAATTTTATTATACCAGCTATTAAAATTAGTTTTTGTTTACTTTTGAAAATATACAATCAAAATTCATAACTTCCAATTTACTCACAATTTTTCCATCCAGATCAAAGCCAGGAACTGTGACAAGTCTCTCAAGGAGCACTAGTTTCTATTTGTCACTTTCAAGTTCACACTTAAAGTTTACATCAATAACTATACAAATACTATGGAGGAGGAGATGTACAAGTTATGTGAGCCTGATAGATAAAAATTTGTTTCCATAACACACCTTTGTTGTTGTTGCAAAAACACACTGTCGACAGAGCCATTTGTCATCTGAATCAATCACGCTGGAATCAATATTTGGTGTGTGACACAGCTGATGATAACCTAAATTCAAAATACAGATTTTACTCTTATAAAGAGACCCATTAGAGACTTTACCCATATCGACTGGAACTAAAAATAGGTTTGTTTTTTTTTTAAAAAAGTTGTTTAATATAAAATGTAAATGTAAAATATCCTTCATTTAAGTAAAAAGATTCTGATCAGCTAATAAGATCAATAGTGTTCCAAATACTCTTTTGGAAGTATTTGTGGTAAAAACTGTACTCTCAAATCAAACAGCAGATCTTGTAAGTCAGTTTACAAACAAACAAGAACTTTGAAAGGTTACAAAATTCAAGTCAAAAGTAGTCAACCATCTACCCCATTCTGGCTTCTTTTGCTTTTCAATTAGCTACAGCTGAATGCTGAATAAACCAAAACGTCTTAGATGGAACAAATGTCAAGAAACAGAAGTTACCTTGGCCACATTTATCACATATAACCATTTCATTAGGTGCTTCGGAATACTCTTCCTGACATATCGTACAGACCATTTCCCCACTTTCAGTGGCTCCTAAAAATAGACAAAAGTGCGACTCATTTTATTTATACATATATATTTTTAATAGCATTTTTTAATAGTGGGACAACACCAGCTTTTGTTAAATTTGGGACATATTAGAAATCTTTTTTTCTGAGAGAGATCAAATCAGGCATCTTATCGCACTAGGATCTCCAATGCTTGAGGGTTACCCTGATGAAGTGCATGGCACCCCATAAAATTAAAATATTTCAAAAATATTTTGCTTCTCCAGTTAGGTTCACCACAAGCCTCACATGCTTATTCGCGCAGATAACCACAAGCATGTGAATATGCAGAAAGGCAAACTATCCAAAAACACAGGGGAGAGAGGTTTAAATTTACTTTGGAGAAACGTAATCTGAGTACAGCACAATATTCAGAAGGTGCTAAAACTATTTTTTTTGAAAGAAAATAAATGTCACATGTGAATTCACTGGGAAGGGAAGGGTGATTAGGATGCAAGACTAGGCGGTAATAGGGAAGGGGATAAATGGGGAGGGTTGAAGAATATGAAGGGTTGCAGAGAAATTTAGGGGCCATTTGGATCTGAATTCGCCCCATGTGCGTGCACACAAGCTCTGGGAACTAGTGAAGCTCTACCCTTCTGCAGAGCTGAGCCACTCTCCCTGTCCCTCCATATGAGCTGGGACTTGGGGATGTGGGGACTGAAGCTAATGAAAATATAAACATCTTAAATTCACAAAATAGTTAAGATACACATCACCCCTTTTCAGGGAGGCAGGGCTGGCCCGAACATGCGGGGAAAGGTGTCTCGGTTTGGAAGAGAGTAAACTGAGTGGACCTGAAGCCCGGCTGAAGGAGAAAAAAAAGAGTCTCAGCTGGAGTTAAGTAGTGGGAGTGAGGGGCCCAGCTCACCTTGCAGCTCAGGCTACATAAGGTACAAGGTAGCAGGCGATCCTATAGATCCTATAGTAGCTGCCATCTGCAAAATGACTAAGAGCAGCATAAGACAGGAGACAACTTCTTACATGTTAATGGCTTCTTCAGTGCCAGCTAATGGCTTAATGGGATGAGAAGGGGAGAGAGAGAACTGGAAACGCAGGGAGAAGGGGCTATAGAAGAATAAAGACAGTCTTCTCTCACACGCTTGAAGTTACCCAAAAACTAGCACGGTTAGCAACTACACATTGCAAACATTCCAAAGCACGAACATTATCCACATTCCATTGTAACAAAAAAATGCACAGGAAGGGATAGAGGCACTGAGGAAGCACATAGCAGCTCTGTTTAGTGAACATGGCCTAGTGAAAAAGGACTACTGGGACTATTCCTAGCTGGATGACCTTTGGCAAGTCACTTCACCACTCCATGCCATCTGAAAAATTGAGATGATGTAATGTTCTCTGAGATATACTGACGACAAGCACTATACAAATTAGGTCTTTTGATTATTACCTAGCCACAACAGGGTACCAACTACAAACCCAGGTAACAATGACAACTGCCTAAATGGCCACTAACTTCTATCAACACACATTTCTTTCTGTTTAAAAAAACTTGAAAGCTAAATAGCAAAAGACTTCATTAATGCAGAGATAAGGCTGTCAAGTGATAATTTGTTCCCTTCTGGAATGCTCTGTTCAGCAAAACCTCAACTTCTGAAAACCAGAAAACAAGAGTTAAAATAAATGGCCACTATCTTAACTCTGCCTTTTGAGCAATGCCCCAATACACCCATAACACGCAAGCCCACTCAGTCTTTTCCACTGTAATGGACAGTTGCCACCTCCACATGTCCTGTGCTCAAACACTGAGCCTACTCTCCTAACAATACTACACTTGTAAAATTTAACAGCCGCGTCCTACCCATTTACAACTCCTTCACATTTGCACTCAAGATATCATCTAAACCTAAACTTTCCCCTACCCATTATTAAATCCACAGAGTGCTCTCATATTCTACCTCAGTACTCCTAATACCCCTGGCAAGACAACCCCAGAGCCCTGCAACTGACAACCTCCATAATTCTGTATTGAAACAATGCAGACTGGAACTTCAAGGTACGTATGTGCCTCTTTCATAGCTTTTGGAAGATTTGCCCATAGTGTTTCACATTTTCTTACCAGTAAATACACTGTTAAATAATCCTAAAAAATCCTGAGAGTTGAAATCAATATTTATTCAAACCCGTGTACATAAGTGTGCAGCATTAGTTTAGCCCCATGTCCACTCCACTAGATCAGGGTAATCAATCCAAATCTGGACTGTCAGACACTTTTGAACAGATCTAGAAATCTTTTTATTTCTTTATCATTATTGGTTGTTTTCTTTGAAATTACTTTCTCTGAAGTCTGGAACTTGATCAAGAAATTTGTACCTTGACGGAAAAAAAAAAAAAAAAAGACTGACTGACTACCGATAGACCAGACCATACTACCACACGTTTAACTGCTGCTGTAGATAAGCACCATAGGCATTAAACAGAAAAAAGAAGGTGACTTTTTAAAGAGCTTCTCAAGATGGAGGCGGCTTTCTTTTTTCTTTTTACATTTGATACTTAGAGTATGAGGACATTTCACATTAAGATGGCAGGAAAAATGTTTAGCCTAAAAGATCAGATAGTAGCAACAACCAAGTCAGGTTATCATCATTTACACATGGCCAGGAAGTTGTGACTGTTCCTCTCAGATGCAGACCTTGCAACTCTTATCCATACCTTTGTCATCTCAAGATTAAAACTACTACAATGTGTTCTAGATAGGACTATACCTTAAAACCATCTGAAGACTCAAGCTAGTGCAAAATCCAGCAGCACACTTGATAAGTGGAATCTCTTACTGCAAGCACATTAAATCAACACTTCACAAATCTACACCAGCTGCCCGTGGGTTTCTGGTGAAGTTTAAGATGCTGTTCTTGACCTATTTGGTTTAGGATTTACCAATCTGTAAAACTGACTTCCTACTTCCTCATGCCATACTGCCACAGCTGACTGGCTCAAACTACAGCCTGTTTGGTATAAATGAGAGTAGGTGGCTAGCCAGTTCTCTGTGAAGGCCTCACAGCTTTGGAATCTGCTCCCCCTTGGTCTAAAATGCCCAAATCTGGTGACTTTCAGGGCACACTGCAAATTCGCCTTCTTTCTCAGGCATTCGAAAATGAAGGGTAATTTCAAGAGTGAAGATTTGTTTGAAGGAAAGAAGATGTAAGTTTACATTGCCTAATTTATTGATGCTGGGTCTTTAAACTGTACTGCTGCACTTAGGATGCATTCAAGAGAATACCACTGACATCCTATTTTAGCATTTAAATTAATCTAAATAAAATACTGAACAATGATAATTTAATTGAAGTTCTTGCCTGTTTGTATATCCTTCCAGAGAACCCAGGATTTGGAACTGTCTTCAAATATAATGAAGCAGCTCTGTTTCAATTTGTTTATCTGAAAAACAAAAATACAATTACACATTTACAAAATCTTAGAAACACTAAAAGTAAGGATGAATGTTATTTACTAACTTCATTTAACCTATTGTAGTCAAGCTTAACTATGATGCTACAAGACTTCCCTCTCGTTAAAAATTAGTTACCTTTTTGATAGTTCCAAGATAAAACAAGCCATCTGACCACCTCGCTAGGACATCCTGACTTTCTTCAAATTTACACACTGGCTTTTTGGCTTTCTGTCCATCCCGTAAGGACAGCTTGGCCAAGGATGTTGGTGTCTTTTGGTTTCGACGTAAAGGAGACCGCTTTTGGACCAGTGAATTACCCACCCCTGTAGAGTCTCTAAAACAAAACAAAGAAAAAAAACAACTAAATTTGGGTAATTTATTAAACTTATCAATTGTACTTCAGTCTACATTAATAGCACTTACAAAAGAAGTTCCTCTGTGTAATAAGTCAATAATTACAAAACATTGCCATTAAAATTCAAAAAGCACCAAAACTAATTAAAGGAATCCAATACTTAAAGGGGAAAAGGGAGGAAGGAGGAGAGAGTGGTTCAATATGAGAAACCATGAAAGCAAATTTGTACGGTGACTTAGAGAATCACTGTTGAGATTATACAGCGATAGAAATGACTTGTCTAAAGGCAATATGGATCTAGATGAGAAAATTGTCATTTAAACTACCAAAAAGTTACAACAACTCAGTTCTTAAAACAAACTGCCTTTTCTTCCAGGGAAAACTGATCTACCTGTATTTAGATTCCTGGATGGTCTGACTGACCTAATACATCTAACTTCAGCCTGAAAATGAAAACTGGGCTTCCATTTCATTTTCAGAAGACTCTGAAAGGCAGAAGAAACATTCCACGTGCCCAGACCACCACTTTGCTACACTGAGTCAGTTGAGTTACAAACTACACAAGGGAGAATGCATGTGGCAGATTGTACACGGTGGAATACATTTGTCATTCGGTGGCATTTGTAAGAAAACTGAGGTGGGAAGCACATTTTCATTTTCCACACAAGTTTCAATAACGTATATACCCAGAATTTAAATACAGTGCAGCAGTTAGTTCAGCAGCCACTAATAAAGTTCCACATATCGGGGGTTTGGTTGTTCTGGCCTCCCAAACAGATTTTTTACTTTAATTGTTTAAAAAGACAAAATTTTAAAATGGGTTAGGGCAGGTCTACACTACAAACTTGCATTGGCACAGCTGGACCAATGCAGCTGCACCACTGTAGCACTTCTGTTGAAGACACTCTAAGCCGACAGGAGACAGCTCTGCCTTTGGCTTAAAACTCCACCTCTGCGAGAGGTGGTAGCTATGTCAGTGAGAAAAACTCCCCTGATGACAGTGCTATCCAGAGGGGAGGTTACTACGGTCAGTATAACTCTGTTGCTCAGGGGTATGGATTTGTCACCCCCCTGAATGACGAAGTTATACTAAAGTATGTATGTAATGTAGACCTGGCCTTAGCTATTTTATTTATTTTTAAAGGCCATCCAAAAAAATTATTTTTTTTAAACTGTACTTGTGCCCGTTTTGCTTGATTCCGACACAAAGTTTACACTTGTCTCTATTCCAAAGAGAAATCTTTTTTCATCTTAAGTTTTTAATCTTAGACATAACAAGAATATCAAGTTTGTCTTCTCCAGTTTTATTGAATGATCTAGGGTGTCTCAGGAATGCTTAATATGACCTTTAACACTTTAAAGTGGCATCTTTAACAAAGGTTTCCTGTACCCAAACTGTTAATCATTGAAGTTAAATGGGTGTTAATAAAAGCAAAGTAAAAAACAAAGTTAACAATAACTAAACTATTCTATTCCCTTTCAATTGCTTGACTTTTCACTCTTAATTCTTTGGATGTCATCATTTCACTAGTTCTCCAGTTGTAAGTCATCCAGCCTAGAAACTTGGAATTTCTAATGTCAAATAAATAAATTTGGGGGTGATGGGGGGAGAAAGAATGAGTAAGGCTATGTCTTCATTACCACCTATGTCAGCAAACTTTGTGTCACTCAGGGGTGTGAATATTCCACCCCCCCGAGTGACAAAGTTATGCCAACATAAGCACTTACGTGCACAGCGCTATGCTGGTGGGACACTTTTCTCAACTAACATAGCTTATGCTGCTCATAGGGGTGGGTGTTTTGGTTAATGCTGATGAGGAAGTTCTTCACTTTGTGCAGTAATGATGGTTCTTTGAGATGTGTCCCCCTGTGTGTGCGCAACTGTAGGTGAGTCTGTGCCCCTGTGATATAGGGATACCCTCGGAGAAGGTGACAGATGAGACCGACCTCACAGAATGCATGCATATTGAAGATGTGTGAGCTACCTTAGCTAACAGAGCTTAATACAGCTGGAGATCCACTTAGGCAGTCTCTGAGCTGAGATCCCTGTGCCTTTTGACTTATCTGCGACAGATTGGAAAAGTCTTTGGGGATTTCCTGAAAGCCCTTGTCATGTCCTAATTGAAGGTTATGGCTCTTCTCAAGTTGAGCATATGGAGGATGGCTTTCCTATTATTCTCATGAGGTTTGGAATAGAAGATTGGAAGCTGAATAAGCTCATGTGAAATGCAGAAGTCACCTTGTGAATGAACTTTGGATGTGGTTTAAATGTCACCGTGTCCAGGAATAACACAATAAAAAGGGGGCTGTGTCATCATAGCCACTATCTCTCAAATCCTTCTAGCAAAGGTGATGGCACTGAGGAATGCCATCTTCATGGAAAGGTGAGTTAGTGAACGAGTGGGTTCAAATGGCAGTCCAGTCAGTTCTTTTAAGACTATGTTGAGATTCCATTGGGGAGTTGGGAGTCTGCACTTGGAAAAAAGTTTGCTATGCCCTTAAGAAACCTCTCTGAAGTTAGATAGAAGATGGAATATCCTCCTCCCTGCTAGTGGAAGGTTGCAATTGCTACCAGATCAACCTTCAGCAAAATAAGAGAGTCAGTCCCGACTTCTTTAAAGCCAAACAGGTTGTTTAAGACAACAGGTAGGGTGGCTGCAGTACGGATGACATGCGTAAGCTGGCACCAGGTCTGGAACCTCTTCCATTTATGAAGATAGGTA
Organism: Mesoclemmys tuberculata; assembly: GCA_007922155.1. Taxonomy (NCBI): domain Eukaryota; kingdom Metazoa; phylum Chordata; order Testudines; family Chelidae; genus Mesoclemmys; species Mesoclemmys tuberculata. Next base: position 27,747,751 of record ML675646.1, read on the forward strand.
AAATGAGTAGTTCCCTTTCTATTAACAGCACCTCCTATACCTCCTCAGAGAAAGATGTCTGTGTGTGCTGGAACCATGAAGTAGCCAGGCTTTGAGTCGCATAATCTGCAAATTGGTATGAAGAGTCTCTCTTGTTCTGTGAAATAAAGAGTGACCGGGAGAGTCTTCAGTGGACATAATGCCAGCTGTGACAAGTAAGGGTACCACATATGTCTAGGCCAGGTGGGAGCAAGTCAGTATGATGTTTGCTTTCTCTCCTTATTTTCAGCAGGACCGGGAATGAGGAAAAAACATAAAGAAGGCCCTTGTCCCAATGAAGGAGAACAGCCTCTCCCCTGAGTGTTGTCCAATCCCCACTCTGGAGCAGTACTATGGACATTTCTTGTTCTGGTAAGTAGCGAACAGGTCTATTACCAGTGTCCCTCATTAACAGAATATGTCATGTAATATTCCGACTCTCTCCCCCATTCGTGGTTGTGTGGGTAGTTGTGGCTGAGACTGTCAGCCGTTGTATTGTCTGTTCATGATAGGTAGGCCATTGATATTAGGATGTCGTGGGAGATGCACCAGTTTGATATTTTTAATGCCTCTATGCACAGAGAATGAGACCTGGCTCCTCCCTGTCAGTTTATGTAAGACACGTAGGCCATGTTATCCCTCATGACCCTTGTGTGCATGTCTTTGATCAGCAGGAGGAAACAAGCACATGCATTTCTGACCACTCATGCACATTCATGTGAAGACATGTCTCTGTTGGGGACCATTAGCCTTGTGTTGTGTAACCATAGAGATGCACAGTGGTCAGGAGTAGAGATGGGGAAGACTGAGCAAAAGGGACTCCCATACGGATGTTTGACAGGTCCTTTCACCAGTCCAAGGATCACTTGATTCTGGCAGACATCGATAGATGTTTGTTTATATTGTCTCTGTGTAGCCTGTAAATAGAACTGAACCAGGCTTGGAGGCAACTCATGCATATTCTGGCATGAGCAATAACCAATGTGTCCACGTGCCCCAGAAGCAGGTGGCTATATCAAGCCAAAATTTGTGAGCTGCATTGTATTGTTGCCATCAACAAGGAGAGAAACATCTGATGCAGCAGGCACGCTTTTGCCTAAGTGGAGTCGAGGTCAGCTCCTATGAATTTTAACCTCTGCACCACTGTTAAGGTTAATTTGTTTGTTGATCTGTAGGCTCAGATTCAAAAGGTTCCATGTGACTAGGGATGTAAAATAGTTAATGGTTGACCAGTACTAGTAGTAGTCTTACCATTTACAAATTGTGTTAACCATTCGCTGCACGTGGAGACCTCTGCAGCACGGGAGTGAGTGGGGACAGTTGGTGCGAGGGAGGGGAAGCTGAGACTCACGCACATGCAGGATGGCTTAGGAGTCTGGTACTAGCAGCAGCGCCAGCTTGAGCAGCAGTGAGCTAGGAGGCAGCGACTAAGATGTGCCTGGATGGAGGGTCTTGGGGGTCGGCAGGCATGGAGGTGGCCCTAGTTCTGAGGCAGGGCCAGGAGTGCAGCGGGGAGCCAACAGGCTCAGGGAATGGGAAGGGCATGGAAGTGCACAAGGTACCTTATAGCCTCTCTTGTGGGCTGGAGGGGGCGGCATGTCCCAGGTGTCCGGAGCAACGTTGGACAAAGTGTGACTGGGGAGTCAGGGTGGAGGCACCTCCCTTCACCAGCTGGTGTGGCCATGACCCTGTGCTCCCAGCCACCGGAGCATGACACAGACAGGGCAGACAGCAACCCTCCCCCCTCTCCGTGTCTTGCTGCGCTGGCCAAACAGTAACCCCACTCCCCAATACAGCTAGCTCCCACTGAAGGAGAGCTCCACAAGGGAGATGCAATAGATGCAGCCTTGCACCCTGGGGATGCCCACGCGCCTTTCGCGCCCCCCTCTCCCCCCCGCTCGCCTGGATGGTGCAGCTGCCGCACAGCACACTCAGCAGGGGGGCCCCTGCTGTCCTACCCCTACGCTGAACCCTGGGCCGGTGCCACTTACTGGAGAAGCACACCACACACTGGAGCTAACGGCATAAAAAATATAATTTAAATGATACATTTATCATTTAAATGTTTAAAGTTAAACAATATTTTACATTCTTACGTGTGACCTGAATGACTCTTTGGGCCTCTGAAGGATCCTGCACTGAGAAGGCAATCATCCAAGTAAGGATAAATCATGATGCTTTGAGACCATAAGTGGGCTGCCACTTCCAAAAGGACCTTGGAAAACACCCTGGGGGCCGATGAGAGACCGAAAGGGAGTGCCCTGCACTGGTAGTGGTCCTGGCCCAGGACGAATCTGAGGTAACACCTGTGACTCAGTATGATGGAAGTATGCACTTTGAAGGGCTGAGAATCTCTCTCCTTCCTCTAATGCTGGAATGATTGCTGATAGGGTGACCATCTTAAATTTCTGCACTTTGACCTATCTGTTGAGCACTCCGAGGAGGTCCAGTATGGATTTCCAACTTCCATTTTTCTTTGGTATTGAGAAGTAGTGAAAGTCGAAGCCTTTGCCTCTGAGATGTATGGGCACTGAGGAGATGGTTTTCTTCGATGTAGTAGACTCTCATGAGAAGGGTCCTTGAAGAGGGACAGGGAAGGGTGTTTGGGGAGGAGCGGGGGGACAAAGTGTATGGCACACACACTCTATGCCTCTGCCATTCTGGATAATCTCCAGTACCTTCTTGTCAGAGGTTATCCATTCCCAGATGCTGTGGAATGGGGTAAGGCAGTCTCCAAAAGGACAAGTGAGGTCTTCCAGGATGAGGTTGCAAGAAGAGAGTTCTACTGGTGCCTCGATCACCATGTCAAAACTGACATTTTGAGGTGGAGGGCTGAGATGTAGTCAGCTGGGGTTCCAACTGCTTTTGCCTAGGGAACCTTGGTTTCTTCCTCTGCAGCTCGTAAGCTCTTTGTGATGAGTACTGAGATGTGTATTGTGATGACTGGGGCTTAAATGGTGGCCGAGGGCTCTATTTTCTCTTGTATGGTGGCATGTATATCCCGTGGTATCGAAAAGTCACCCACAAATGCTTCAACATGTGAAGAGACGTGTCGGTTGTCTCCGCAAATAACTTTGTCCCTTCAAAAGCAAGGTCCTCCACTGTGGCTTGGATCTCTTTAGGCAAACCAGATTAATGAAGCCTGTTTCATGACAATGGCCATGGAAATTGAACGTGCTGCCATGTCTAATGTGGACTGAAGAGACTTTTTAGCCACCAGCTGGCCCTCATTGATTATGCCCTTGAATTAGTCTTTATGGGATCCCAGGAGCAGTAAATAAAGGGAACAAGTTTCATATAATTCTTGTAGTTATAGTTTGCCAGCAAGGCCTAGTAATTTGCTACACGAAACTGGAGGATGGCTGATGAATATGCTTTCCTGCCAAATAGGTCCAGACCTTTCCCATCTCAGTCATATGGGATGGATTTAGATTGGTGCTGGCAGCCCCTAGAATTATTTACACCCACAAAGATGGAATTAGAAGGAGGGTAGGAAAAATAGAAATTCTGTGTCCTTTACCAGCACGTGATGCTTTCTATCTGCCCGCCTGCATGTTGGAGGGATGGATGCAGAAGTTGGCCATGTGACTTTGGCAGGGTCCAGGAGTGCCACTCGGGCAGAGTGGAAGAATGTAAAATGTCCACCAATTTGTGGTGAGGTTCAATCACTTTCTGCAACTATATTTGCAGGGCTTCTGCCACCCTCTGAGGTAGGTCCTGGAATGATTTAAAATCACGGCTTGGGAAATGGCATCGCTGCCTCGTCTGGTGAGGCTGATGAGAAATGAGCTTGAGGAGCGTCTTCCTCCTCTGCCTCTGCCCCAACTTCCTCCCCTGGCTGTTCAGGGGGTTCCAAAGCCGTTGAAGCCACAGCTGAAGGAGGGTGACCTCCCTGCCTGTTGGTAGGCAATGCTAGGGGCCTGGAAGGCTTGTTACTTCTGAGCCTGCCAAGGATCTCAGTACAGCCATTGAGGGTAGGGGGCTGGTGACTAGTACAGTTGGCCAAACCACTGAAGCTGAGGGTCAGGTGGATGATATGCTTGGTGCCTATAATGAGATTGGGTCCCATGTGGCAGGCAAGAAGAGCAGTGAGAACCCAAGTCCTCTTGCTCACTTTCCAACTCAGACGATGAGAAAGGTGGTATGCAGCAGGGAGATGTTGCTGGCACCAATACTCAGGGAGAACTTTGTGCCGGGGACCCAGAGGGATCCATCATGCACTGGAAATCTGGTGGTTTGGATAATGTCAGTATTGAGAGGCTTACACCAATGGAGTCGGAAATGCGTACCTGGCCACATGCTCCGTCAATGCCATGTGCACTGGGGTCTGTGCCAGTATCGATGTCCGTGTCAACGTAGACTTCCCTGGGGCAGATCTTCTATGACTTTCACCCTGTGGTACTGGTACTTCTTTGCTGGTGTCCATTGGGTCTTTGGGCAGACCGGCTTGTTCTGTCAACTTGGTACTGCATGTGCCCTGGGTACCAGCATTAAACAGCTTCAACACCATCAGTGCCAATGATACTGATAGAGCTGGAGATTGTTTCCAGCTTGATCAAGGTTTGCTTAAATGGCCTTGAATGGCTCATCTCTTTGGGGTCACCTGCCTTCAAAGTGAAAGGCTGCAGTGAGAGTTCTCATAGGGACTCTGGGAACTGAACGGCTGACTCCATGAGCAGAAGTTTGAGCCTTAACTCACTCTCCCTTTCCAGGACCTGGGTTTAGTTGCTGGCATGAATCACACCTTTATGGATTGTGCTTTTCTTGCAGGACCGCAAGTGCCAGTCAGTCACTGGGATACATTCTTTGCAACTGCGGCACTTTTTGAAGCCTGGAAAGCCAGGCATACCCTTGTCCAGGGGTTCCCTTCACCAGGGTTGGCAGGAGGCAAACCCTCTCATTTTACTTTTTTTTTTTTTTAAACTTTATTTATTTTTGCCATGGCCAACAAAAAACAAACAATGTAACAGGAAAAAAGCTTCAAGGGAAGCTAAAATTAACAAAACTAAAGGGAATTTATGACTCATGAATGGACAGCTCTGAGCTCTGTCTATACCCATGGGCAATTGAGAAGGAACTGAGGAGCGAATGCCCTTGCATGCCAGCTTGCCTTGTAGCAGGCGGGGAGTAGCACATAGGTAGGTGGGACAGTCTGCTACCCAAGTTCTCTGATCAGCAGTGTAGGGATGCAGACACACCTATAGCAGAGCACCCACAGAGACACTACTTGAAGAAGGGTGAGCTCTCTCTCGTCAGTACAGAGCATTTTCACCAGACATGCTGCAGCTGTATCAGTACACCTGAACCACTATATATGTAGACATGGTGAAGTGAGACAAAAATTGCCTTTCAGCCTTTCATACATCAAATGTCAGACCCTAATTTCTATGGAGCAGGGACCATCTTTTGTTGCGTTTGTACAATGCCTAGCCCAGTAGGGTTCTGGTCCATGACTGGGGTTCCTGCGTGCTACCACAGTTCAAATAATAATAGAGGAGCAAAGGTTACAAAACCAAAGTTTTCTTTTGCAAGTCTCATTTATTTTTTATTTTATTTTATGTTTATTGTTTTAAGTAGGGGGAAATTAGGGAAGACATAAAAGGGAACACATCCCATATTCGTGGATGATTTAGTCCATGTTAGTACATATTTCATTTTCATAAAGATGATTAACTTATGACAAAAACATTGTGCTTCTAAGAGAAAAGAAAGAAAAACGACAGTGAATTCTGAAGTAGGACCAACTGTCCATTAAACAAGAACCGCCTTCAAAACTGAATTACAGGAATTGAGATTATGATGGTGTAGATAAAGAAGAGATAGATTTCCCTCTGTGTAGAAGTTTCCTTTGGAAATTGATCACGTGGCTGATTGTTACTAAGATGCAAATACAAAACAAGGAATCAGGTGGAATAATGAGGGTTTTTTTAAACAAAAATTTTAGTTCACAGCACCTAGTTTACCGTATTTGCCATCTGAATTGGAAAAACTGGTAAAAAAAAGTAGTAGAATATCAATTACCCACTGAGTTTAACTTAACCCACTGAGTTCAAGTTGGTGAAATTACCCTAAATACGCTCAGAAAAATAAGTTAACTCAAGCACCAACTTTCTTCCCCCAAAAACATTTAGTGAAAATAATTTTACATTAAGATTCCAAGAGAAAAAAAATTACAAGTGTAAAAGCAAAAGTTCTCATCTTCTGGTGACTGACCAACACCTAACATCATGAAGAAAAAAAATTTCAACAAAACCTAACTACAAACTTCCAAAACAGTGTGGAGACAAGATCTTCCACCCTAAATTCTCAGCTCCCTGGCACAGATCCTTGGGCTTCCTGCCCCACATGCACAGCTGTTGACATCAGGGCAAGCTGAAGAACTTTCTTAAGCATGACCCCAGCAAACGCATCCACCTCACTAGTTCTCTTGGGTAGAAGGCTGCCATGATCCACATGGTCTGTGAAGTCAACAAACCCAGATCCAAGATAAACAAGAAGGAAGTAGAGGCAGTCACCATGGCTATGTTTATACTACAGACCTTACATCAGCACAGCTGTACTGCTGCAGCTAAGCCACTCCATGCAGACAGGAGCGAGCTCTCCCACCACCAGCATAATTAAAGCACTCCCAATGCACAGTGGTAGCTACGTCAGTAGAAGAGCATCTCCTGCCAGTATAGCGCTGTCCACACCAGTGCTTGTGCCTATGAAGCTTGTGTCAGTCAAACGTGTTTTTTTCACACCCTTGACCAACCAAAGTTCTGGAGACGAAAGTGCTAGTGTAGCCAAAGCTGAGATATAGACTCCTCACTGTCCTTGTCGGCATTATGGGCTATATGCAGACTTCCTGTGGCCTCAGCACCTTCAAGACCCTTTTTGCTGAGCACATCAGTGATGACTGCAAGTGTTTTCTACACAAACTGGCACAAGCCCAAGACCACTTCACCAAGTACTGCAAGAAATGGCAGGATGAAAGAGTCAATGCCAGATTATCTGGGTCAGAGCTCTTACATAGATGCATTTGATTGCACAGTGGCATAAGAAATCTCACCTGATGAAGAAGTGGCATCATTGCTGTGCGGCTGGACAGGGCCTGAGAGAAGTTGGAACAGCAGGTTGTATCAATCGCCTTTGGCCAAGATGAGATATAAACATTCAGTGGCATCACCATGGAATACAAAGGGGTCACCAGCTACTCTCAGGAGTGCAAAGTAACCTGCTCTGGCACTTGGCAACCTGCTTGCATGGCTTTCTCTGTGGCCTGAGCCAGTCAGAAGGGGTACCACCAACACACAAAAATCAACTGAAAGATCTTCAGGATTAGCCAAGGTTACCAATAAAGAATGGAAAGCTGATAAAAAAAAAAAACACCACATCAGTTAACTACTGTCCAATACAAGCATTAAGTATCTGGGCAGTTCTATCCACTATAGTGAAGTGACCAATGACTACCATGTTGAAAGGCTGTGTTGTCCGAATCAAGGGAAGAGTCCTAATCAAGTGAAAATCCCTACTTGTGCATACAAAGCATCAGGCCCTTGAGAAGATCAACTAAGTTTAATCAACAAAATTTCCAAATTAGGTCTCAGCCATTTTCAAGCTGTAGAGGACAAGGGCAGCTTACATGGGAACACAAGAAAGATTATGTTGCTAAAGAAGAGATGGCTCAACACTTGAAACAACCTGTGCAGCTATAGCCTGTGCTGGGTCTCAAATAAAACTACATATTTTCAAAAGAGCAAACTACAATAGAACTTTTCAAGCAATTCTTTTCCTAGCCATTTTTTCTGCATGTTTTCACTTTGTATTTACCAATTACCCACATTTCCCAGGAATCTTGCTTCCAAGACTTTCCTAAGGATCTCTCCACAGTGAGAGCTTCTCCCTGTTCATTTTACAGCTATCTGGGAAACAAAGAGGAATAACATCATGCTGATGCCTTTTTAAAAAAAGTGGTGGGATTGAAGTATCGATACTGCCATGCGTCCATACTAGCCATACTGTTTCGCTTTTGCTTCATATACACTTCACAGTACTAGTATGTTGCAGTTACACTGTCCAATGCCGTCCAAGTACCAATCCCACAAACGGATAAAGAAATAGCTTCTGGGAGATTTTGAAAGGCCACCTGGTATCATAAGCAACTATGGGAGAAGTCAAACTTGTAGAGCTATCTGAAGAATTATATACCAAGTCAGAAGTGCAAAGGGCATGCACCACCCAATCCTGCAGAATCTGACTGTACTGAAGACATTCAGTGGTTGAAGCTTTAGCCACCGACAGTTATTCTTGAGACAAGTAGAGGCAGCTGCAAAACTTCAGATTGATGAGGGCAATCTGATATTGCAGCATTACACCACAAAGACAGATGCACTTATCTTCATGGCAAAGAGAATGGCAAAAGTCCCGGCTTCTCAAGATATTAAGCTATGTACCAGTCTTAAATCCATTGTAGGTAACTATGCAGGTTTGTGTAGAAATATATACTTTGTTGCATGGGCATAAAATCAAGATTATTAGGAAGTGAAATGGATTTAAGTTAAGATTTTTCAGCTATGCAAGAGCTACTGGTGGAACTCTTACTCACTCTCCTCTACCCACCTCATCTCCTAGAACAAAACAAAAACCCCATCTTTCAGGGTGGTTGAGCACGATACCAGTTTTTTCTAGAAAAACCTTCTGCTTTTCAAACATGGTTAGTAGATGACACTATTCCCAACAAATACTGACATTCACGCTGTGCCCCTTCTCAACATGACTGCAGGTGACACTATACATCTACTTTATCGTGTCTAATGATATCATGTCCTGCTTACACAAATCTGGGAATGATTCCAATTCAGCTACACACTAAGATGATGCCGAGTGGTGGTAATGTGGTTTTGGGACACTGAAAGTGGAGAAAGTCTATCCCATAATGGCTGTTCAGTAACTAATTGTGACAGACACCTTGGCAAAGGATCCCCTGTTCTTTGTAAACTCCGCATCTCAGACCTGGCAAACTCATTACACTAAACACATCTTGCAGGGTATTTATCCATGAGGGATATCATGTAAGGTTCCTATAGAAAGCACGTAACTTGTCAAAACTGAATCGTTAATGTATGTTCATTCAGGTAATATTTATATTGAAAGTATGCTTGTTGGACTTTAAATAGTAATTAATCACTAATTAATCAATCACCAGCACCTGGAATGTCCATCCCAGCAAGAGGAAATTGCCTTCTGATTAGGAGGAATGACAAGGTAACACAAGGCTCAACTGACCAGCCATGATCCCTCCCAAAGCTATCAATAGGAAACCATCAAAGGCATCATCCAACCATCAAAATTTAAGAGATGAAAAGGAACAATACAACAGACAGAGCTTCGCCCTGGCTGTGAGCAGAAACAAAAGACTGTTTTCAGTATAACAGTGTAGGGAAAGACACTGTGGATCCTTTCACTAAGGAAATGCCTTGGGGACTAAAGGTGCTTTCAGGAACATTTTGGACCTTGGAACTGAGAAATCAGCCAGCTGTGCAATAGCTGAATTTTGGGTGGGGGCAGAGGGGAGAAAGAGAATCTACTTATTATTGATAAAATGGGAATCTGGGTCTAAACTTACGATTTTGATTTCTATTTTAACCACTTGTTTCCACCACACTACTTCTAGTTAAATCTTTATTCTTTCTTAAATAAATCTACTTTTAGCCTAAGCACTCACAAATGCTATGTGGTTTATAGGAGCAGTGGTTTAAGGCAAAACTGGTAATTTGGGGGCACACTGCATCTTTGGATGTAGAGAAACTGGACCGTATATGAGTAGCCAACAACAGGACTGAATATTATAGGGGAATGATTCGTTGGGATTTGTTAAACTGCCTGGCATAATCTCAGCAGAGAGTGCTTTTGAGTGGCTGAAGGGCTGGTGGTGACAGGGATCTGACCCCCAACTATCACAAGAAAGACTCCCAATCACTAGAGGCAGGGTGTAACAAGGTGACTCCCAGTCCTGCGTCCTTTGAGAACCAACATACTAATGTACCAGTTTTAGTATTTCCTGATGCCCAAAGATTGACTTCCATGGATACTGGAGGGAGGAAGCAGCAGGACTTGAAACAACTTCTACAGACCTGAAAAGACCAGCTGAAGTCTTGTTTACACTGGCACTTATACTGGCAAAATTTTTGTCGCTCAGGAGTGTGAAAAATGAGTGACATAAGTTTTGCCAACGTAAGTGCTTGTGTGGACAGTCCCACCAACATAGCTACCGCTGCCCATTTAGGTGAGTTTATTATATTGACAGGAGAATTCTTTCCTGTTGACATATCATAGCTACACAAATGCTCTTACAGCAGCACAGCTGTACCAACACAGCTGTGCCGCTGTAAGTTTTAAGTGTAGACTAGCCCTAAGTCTGTAACATGTGAGAGTAAAGCCTGCAGTCAGCATGTTGACAAAAATCAAAATGCTCTGCACACACTGTTAAATAAGTGTGGGAACTGGGAATGGATAAGTCAATTATCACTTCTGTATGGCCCACTGATGCCAATTCTTACCTTATATATTACACATGATCTTTATTACTTATTCCAGTAATATTTTCTATGGATATAGTGAAGAACACTGTTAGCCTATCCATAGGCCAGTTACTGCTATGAAATGGCTGTGTATCACAGTGCAATTATACACACACATACAGAAACGAGTATCTTGGTGATGCATGATAACATGATACAATACAGTAGTGAAGACTGGCACACTTGAGGTTCAACTTTTACAGTGGCTCTTTTCCAGAAATTTCTTAAACATAAGAATTAAGCTAGCTGTAATACCAAAACAAGTTAATATATTAACACAAAAGGGACGAGTTCCATAAAAGGAATACATTTAATTGTATTCCAATTTTCCTTCCCACATCCTAATCAAAGTAGTAGAAAAATCCTGCAAAACTGGACCTCGGTGTAACCAACACAAACATGAATGAATTTGCAGAGCCTGAAACAATAGTGAGATGAGAATTACTTTATTAATTTCAGTAAATATTTACTCAGATGCCAATTATATTTTATATGTCAATACAACATTACACTGCTCAAAACATGAAAGAAAAGAAAGTATCATTACGCTCTATTCTAAGTGACAGTTCATTTTTGGTATCATAAGTAAATAGGCCTTGGAGAGGAGCACCCCTTTATTTCTCTCCTGAGTTTAGGGTACCTGAAACCCACCAAGGGAAAGCCCAGTTCAAAGAGCACAACAGACCCCATGCCTGTATTTTAATCCTAGAAACAGGAGGCTAAGCCCAAGGACCAATGCAGAGCCTATACTGCATACATGATCATATTCTGAACATCTCTGCAATTCAAGAGATGTGTCTGAAGTGAACAGAATTTGTTTTCTTGGGTACAGCCTCCCCTACCACCAATTGGACCATGGAGCAGTATTATATGGATTGAAAAAAAATGGCAATGGACAGAAGGGGCAAGTGAATGGATGTGACTACCACAAAACTAGTGATGTTACGGCTAGAGGGAAAGCTAAAGAATTGACGGATTAATTTATTTTTGGTCGCACACTAAAATTTGTTTACACCTATTTAACTTCACTGACTATTTTGTAAAAACAAAGTCTGAAAAATTTAATACCACCTAGCCTTCATCTGAGGTCTGGTCTATACATCATTTTGGCATCGTTTAATTATTTTGGTTAAGGGTGTGATTTTATACTTAAAAAGCGGTATAATTCCCTAGTGCGGACACAGTTATATCACTTATATAAGCCATACCAATATAAGCCCCTTTAATATAACCTAACTGTGGAGTGGGGGGCAGTGCACCACTTAACTATATTGGTTTGTAGAAACAGATGTAGTTAAGTGGTCCAAAAAACTGTCTAGACAAGCCCTAAGGTGTGAAAGCTCTTATACAATTTTTAAATATATATCAAAACAAAATTTGAAAATGTATAATGTGCCAACTTCATCTGCCACTCAAGCCAGTTTTTTTTTTTTATAGGCATCAATAGAAGTGGGCCTTGATTGTATGAAAGAGAGTGCGCATTCCTTATGATACATTTCTAGAGGCTTTTCTACACGTAGGATGTTACTTGCTAGAAAGTGAGCAGATTATAACCAGCAATTCTGACAACAAATCAATGAACAACTATTATTTAACTTCCCCATCCAAATTCATGAACTACTAGAGTGCCTTAAGACAGTTTGTGCTAAGACTGGGCAGTGGAGGAAAGTAATATACTGTACACGGCCAATACATCATTTTCAATCACTTAGGGGTTTTTTCAAACAGATGCTTATCCTCCCTGAGGACCAGGGCCTGGTATACCCTAAGAAATTGTATAATTATACCAATGTCTCTCAGAGGTGTGAAAAATCCACACTCCAAAAAGACACAGCTATACTGACCTAACCCCCAGCATAGACTGCCCAAGACCAATCAAAGAATTCTTCCAGCAACCTAGCTACTGCTCTTGGGGAGGTAGATTACCTATGCTGACAGGAGTCCTCCCATTGGAGTAGGTAACATCTACACTGAAGCGGCACAGCTCTGCTGTTGTGATGTTACAAGTGCACTACACTAGCACTTTTGTCAGTAAAACTTTGTTGATCAGGGGTGTGAAAAAAAACCACACCCTTGAGTGACATAAGTTCACCGACAGAAGCACCGGAGTGGACAGTGCTCAGTCAGCAGGAGACACTCGCCTGCCAATATAGTTACCTTCGCTCATTGGGGGTGGTTTAAGTATGCCAACAGCAGAGCTCTCTCCTGTCAGCATACAGCAGCTACATGGTAGACCTTTCAATAGTACAGCTGAGGTCTCTAGTGTAGACATAACGTAACTGTACTAAGTGTTAAGTTTTTAAGTCTAGGCATTTATAACACCCACAGATAAAAAAAAATTAATCTTTTCTGGTGTATTTTATCAACCTTGGGATAAATAACCCCAGTTTTTTGGCACCTGCTATCACACTGGAGTGATCGAGAATGCATTATGCAGAAGCACTGAAAATGGGGACATACTAGGGGATGAACATTGAAGTATAGTCTATCTAGTTTGAGACCTGACGCAAACAGACTAAATAGGTATAACAATCTGTCACTCCAAAATAAACAAGTTTACCACTAGTAAAGTGTAAACAAAATGGAAATTAAGAAAAATATCAACTATATTTTAGTGCTAGTTCTGAAGGAACAAACCTATAAATATAGATAGCAGTGCTGAATATTAGAAAAAGATACTTAAATTCACATTCAGTAGAAGGGTCCAAAAGGGCACAACTATGAGAACTAATGCATAATATTGCTGACAATACCTTCCACAGGACTCTATCATTCTATTTTAGGCTTCTTAGTAATGAACAGTTACTTTTAATTATGAACGTTTTAATTTTTCTGACAGTCTTTCTGCTGAAGAATTGGAAGAGACCAGATCCTTCTAGCTCTTATGTCGAATTCTGAAAAGTAAAGGCTATTTTAAATATAGGAAAAAGATAAAAATAGGACAAACCAGTTTTATATAGTTTGGCTCCCATTTTGGAGCATGTAGAGTACATTAAGGTTGACTTGCAGTTGTAAACCTGATAAATGTTTCTGCAGTGTAACATTAATTGTTCTAGTTCACAGCTGGAGACAATCTCACTTTCGCTGTATTACTGTTATGCAGAATCAGTGTGCTTCTAATATTCTTATATTAATACTCACTGTCATTTATGTTTTCTGTGAATTTTTTTTAATTAAGTGTTGGGTAGTTTAGAAGTCATTACTGTAAGCCAATGGACTGAATACGTACCTTCTCAAAATCTATTCTTTAAGCAACAGACTCATTTCAATGGCAATATTCATTCTACTTTTGAACACTACAGTTTACTTCAGTCTCAATTGTGATCATAAGTGAATATCATGTAGTATGCTATCCCACAAAAGATTACTACAAATGTTTTGAAAAATATCTTACATTTTGGCACTCATTTTTGCTCAAGAGTTCTTCTTTCCTTTGGTTAGACACTGGAGGAATTCTATTAACAACAGAATATTTTTCATGCATTGATATTGCTTTTTATATAGCTTTATCCTGTCAAAGTACAACTCATCTAGGATATTCAGTATTTAATGCAAAGAGCAATTGTCTTTGCTATGGAATATGGGTGCTTAAAAAGGGTAGAAAAAAGTTCCCACAGCCCTTTCAAACATAGTTAGACTATCTAGGAATCTTCCTCATTCCACACATGAAAGAGATGTAACCGCCCTTAACATATATGATTTACCCTAAAGGCTCAGAAGTGAAAACTGCAAAAACTGCTTAAGTCCTTGAGCAGAATCGAAATCCTGATGAATGCTGCCCCTAGACTTCATTATCTTGTAATCACATTCTCCCTGAAGATCCTCACAGCTAACTTTCCATAATTCAAATAAGTTATTTTTAGTGTAATTTCTCATTAAAAGTCCATCACGGCTCACAAAGTCTTTAAAAGGTTATCATAGAATGGTGGACTTGCCTCCATGAATCTATTACTAAAACAATACGGTTATAGCTTAATTTGGGATTGTGTGTATTTATACACACACAGAACAAGTCAGAAGGTAGTGGGAAAGGGAAAAAATAAGATATCAGAATGTTAACAAGCCTCATCTTGTTTGGTTTCCTTCCCTAGATCCTTTGCCTCAAATGCGGTCTTTTTAGTGTGTAGTCTACTTGGGTTAAGGACCCTCTTTTGTGTTTATGCTGCACATAGTACACTGTAAGTACTGCCAGAAACAAATACTTGATGATGGGCAAGTATGTCCAGGTAGTTTCCTGGGGTCTAAGACACTTTTATCCCATTGGACTTTTATTGAAAAAAGGTAATAATTTTACATATCTGTGAAACTGAAATCTACCCTCAATCTTAAAAAAAAACAACAACGACAACAACGAGGAGAACTCAATCTTCATTTCCTTATAGGCCATCTGAAAAGAAGAGTGACCCCGAAGAGAGCAATTTATCTTATCCTGGTTTCTTTCTATGAAATAATCTGCACCTGAAGAGCAGAAGAAAGAGTGATCTTTGGAAGTCATTTAACACTAGAAATAGCTCAGACCTCACTGAGAAAGGATCCATCATGAACTCTTTTTCCTCAATGTTAAGTTTAACCTCCCTGACAAATACCACCTGTATTTTTCAATAGGGTGATCAGTTTCTGAAGTGATGCAGTCATCTTGAAATCTACTTCTTTTCAAAACATTAAAAAGTTTCAGGGTATTATACTGCCCCAGTGGCCCTCTGGCAATATTTCTGCTTTTAGAATCCTGCTCTTGGCTTTTTAAAAGACATTTTTCTCTCCTTTTCCTTCTCTGGAGGAAGGCTCACACACACAGGGTGAAACTGGCTACATAAGGAAGTCAATGATACATGAAGAGCTATTAAGTGCACAAACAAATGAAACATTTTATCTAAACTTTCAGTTACATAATACTAGGTGTTACTTTTAATGCTACAAAAAAGAAAAAACACCACCAGACCAAGTGCAAGACACACTCTTGAAAGCCATTCTCAGAAGCACACAAAACAGTATCACCTCCCTACTCAAATGCCTCCCAAGAATATGTTACTAGTAGCCAAATACTATCTACAATTCTTCTCCCTTACACACTCCTTCTCTCCCCATCCCCACCTCTTCACCCAAGCACCTTATCCTGGGGCACCTCAAAAGAACTTTAATTTTTGGAATTAACAGTGGTGCAGTGTATAATGTACTTCATCTTGTTATACATAAATTTGGCAAAAAACATTCCACATATTGTATTGGACTCCAGTCAGATTAAACAAACCTTACAGAAACAGAGTGGAAATCTGATTTAGCATATACCCTCAAAATGGAAAAAACATTCTTGAGGAGAAGCAGCATAGCTCTGTTCTCCCAAATCTGTGGGTCCATGTAAAATATCACTACACTATTAAAGCTCCTTCAGGAACTGTCTTAATATAGATCCACATCTCACAAGCTTGCAGCTCCTTACCGATATCCCCTCCCCCTTTCACTGCCTCATTCTCCTCGTTTCCCTTTCTTTCGCTCTCTCCATCTCTTTGTTTCCCCCCATTCTCTCTCTAGTTCTCTTTTCATACAAATGCAAAAGGTGTTAGTTTATTAGCCTATATTCCAATACTGCACTACTCAGGCTTTTCTTTCATCTTCAGCAAATACTTCAAATTGAACTGTAACTTGAAAGCTCTCTTTTAAAGGAATAGACAACTTAAATAATTTGTCAACATTTTAATCTACTATAGTTGTAACAAATATTAGACTAAACTATTTTCTCTGTTAATTACTTGGTGGTTTTGATGCTTAGTTCCCCAGCACAGTCAACCAGTCTCTCCAGTTTACTGGGGGGGAGAAGGGGAGGGAGGGAAGGGAAGAGACAGATCATGTTTTAAATGTATTGCTAACATACATTCACATTTTTTAAATTATAAACAGGGCCAAACTATCAGAAACTCATGGGATACATATTATTCTTTAAGGAAAACACATTGTAGATTACAATTGTATATGGGCTCTTTCATTCAAATTGTACCCAAAAAGCTCCTAGTAGTTAAGTGTAACTCCTAAAATGTTGCCAAATTGACATTGGTTTCAATTTGAAAATATGAGGAAACATCTTACCTCTTATTAATATAAGGAAAACATTAACGTGTTTTCCTTTGTGATACAAATGCTAAAGAGGATATGGTGAGTGCTTTTTAAACTAACCACCACCAGTCTCCATAGTTCTGGGGAAGAAACATCTAAAGTTTCTCAGTACAACACATTAAATTTGTTATAATTTGTCCATCTTTGAGATGAAAGATGCTATGTAAAAAGTACAGTACCTGCACAAAAAGTCAACAGCCCTTCAAATAAGCCAGCCCCTTTCCCTTTGTGTTGCTTTTCCTCTTTAACAGCTTTCGTCGACATTCAGACACGGTCGTCTAATAAGAATGGCACGTTCTGAACACCCAACTATACCCCCATGCCACCCAGATCCCCTCCAAAGAACACCCCCCCCAGAAGGGATGTGACCCTATTCCCCGTTCTTCCCTTTGTTTTCGTCTCCACAGGACACAGCAAGTCCCCCGATATAGCCAGTCTCGGAGACCGTCCTTAGTCCTGAAGTCCTCTCCACCCCCCAATATGCCCCGCCAGACCAGATGTGCCCGCACTCGGGGAAGGGAGAACGGGGGCGGGCGGGCTCCCCCACCCGGCTGGGGTTCGATCCTCCCCCTCCGCTTCGGGGGAGCTCTGGGGAGGGGGCGGCGGGTGAAGGGCCCTAGTCGCCTCCCCCCACAAACACCCGCCCTCACCGCTGGGAGCCCGGCCTCCCTCACCTCATTCGGTCTCTCCAGTAGTGCCAACCGCCTCATGCAGGGAAATCAGCGGGCTCAGCACCCTCCCCCCGGAGCCTTTCTGCGGCCGGGCCCTCGGTGCACAGCGCCCCCAGACAGCCCGCGCCGGGCGGAGAAGGGTCAGAGCCGCCTCACGCCCTACCCGGCTCCGCCGCAGCCGTTCGCCATTTTTGTTTCCCGCGGAGGAGAGGCTGGTGCATTGTGGGAAAAAACAAAGCGCCTCACTCCCCCCCCCCAGCCCGGCCGGGTCCCGCCTCCGCCGCACGGCCGCACTCCAGACAGGGGGCGGGGAGTGTGAGAAGGAGCCGAACGACAGCGGAAGGACACGTTCCACAGCCAGCCACTGGTGAACAAAGAGGGACTATTTTCGACGTGATTGCCGCGCGTGTGAATTCTTCCTCCCGCCTCGGAACTAGTTCCCGCAGAGACTGAGGAGAGGGGGGGAGGGTCGTTCCGCTCTCCAGACTTACCTATTGTTCCCCATCTTCGTCACACCTCTGGGCGCAGGGGGCCCGGGCCTTCCCCGCCCCCACGAGCACACAGCCTGCTGGTTGTCCTCCCGTGTCCCGGCCTCGGTAACGGCTAATGCTTCCCCGGGCGTCCGGCTGTGCCGGCTCCATAGCCAGCGCCTGCCTAGAAATGTCGGCCTGCAGGGCCTCCGCCCCAGAGGTCACTTAGGCCGCCCCCTGGCTGAGGCAGGGCCAGGCGTACGCAGCCCTTCCGTGTCTATCCTGTCCTTAGACGCCTCCCCTGAGCGGGGTTCCACACGCGCGCTTGGGCCCTGCGCCAGGGCTTCACTCGGACCTTCCAGTTAGGCAGGGGCTCAGGGCTGCCTCTTTTCTCCTCCTCCCTCCTGCCCTGAGGCTTCAGCAATGGGGGGTAACAGCACAGGAAGGCAGCAGGTCAACTTTCCAACCGCCACTCCTGGTTGCTGCTAACAGAACCGGCTCTGCCCCAGAGCCAGGGAGCAGTGGCTCACGCTCCAGTGCTGAAAGGCAGTAACTGGCTGGAGGCCTTATTAGGGCACAACTCAAGAAGCAGAATGGTTAGGCAACCTGTCAGGCAGCAGTTAAGCCATTTTGTTCTGCCTCCTTATTTTGCCACCAAGCGCGTGAGGGGACTCTGAAGCTCCTTGCAGTAGTGATAGCGTACGCTTAGGTCCTGTCTACACTTACCACCAAGATTCGGCCGCAGTAGAGGGGAGTTACCAACGTTACGCAGAAAACGTGCGTAACTCCCTTCGACTTCTCTGCTGTTCTGCACACCGTCTTCGCTGCATCAACGGGAACCGCGTTCCCGTCGACGCAGCGCTACGCCACTTGAGAAGGTGCTCTTAATATGTAGATTTCTGAATTGACTGAGTGGGTCTTTACTGACCACTCAGTTGGTCCAGAGAAATCGATCTGATGACAGCGAATTTGCTGCCATCAGTGAAGACATAGCCTTAGTTAGCTGGGAAATGTGTTACTGAGTTTTTATTTTGTACCTGTTTTAATGATTTGTTCTAACAATCAATGAGCTTATAGTTCTTTCAAGGATTCTCCCATGTTAGTTTATTGTGGCTGTTTAATATTACTGGTAGAAAAATAGTCTTGGTGGTCATTATTAACAGGTTTCACTGTATTAAGGGTATGGCACCCAAACCTTTAAGGATGGTCATTTATCACAATAGAGTCTGACTTGTGGGGCCTTCTAAACCAGTAGTTCTCAACCAGGGGTATGTGTACCTCTAGCGGTACACAGGTTTTCCAGGGGATAGTCAATTCATCAAGACATTTGCCTAGTTTTACTACAGATTACATAAAAAGCACTAGTGCAGTCAGTACAAACTAAAATTTCATATAGACAATGACTTGTTTATACTGCTCTATATACTATAACGAGTGGTTCTTAAATTGTGGGTTGTGACCACAAAATGGGTCTTGAGTTCATTTTAATGGGGTCTCAACAGCTGGCATTAGACTCTCAGGGGCCCACAGGAGAAAGGTAAGCCCTGAGCCCTGCCAGCCAGCCACATGAGGCTGAAGCCTGAGCAAGATAGCTACTCAGGGCTCCCTGTGGCATGGGGCCCTCAGCAACTGCCCAACTTGCCACCCCCAGTGCTGACCCTGTGTACAGAAAAAGTACATACTTTGGATGTTCCGTTATCTTTTGGGTCAAAATTTCTTTATCAAGCCTCATTTTCTGCTATAACTACCATTGATATAAAAAGTAGGAATAGACTCAATGTGGAGGAAAACTTAATTGTTGCTGTCACTTCACTGTCTCCCAGAATGATACGGCTGCAGGGTTCTCTGCTCGGTGTCCCCTTCGGTTTTTCTCTGTTTGAGCCTTTGACCTTCATGCCCCTTTCTGTTTTTTAATTTGTTGTCCCACGAAATCAGTTGAGTCCTGAGCCCAGTGGCTCCTGGGCTGGGGGAGGCTGGGGCAGGCACCCCCACTGGAACTCAAATAGTAGAATGATAAGACTCATGAGTGAAAAACAGTCTCAAGTATCACACTGAAATGTAAGTACAATATTTATATTCCAATCCATTTATTTTATAATTATATGGTAAAAATTAGAAAGTAAGCAATTTTACAGTAATGGTGTGCTGTGACACTTTCATATTTTTATGTCTGATTTTGTAAGCAAGTAGTTTTTAAGTGAGGTTGGTGAAACTTAGGGCATGCAAGACAAATCAGACTCCTGAAAGGGGTATAATAGCCTGGAAAGGTTGAGAACCACTGCTCTAAGCATTTCTCTAACGCAGATATTTATTTTAATATATAATTTATTTAATATATAATATATTTAATGCATATTATAATATAATATATTTAATGCAAATATAAGTCTAAAAATAACTGTTTACGGAATCAAACTACATTGAAGACTAGGCTGCTGGCTAAGAACAGCTAAGATTCAATTGTTAGTAACTGAAGCATGGGCACACGACCAACAGAGATAAGAAACTTAACTCTATGCTTCAGTTTCTCACTTTGGCCTACAGTCTTCTTATGGTAGCGTAATTTAGTGCTTTGACTAGAGCTCTCCCATTCCAGGATAAACCGTTCAGAACAAACACCACCCACAGCAATCTTCTAGCCCTCCCTGGGCTCAAATAATCCTTAACAGCTCTTACCTGCTCAGTAGTCCATTTAACTGTTGACACAAACTTTGTAGGTGGCAGAAGCACAATAGTCTTATCGGTCCTTCTAAACTCAGTATTTTCATAATTTTTCCCCTGTTGCTGACAGAGATGGGGGCTTGTTTCCACTTTTATTGAAAGCAATGTTGGGGCCCCAAAACAAAGAATAGGAAGCAGCACCAGGCCCCAAACTTTGCCTTTGCTGAACTGCCACAGGCCTTTGCCTTTTCTTGCTTCATCCCTCTTTTCTGCTTATGCCTGTTTCCAGGCCCTTTCCCCACAGCCCCTGCTAGCTGCTTCTTCAGCCATGTTGGTGGTGAAATACTGTAGATCTGTTTTCTTTTCTCCCTATTGTTTCATAGGCTTCTTTTTTTACTCTGGCTGGCACATAATCAATCTGTCTCATGATCCTATCAGCCCTTCCAAACAAATCCCCAAGAATAACATTGTCCAGGACTGCACCAGGACCAGGTTGTGCCTATAGCTTCCTTTAAAGAGCCAGTGCATACATTGTTATGTGCTGTTAAGAATAACACTCACCTCTGCTCCTGAAATTGCTGGTGTTTCCTACAGGGCTTGAGCCATTCATTTTTAAAAGTTCCTCATCTCTTCTCCCTAGATCTGTTATTAAAAATAGTATTGGCCATATATTAGTATACTCTTTAGTATAATAAAGATATAAAACAGTTCTCAAGCCCAGTTTTTCCCTTTTTGAAGATCATCTTTAAAGGAAGAAAGAGTATTCTACCATTCCTCCAACCTTGTAGAGGCTGGGTCCTGTTTATATTAGTTACGAGGTAGGCAATATCAAAATCTGTTCACAATCCATGCCATTTAGGCTGTGTATATACTGCGAATATTAGGGAATTCTTTTATACTTTATCTAATACTGGTGGTGGCAATAATGGGAGTGTTAGTGTAGACTAGCTATTATTGTTTTTACCATCTATGTGGTATTCACCATGTTCAGAACAGGTCTGCACAGCATGAGTACACAGGCCACTGGCCGGTCAAGATTTGTCCACTGTTGCTAGCACAGTGGAGTTTTGTTAGATCAACCCTGAGAAAAATCTAAGTATAAACAAAGGCCTTATCTACGTAAGTATTTCCAGCTTTCTAAATCTTCAAAGAACATAGCCCCAAGAAATACCTGCTTGGAAGGCAGGTGTATTTTTTTTATTTGTTTATTTTTTAACTCTGACTATATTAATTACAGTAATGTAAGATCTATTGTTTAACTAAATATTAAGAAAGTAGGATTTTCTAAGCCAATGCCCATTCCTATTATTTCAAGGTCATATTTGACTCTTCAGTCTGAACTGCTACTCTGGTATCTTTGGAATTAGCAAAATTTAGGTGATGACATTTGCAGAAATATAACCAATTAGTTCTTTATTACAGTGGCTGCCCTGATTTGGCCAGCACTTTGCTTTCAGAGGTGCTGGATATTAATTTCTACTGTCTTCTTGTTCCACAATTATGTAAGCATATTTATCTAGAACTGAGATCCTGGGGTTGGATTCTGAGCTGCATTTATAAGATGCACAGAACTCATTGCCCAGGAGTGGCTCCAACAGCTTTAAATTACCTTTGCATACATTCAGTCCTGGGCTGCTCTGAGGGCTAGAGCTGCCCCAGCATAATTTATACAGCCTGGGGTAATGTCTAAGTTATGGCAGGCATCCAGGCCACAGCATTGCCTAGGAACTCCATAATCCTACATGATATGCCCCCTATCCAGCATGCTATACATATCCCCAGAATACTTTACCAGCCTTTGCAAGGGGGAGTCTTTGAAATGCAACTGATAGCTCCCTTGAACAGGGTCCATACTAGGGGAAATCCTCCCCTGCTCAGTTACAGGGTTTTTAGGGTCCTTTAACAGGATCTAACTTAATTCCGTGACAGATCCTACTACTGCCTCAGTTTCCTTCCTTCCACAGGGAGACAGAACTATCACAGTGATGTTTCCAATTACTCTCCCCACCTTGGGACCAGTTTATTACTTAAAAATAACTAAGTGAAAGCTAGATTCTCCTAGTCTCCTTCTCCAAGTTCACTAGTCCATTACATCCCTCCTCTTGAATGCCTAATTCTCTCTTGTGGGGAATGTTTCTTCTTTTTTCCTGCCCCTCACTAGAAGTAGGTTCAGCCAGACCTTACCCTCTGGCTGGTAAGGAGAGCTGCTTCTCCAGTCCTCCTTGGTACTGAGTCCACCAAAAGACACTCTACCTCCATATCAATCCCTGCCAAGCCAATTCAAGACCATACCTAATCTCCCCTGTCCACTGGAGTAGATTCTGTATTATAGGAAGCTGTGCTCCCCAGCTATCATTCAACTGATGCCTGGCCACCTGACCCAACCACCAGCCCAAAACCATCATGTGGGAAGCAAATAACTAGGCACAAACTCCCTGAACCCAAATCCCCCTACAGGATTAACCCATACTATGACAAGCCCCTTTGGGCCATCTTGACTTTTTTTTTTAGGCACTGGTATGAGTGTGAGGATTTCACTACTAGTATGTAAATGCTATATGTACAGATAGTCTTCAGATCTGAGAACAAAAACAATTGGAATAACAGTAAGTCTATATCTGGATGTAAAGGAAAGAGGATTCCCAACACCATTGACATATGTACTGCAGAGAAATCAACAATAGTGTTGAAACTCAATCTGTTTCAGACTCTCTTTATCCAGTTGTGATTACTATAATGTGAAATGTGTATAACTAACTTGGTTTTGAGTGAACAAAAGCTTTTACATGCTTTCTGACCAGCCACAGTAATCAAACAGAGCCACACCTTGGGTGTACTCAAATCTCAGGAATATTATTCCTTATAGTAACATACATCAAGTCTACATGCTTGTTATGACTTGTGACTGAACCCTCTCTTTCTCAGTTTCTATTGTCTTTTTTATAGTATCCCAAAAGTATTTGAATGTGTAGTTTAATATCTTACCATGCTGTGTTTTCACTTTCAGACACATTATGTATAGAAATATCTTGACGGGTTGTTGCCAACTGAAATGTCTCTTTCTGAAACCTCAGTCATGCCTTTTCTTGTGAAGAGGCTTAGGGGAAAGAACATTTAGATGATCTGTCATATCAAAATCCAGGTTTTGCTTAGCCTAATATCTTCAACTTTACTCTATTTTAGAAAGTAGCCCTGTTTCAGCAATTTGGTTTAGCTGAAGTGAGACTGACTACAATTAGCTGCAAGTGTAGACAGGAACAAACCAAAATAAGTGCCTCCACTTTAAAGTTTTTGAAAGCATAAGTCTCTTGTTTTTTGTCTTCACCTATTTCCCCTTGTTGGAATATTTATTGTTTATCCATTATATTGTTAAACATATCCTGAAAATGTGTATTATCCATACAAACTGAGAAAATGTACAATGTTTTTGTTTTCTTTTATATCAAAATCTTTCAGTAAATGGGGGAGCACCTGTAATAATGACTATACTGTCATGAAAACTTCAGAGTTAGGGTGGAACTGAAAGTCAATGGAGAAGTCCTGAAAAATAAGCTGTAAATAACTCACAACTTTACTACTTTCAGAATGATGGACCATCTTCGATACAAAATTCATGTGGAGGGGACCTGGTTCCAACATAGCTGTTCTGCAGCGTTGTTAAAATACAGTTCTGTCTTATGGGATTTGAGGGGTCCCTCCTATATTCTAAAAGTGTCCCTGCATCATACTCCAGACTTCCATCTGTGTTAAAAGATGGAACTCTGTGTGTGTGTGTGTGTGTGTATATATATATATATATATATATA
>ML675646.1:27782480-27845814 GCA_007922155.1 Mesoclemmys tuberculata
GACCGCTCAAGTTTCTCTGATTAAAAGGGAAAGGAAGAGGTTGAGTTGGAAGCTATGGTGAGAATTTTTTTTTGTGACCATGTCTACACTAGCACTTATGTTGGCAAAACTTTTGTCACTCAGGAGCGTGAAAAAACACATCCCCTGACCAACATAAATTTTGCCAGCATAAGCACTTGTGTGCACAGCACTGTTTTGGTGAGACTCTCTTCCACCAACATAGCAACTGCTGCTCATTGAGCTGGTTTTATGTTGACAGGAAAGCTCTGTCCTATCACTATAACATGGCTTCATGGGTACTCTTACAGCGGCATTGTAAGCTTGTATGTGTAGACATGGCTTAAAAAACCTTGGTTTCTTCTAACTCTATTTACAATATAACCTTGTAAATGATCGCCATGTACACAATTATGTTTAAACTGTTTATTTTCCTTCTTGTATAAACTTTTACTCAAAAGTTTAAAGAATATAAATGTAATGTACTTATCCAATTTTAAAAACCAAAGGAACAGAGTCCTGGGCCCAGCTGAGTTGCTCTTCATGCAGGAGCTGGTGTAGATGAAGAAGATGGCTTTAAACTACCCTTTCCATTCCTAATTCTGAGTTTAATCAGGAGCTAAATTTTTCCCTAGGGTAATCTCCTGTTTTCTTGCTGTTTTGTCATTCTGATTTGGTATTGTTTTCGCACCCACTCTGAACTGGTGTTAATTATGCCTACAAAAGGTGCAAAGCAATGGTGACTCAAATCAATACATTTCAACATCTGGACAGAAGCTGCATGTGCTGTACCCTTCAATATGTGATGCTGGGGACGTAAGCAAATTTTAAGCCTATGGGCTGGTCTACACAGAAAACTTCATCTCTTGGGTATGAAAAATCCACACCCTTGAAAGATGTAGCTAAACCGACCTAACCCCAGGTATAGACAGCCCTTAGTTGACAGAGGAATGCTTCCATTTACCTAGTTACCCCCCTCTCAGTGGATTAAGCACAACAACAGGAGAGAGGAGAACCCCTACCATCAGTGTCCTGTTTACACTAACACTACAGCTGCATTAGTGAAGCATTTCAAGTGTAGACAAGCCCTGATAATCTGTTAGGCTTAATATGGGTGGAATGTTGTTAAAATTAAATTGTTAAAATTGCAATAAAATATGTAGTGTTTGGACTTTCCTAAATGCTGTTGAGCGGATGACTGTAATAATCCCATGCTAATCTCTATATTTCTCATGTTAAGAATGATAACTGTACATTTGTGTTACGTAACTCTCACATGGCAGGGACAGATCTCATGATAATAGCTTTTGCCCACAGAAATGCCCACACCCCTTATAGAAGAGAGTAGTCACTTAATATTAATTAAAAAGCAAAGTAAACTCCTCAGTTCTTAAGACAATAGATAGAAACCATTTTACAGGACAGTGGAGAAGGGAAAGCTCCCACCCAGGGATGAGTCACACAGGATGACTTCACTGGAGAGTTACCTCATGAACCTCCCGCCCCTCATTTTTGCATCTGTAAACCCTGGGGTCAGAATGCCATGTGGCCAGCGATCAGAGTTTTGCAGTATGCTGCCTAGTGCAAAGAAACAAGGTTCTTTTTGCCAAAGGATCCTAAGAGGCAAGGACTTTGTCTGGCAGGTAGATAGAGGCCCCAGAGCTGTTAAAACCAGGATAAACTTCAGTAGCTGAACCTATGATAAGACTTTGCTGTGTTAGACAGAAGTTGCATAAAAGATAATTACCAAGGATCTGGCCCAATGGAATTATGAAGATAAGAGTTTCAAGGATTTGTCTCAACTGAGTTTCTATGCTTTTCTTTGTGGGATTTCATGTTGTAGCTCACTTTTTAAATAAAACTTTGTATTGTGGTAAAATGTATTGTCCCTTTGCTGAGTAGTAGCAGATTTTGGGGCATGTAGGTTAGTGTCTTGGAGAAATTAATGATGCAGCCAAGGTATTTTGTAGTGTTATTTATTTATAAAATGTAGACAAGTTATGTTTCCTTGAACAAGTACAGTAGTAACAAACTGCACCTGAGCAATTCCTTTCTGAAGAAACCTCGGCTAAGGCCTTGTCTTCAAAGGAAAGTCTTTTTCAGAATGTTTATTCTCTACAGTTAATGAGGAATAACTATAGCAAAAGAGTACAGCCACACACTTTGTTTATGCTGGCTTATATTACTTCTCTTGTTAATTATTACATCCATACAGCTCTGCTGTTTTCAAACAACTCAGCAGGCCACACAGTGTAATATTCTGCAGCTAGGCTCTGTGCTCTCGCGGATTCTCCGTTTTGAGATAATCCTGCTAGAACCTACTGGCATTCTCGGATTTGGGGTCAAACTCAGCAACTTCCACGATTCTGCTCCTGGCATTGCATATTTCATTTGTTTCTTGCAAGCCACTGTTATTTCTGAACTGCAGTTCATAGAGAGAAAACTGCTGAGTGCTGCAATCCTGACAGTCATTAATACAAACAGACTGCTAGACATGTATTGACAGTCATGCAGACAGATAGCCACAGCGGTGCCATTGCAATATGGGTAGAGCAGGAGAGTGAAATGGAGCTGTTACTTCTGCAGGACATTTTCCTGGAATGGCTTCACTTTACTTATACATCTGGGATTGGCCAATAAGCACTCACTAGTGAGAAAGGTCAGTGAGGCAGACCTGGAATGTGACTGCAGAACTTCAGTTTGACAAAAGCCTAGGCCACTTTCCTAGAAATCTGAGCAGAAGTCAACTTAAAGCTACAGCTAGAACCCTTTGTTCTTTACCCTAAGATGATCCCTAGAATAAAGAATAAATGTTTGTAGCCTTGATGAAATATGTGGGGGGAGTGCCTACACTAGTCTTTTCAAATGTGTTAATCAATTGGCAATGAATTATCTTACAGTTCAAAAGTCTAGTGAAGAGATACCCTCTGTCTCACTATTTTCTAGGGCTTGGTCTACACTTTAGGCTATGTGTACACTTAAAACACTACAGGGACACTGTAGTGTGCCAGTGTAGACGCTTACTGCAGTGATAGAAGGGGTTCTCTCATCATTGTAGTAAATCTACAACCCCAAGAGGGTTCTGTGGTTCTGCCTGGGACCTCAGGAGGGGACGAGATTCCAAAGACCTGCTAGAAAGGTGACCTGCAACACCTACCAGGGTGTGGGATTGGATTTGCGTGTGTGCTCCCCTTGTAGCTCCTACAGGGGGTGCTCTACCCTAGGTTGGTTTGTAACAGGCATTAACTTTCCTTTTCATCTGTTCCGCAAAACAAAGGAACTTCAGAAAAGGTTTGACTGACCATTCAGACAAAGGAGAGTGCTTTCACTCATACAGTCCCCGTAACTACTGTCTGGGCATGGTAGTGCATGGGGTAACTTTAATTCTTTCTCTCTTTGGTGAGTTTGATCCTGAGTCCTTACACAATGATGACTTACAACCTTCACGACAGTAGGAACTTTGGTCATAACAATAGATACAGTAGAGTTTGTCTGTCTATATAAAAGATAAATTATCAGTTTATCTAAATGCCCATTTACTAACACAGATTTTCATGCCTACGTTGCTTTTCTTTCAGAGATTCATTTATTATATTTAAGTGAATAAAAGCTTTCATTTAGCTGGGCTGTCTGTGTATCCTCTTTACATGTATACAAATTTCATTATAATTATTTTTCAGAAGACTAGGATTTAAAATGTAAGAGGCAAAACAAAATCACAGGGAACAAAGAAACTGAGCCTAGTAATGATTTGGTTTCTCTTAAATCACAGAGATGATTCTGAGCTGGTCTCTATCAGAACACACTATCAAATAACATAATATCTAATTTGGATACACCATTCAGACACAAATAAATATAAAAAAATCTCTAAATCTAATTTACTACTCACAGCATAACTATAATTGCTTTGGCCAAATCACTATCAAACAGTAGCTTACGGTTCTACAACAGTGATGATACAAAATCTTGTCAGACTAAAATCTCTGAGCATAGTAATATTGTATATTATAATACCACAGTATAGATTAGCAATTTCTGAAATGCTCCTGATCCCAAATTACGTGCTTTTATTCAGTTCAATAAAGATTTATATAGAAACAGAAATACTAAGAAGTTAAAGTTTTAACATCACTAGTGTATAGATGCATCAAAGGTACATATTGTGCAAAAGTTTATATAATAGCTAAAAGAAAACAAATCACGAAACTCCTCCCCTTCACCGAATTCTGACCTTTTCTATCTACCTTGCTTGTTTCTATGGTGTTGATGTAAGGGAAGGGTTGAGTGTGACTCTGCATTCAGCTATTCAGAAAATTGCAGTCACTCTATTAATACTTTATTGCATCTTTTATGTAAAAGATCCCAGAGTGCTTTACAGAAAGTGTGTACAGGAATTAATTAATCTATAATTGAAATGCAGCTACCTCTTGGGAAGAAACAGAGCAGCTATTCATTCTATTGCAGAAACATACTTAACTGTTACTTTGGAGAGAAGTGAAGACTATCATATCCAGTTGAAACCAAACTGAAAATGTAAGTAGACAGATTCCAAATATCTGATTTGGAATTTAGCCAGAACATTGACATGGCCTGCAGAATGTGGGGCTTTTCAGATAAAAATTAATGTGATATACAAGTAGCTCAGATTTACCGAGTTTTAAGAAGATATTAAAAACCAACAGATGATTACATTGCTCTAACAAACTCAAGCCTTTAAATCTTGAGGTTAGATATTCCATGAAGGGGATCAATTATTTCCTAAGAATGCTCTCTAATCTTTACTGTTTATGCAGGATCCTGGTAAGAAACCTCAGATAACTCATTGCAAAACTCTTACATTCCTAACATAAAGGTCTGTGCATGATGGGAGACTAATAGATGAAGACAAAATCTGTAAGATATTTTATTTTCAATCATTATTGTAAGTGTTATAAAGGATGTGTTATGCAGGGCCCTGGGACATGCTTTCTTTCTTGCTCATAGATTCATAGGGCCAGACTCTCAGCTGGTATAAATTGGTGTGGCTCTATTGAAATCAATTAATCATGCAGATTTACACTAATTGAGAAGTTGGTCCATAGATTTTTTAAGGCCAGAAGTGTCCATTTTTATCATCTAATTTTAGCAACTGCATAAAATAGGGCACAGAATGTTATCTAGAGATTCCTGCATCTAGCTCAAGAAATTGTGGTTGAACTCGAGTGTATATTTCACAAAGACATTTAGTCTTAATTTAACAACTCCACATAATGAAGAATTTACCTCATCCCTCAGTAATCTGATCCCATGCTTAATTACTGTCAGTGTTAAAAATTTACATCATCTCCAGTTCGAACTTTGCTGACTTCAACTGCCCCTTGGATCTTGTTATGCCTATGTCTGTTAGCTTAAGGAGCTCGTTAATATCCAATATCTTCTCTCTTTGTAGGTTGTGACCATCAATTCTTAACCTTCTCTTCACTAAACTAAATAGATTAATCTCTTTTAGTCTCTCACAGTTGGTGTGTTTTCCAAACTGCAAAAATTCCTTGTACCTCTTTTTTTGATCCTTCTCCAATTCGTCAACATCTTTTTAAAAATGTAGACATTATCCTTGGACACAAAATTGCATTAGTGGTCTCATGAATGCCATATACAAAAATAATTAGAGTCATAGCGTTAAGGCCAGAAGGAACACCAGATCATATTGTCTGATTTCCTGTACATCACAGGCCACCAACACCACTCAGCACCCACACGCTAAACTCAAAAAGTCAATCTTCCACTCTTGTTTGGGATCATGTTAGACCTTTTAGCCACAGCTTCACCTTGAGAACTGATGTTCAACAGCTTATCAACAATGATCTCTAAGTCCTTTTCAGAGTCACTGATTTCCTGGATACAGTCCCCCGCTTTTGTAAGTATGCTTGTGTTCTTTGTTCTTATACAATTTACCTTACTTTTTTATTGTATTTAGAAGCATGTTGGTTGACTGAATCCATCTTACCAAATGATCCAACTTGCTCTGTATCCGTGATCCTATTCTTGACATTATTTCCCCCCCCCAATCTTTGTATCATCTATAAACTTTATCAGCAATGATTTTGTATTTTTTCCAGTTCATTGATAAACATATTGAATAGCTTTCTCTGCCTCCATTTAAAAAATATTAACTGTTGTTTTTCTTTTTCTTTTTTTTTTTTTTTTTTTGCTTTATGCACCCATGTCTCTTTAAATCTTTGAAAAACATGCTTGACACTTATCATTTGTCCCATCAGATAATAAGTAGGCATTAAGGCATTGAGTTTTGGGATGGTATCTAATGGGATAATTGTAGAATTTGTAAAGGGTCCTATCTTATTCAGTATCTTCACTAATTACAAAGAAGAAAAGTCAGAAGCATATAAATTAAATTTGCAGATGATTCTAAATTAGGAGACATGGCAAACACCAGGGAAGATGTATCATAGGAATAGTAAAGAAAAGGAGCTAGTGAGAGTAAAAAAAATGGGCAGAAAGTAGCAATGAGATTCAACATGGAAAAATGTAACCTAATACAATGAGAAAAAAATAATCTGAAACTTAAATATTCAGTGAGAGATACTTAGGCCATGTCTACACTACAAACATTGGTCAATGCAAGTTACATCAGCATCAAGTCACCCCAGTGAGTGGCTCCTTATGCTCACACTATGTGTACTCACAAGATGTGCCTGTGCCAGGCACACAATGGATAGGTATCTCAGACATTGTCGAGTGCATTGTCTTTTGCGTGGTGGGGCAGGGATGACTGGGAGAGAGAGATCAAGTTCCCATCCTGCACCTTTCTTCATTCCATAATGCCATGCCTATCCCATAATTTTTATGCCTTTTTGTTCAAATCCCACAAACCCGCATGACACTTGTCTGTCATCTTTGACAGAAGCATGGAGCCCACACAGCTCTGCACTATTGTGATGAGTGTTGCAAACACAGGAAGCACAATCCCCTGATGTTTGCAGAGCTGCAAGACCCACAGCGGTGGGGAACACGACACTTTTGTGGAGGGACAAGATGGATGATGTAATATCTTTTATTGGACCAACTTCTGTCAGTGAGAGAGACAAGCTTTCAAGCTTATACAGAGCTTTGGGAGGACAGATAGCTGAGGGACATAGTAAAAAACAATTCTAGGTTGGTGGTGGTGTTCATGGAGCAGCTGCCCATGGTGGAGTGCTGCTTCTGGGCCTGAGAAATTAGCACTCACTGATGGGATTGCATTGTAATACAGCTTTGGGATGATGAGCAGTGGCTGCAGACCTTTTGGATGCAAAAGGCCACATTCCTGAGTCTATGGGCTGAGTTTGCCACAGCCCTCCAGCATAGGGACACCAGAATGAGAGCTGCACTGGAAGCTGAGACGTGAGTGGCAATTGAATCATGAAAGCTTGCAATGCTAGCAATGCTGCTACCAGTCAGTAGGAAATCATTTTGAAATTGGAAACTCCCCAGTGGGTTCTATTGTCATGCAAGTGTGCAGGGCCATTAATCATCTCTTGCTGTGTAGGATTGTGACTTGGTAAAGTGCAGGACATAGTGGACGGGTTGGCAGCAATAGGGTTCCCAAACTACAGAGGGGCAATAGACGGCAGACATATCCCTATTTTGGTCCCAGCCCATCTGGCCACAGAGTATATCAACAGAAAATGTTTCTATAGTTATACAGACACTGACAGATGACTGGAGACACTTTACCAATATCAGTGTTGGTTGGTCAGGGAAGGTATTTTTAAGAACACAGGATTGTTTGGCCAGTCTGCTTTCATGTACCTTTTTTCCACAGGATCCCTACTTCAGTTAGTGCATGGGATGGATTCACATTGGGTCAGACTTAAGGTTGCCTGGGTAACCATGTAACTGGCATTTCCTAGCTTTTGAAAACATGACTTTATAACCTAAATAATGTTCTTCTAATATAGCTGGATACATGTTGTTTGCCTCACTATGGATATATATAAAGAAGGGGAAATGATACATCCACAAATATTTGAAAGATGAAAAGGTAAAGGATTGCCTTAGGATTTTGCTTTCAGTATGAAGAAACTGAGTTTTTTTAGTGGGTAAAAGAGAATTGCAAAAGAGTACTAGGTTGAGTTACTACTCCGCAAAAAAAAATGCTTATCCGTTAAGACCATGAAAGCACTACCCAGAAGGAGTAGGGAAGCTGTTTAACATCTGATGCATGTGGAGTTCTACCTCCAGTAACCTCTCCCCAGTGTGTTACCAGAAATGTGGTTAAATAAATACTTTGAGGAAAATCTTGTAACTGAACTAGACATACCAGAGTTTTCTTTTAGATCAGTTAAGTCAGCCTGCTTCACAGAGTGGCTGACCAGAGCCATATTTTTAAAAGGATGATTGGATCTGTAAGAAGGAGAAAATCTGAGAGCTATATTGCACCCCAAGATTCACTGCCATTTAGGGGCATAAGACCTTCTCCAACATCTCAGTGTGTCTCCCTGCACTTGTTGGGACTGGGCATGTAGAAGTAAAAAAGTACTGTACTGTGGTCCTGTTCCTCCTCCACTCCCCCTAAGTAGGTGAGAGAGGTGGGAAGAGGGTACAGCCTGTGTTCCCCATACCCTCCATCCCCCAATGTGTTGGCCAGCAGCTGAGGAGGCATGGCAGAATGGTTGCATAGACTGCTACTGGTGGGGGTCTATAGCAGATGATTACCTCCCTAAAGCAAGAGGCTTTGATACCTGGGAAGGGGAGGACATGTGACTTTGATGGACGGCTAAGCCTTGTTTTGAATTTGGGGCTTTGATACCCGGAAAGGGACGGACATGTGTGACTTTGATGGAGGGCAAAGCCTACCTTCACCTCTTTGAGAGCATCTTGCCTTGCTGAGGGCCAGGAGGAGAAGGCAGGTCATCCAGCAAGAGGTGAAAAGGAGGTGTCAGACCTGAAATCAGCTAATCTCCAGAGCAACCAGGAGGAGATGCACTAGCAGTGAGCAGTCCTCATGACAAGGTGTTGCTCTTATGTAGGGCAGCTTGGAAAATTGCAGTGGAGTCCTCTGTAAAGACCAGCTGGAACCTTACCTTACCTTTAATTAAAGACCAAATTCACAAATAAGAAACAAGAATTAAGACTATAGAATCAAGTCAACCAATATTTTACAGTGGATGAATATCATAAACACAAGCTAAGTAAAAAAGTGTTTCTTAAAAAAAATGCAAAAATGAACTTCAAACAATAAAGATGTGTATTAAATTACTAACTCAGATGGGGAAACAGCCATGCACAATTAGCCAAAGTATCCATGATGAAAATTTGGCAGTCTTCAAATAGCATTAGGTAAAAGGGCTTGCTTGAAAATTTGAAATACCTGATGAAAAGGTTTTCCCAAGGTTATAATCTACAGAGGATTCTTGAACAAGAAATACAATAATGCTAGCAAATGTGCACCAACCAAGCATTTTAACATTTCATCTGTAAATGAAAATCCTGAACCTAAGGAAAACAGCAATTAACAGAGGAAGTAGACTCGAAAGGATATGTGTATGTGTGCACAAAGGAAGCCATTTTTTATTGGCTGACTGAATTTGAACTGTGTAGTCTTTGTAGACTTTAAAACAATGGGAACACAGATGCAGGCTGTTGTATGGATTTGCCAACAATTAGCCATTAATGAGGTTTTTGTTTTCATAACTACATTCAAACCTTTTCCTCTGAACAGAACAACTTTAGAATATCCTGAGTATCCTACTATCTGAAGCCTGCTATACTGAATTTATTAAAACAGATGTCAGTAATTTAATTGATGGCTACTTCATTTTAAAACATCTGGTGTATCTCAAATTTCTTTTAAATTCTGAATTTGAATTAGATGCCTGTGTT
Source organism: Mesoclemmys tuberculata (assembly GCA_007922155.1). Classification (NCBI taxonomy): domain Eukaryota; kingdom Metazoa; phylum Chordata; order Testudines; family Chelidae; genus Mesoclemmys; species Mesoclemmys tuberculata. Next base: position 27,792,342 of record ML675646.1, read on the forward strand.
TCAGTGTAAGGAGCGCCAGTCACTTTGAAAACATAACTGATTCCACTAACTGTATTTTCCTACTATTAAGTCCACTACGTGATTATTGTCAGTGAAATAATGGATATAAAGCTCTTATTTTAAAAAAGTAGGAATACAAATTAGAACCAGCATTATTTGCTCCAGTAACATAGATTTTTCTTCAAAGAGATGGTGTGAAGAGAAGAGTAGAATGATGCAGAAAGCAGATCCAGCTGGGCCTTTTGATATAGGAAGAGAACATCCTAGCAGGTAAAATGTTGACTATTGCTAAAGTCTGGTTTATTTTAAAAGGTGCAGATCTTGTACATGAATTAGCAGGGCTACACTTCAGAGTAGGTCCATCAGTGATTGTATTATTGCAGAAGTGTTCACGGAGAGTCCCTGGGCCTTAAAATGAAAGACACTTTAAATTCTGCACAACTCTCCACAGCTTCATGGCTTCACAATCATATGTTGTTTCCAGACTTACTTCTTTCTTTACGAGAAGGTCCTGCTACAAAACCATTACTTAGAAGCTCAGCTTAGAGTTTTTCTTTACCTTCAGTTTAATCAGAACTGCCTTCCTTAAGGTGTGTAATAAGTAATAATATTTAGTACATGTAGCATACTTTTCATCCATAGATCTCAAAGCCCCAAATGTTTAAAGATATTTGAGCTTTGTTGTGCTCAACATTGCAATGTCTAATTGATTTAGGAGCCTAGGTCTCATTTTCAAAAGGGATTTAGGCACTTAGGAACCCAAATATCATAGACTGTCAATGGGATTTAGGCTATGACATGCCTAAATATCTTTTGAAAATGAGACACAGATTCCTAAATCAGTTAGGCATTGCAATGCAGAGCATAGCACAGTCTAAACACCTTTAAAAATATGGGCCAAAGTGCTTTACAAAGGTGGGTAAGGAACAGAGGTTAAGGCTTCAATCCTACTGCAACTGGCATTGTCTGGGCAGATCCCTGTGTCACTGTGCCTGATGAGAGAGCCAATTTCAGATTACACTGACAAAAACTGGGCAGACACTCCCACAATGGTGGTTTATTCTATAATCTGATTTAACCAAATCAGCAACAAATGTGTTTTCGTGGATCGCTATACTTGTTTAAAATAAAGCCACAGGCAGTCTCCTTAGACCTTCCAACCAATATTACCACCCAGATTGCATCTGAGGACGTGAGCTGCAGCCCACAAAAGCTTATGCCTGCAGAAATTAAATTTGTTAGTCTTTAAAGTGCTACAGGACTCTCATTGTATCTCTTTGCTGTATACAGACTAACACAGCTATGCCTCTGGAACTTTTCACATTATAACAAGATAACAATACTCAGCAGATAGAAACTTTTCCAATGATACCACAAAGGCATACTTTGTACAAGATTTATCACAATTTTGTAATAGTGACCCTGTTAGTGTAGATGGTCACCTTCTCTTTAGACTGCATCACACCCTGTATCCGTGTGGAGCTCTACTGAAGTCAGTTGCAAGATTGGGGCCTGAATAACTTGAGCAAGGTTACACAGCCAATCAATTGCAGACCTGGAAACCCAGGTCTCTGGACATCCAGTCTACTTAACTGAAGGTGACCAGATAGCAAGTGTGAAAAATTGGGATGGTGTGGGATAATATGTACCTCTATAAGACAAAGCCCCAAATTATCAGGACTGTCCCTATAAAATCAGGACATCTGGTCACCCTAACTTAACCTCACTGTAATACAACTGAGAGATCATATTTAAGAAATAAGCATAACAAGGCAGAGCAAATCTAATTTTTAATCCTGGTGGGTCAATTCTTGATTCCACTTGAAGTCCCATTAATTACAATGGAACCAGGATTTGTCACAAGTTTGTAAGGTGTGTTATCCTGTGCTGGATGGAGACAAAGCCCACGTGTGCTTTCCAAAGAATTGACATCAGAGCCATTGTGGTGCTGGGCTTTTACTGCAGGTTCATAAAGAAGTTCTTGCACATCATACATGCATTTATGGAGCTCACCCAGTGATACCCCCCACAAATAAGAAGGGGAACATACCCCTTAATCAATACTTTAATGTGAGTACAGCTTTTGGAAAGCAGTGGACTGCCAAGTGTGAAGAAGTTTTCCAAAAAATCATTCAGCAACTCACTCAAGTGCCTGTCTTGTTGTATACCGATCCTACCCAATTGTATGAGCGCCATATTGATTCAAGCCATGCTGGGTTATGAGTCATCCTTGCTCAACAACATGAGGGAAAACTCCAACCAGCTTTCCAAACTGAGGCCTTATGTCACCTGAGAAAAACTACCCTGCTCATCAAGTGGAGTTCCTTGCATTAAAGTGGGCCGTGACTAAGCGGTTCCATGACTACCTCTATGGGGCCAAGTTTATTGTAAAGACTGATAATCCTTTGACGTACATCAAGACAACAGAGAAGTTATATGTAGTGGGGCAATTGTGGTTAGTTGCACTCTCTGTCTATGATTTCACCCTGCAGTACTGGCCAGGGCAAACAAACATGGATGCTGGTGACTTGTCTCCTTAGCCTCACACTGAGGACTTATCACTCAATGCTCAGATGGATGTGGGACCCCTGAATTGAGAGCTTTATGCCAGTAGATATCCATTGTGGAGGATAAATCCATAGCCAACAGAGAATGAGTGGATGACTATCTTGGGGCACCACCACTGGAAGCCATACCCCCCGTCTACTCAAGTTTTACTAGAGTATGGGACTCTCAGCTGTCCAGGCTGAGGGATTGAGAGGTTGGAGCATGCCCAGCAAGATGATCTACAGATGAAGAATGGCCTTTACATGTTGAAAAGGGGAAAGTGCCCAAGACTCTGGCTGAGTCATCCAGAGGAGGCCCTTTTGCTAAAGGAATGGGACTTCCTATTGGTTTGGGATGGGAAACTTTACTGAGGGCAGAAGATCCCCAAAGGCCTCACCCAAAGCAGTTGGGCTACTACAGAAGTATAAGCAAGGGGAGTTGGAATCCTGTCATGATCGAATGGGGCACCTGGAACTAGAGCGGTTGGAGTCCCTGGTTAAAGTGAGACTGTACTGGCCCAGGATGTGGGGTGACCTTGCTTACCACATACACTCCTGCACCAGATGTATCCAGCAAAACACTTTGCCTAAGCAGGCAGCTCCTCTTGTCAACATTACAAGTTTGGCACCAATGGATTTTATCTTTATGGACTTTCTGTCATTAGAACCTAACTGTTGGGGTAATGTGAATATTTTAGTGGTGACTGACCATTTCACTTGTTATGCCCAAGCTTACCTCACCAAAGATCAGAAAGATTCCATGGTTGCCAAGATCCTGTGGGAGAATTTCTCCATTCACTATGGGCTGCCCAGAAGACTACACTCAGATCAAGGGCAGGATTGTGAGAGTCAATTATTAAAGACTGAAAGATCTTGGACCAAAAAGTCATGTGCCGTCCCTTACCATCCACAAGGGGATCCACTGCCTGAATGATTCAACAGCACATTGCTCAACACACTGGGAACCCCGCAAACTCATCAGAAGAGGTACTGAAGGTAGCATGTGGATCACATGCTGCTACATGCCTATAACTTCAGTTGGCACAATGCAACCAAACTTGCTGATGTTTGACCAGCAACCAGACTTCTCAACCAATCTCTGTTTCAGAATGTCTTTAGATGGGGCATGTGGAGCTGTCTGGTGTACAAGGGATCATTTATAATATTATTTAATATCAAGATTGCAAAATTACAATAATTTGTGTATGAGATATGCAATGTCAGGCACTGTTGGAAATGTTATAATTCACTAAAATTGATAACCATATATTTATATGTATCAGTGTTATATTATAAGTTATAAATATGCATGAGACATTGGTATTTTATCTTGTGCTATTTCATCTTGTGCTGTGTTTCTGCATGACACCCCAGACTGGATGGCAGCAGCACTAAGCCTGATTACTGGGAACTCTATGGTACTATGAATCTAGTGAAATAACCCAGAGGCTACACCTTATGAGTCACCAGGACATATAAGAACATGCCTAAGAACAGGAGACTCTAAGGCTTTTCCATGACACCAGAATCATCTGTAACCCATGAGACAAGTATTGTTCCCTGATGAAGATGATTCCATGGTTTCTGAGCCTCACAATCCCAATGACGGAGATCCATCCCTGTCTGTGGAAACCCAGCTCCTTGGAAAGTGAGGATGAAATGAGATGCAACAGATATATTGTTTGGGTGGCCCCCAACATACTGGATCCTCTTGTTGGACAAAAGTATGTTGAAGGGGGGAAAACCCCCAATGAGTGTCCAACCCACTGGCTGAAGCTGGGGGAAGACCAAGAGCCTGATAAGGAAGCAACAGCATGGGAAGAGAACACTATATCCCAAATGGCCACTCTACATCCAGACAAAGACTCATCTTCTTGCCTCCATGTTTAGTGGTGGCAACTCAGCTGACACCCAACAGCCAGCCTAGATGTACCTCCAGGGAAAGGTAGCCCAGGTGTGCGCTGATGTATGATCGATTGGGGGAATCTTGTGACCAACAGATCTCTGGGGTACCATATGGGAAACCTCTAGGGGCCAGTGGGTTGGACACGGGAGATGCTCCTGACCAATGTGGTTCCTGGATATCTAGGTGGGAATCCATAGCTTAGAGTTGTCTATCTTGTTGGGGACAGCAAAGACTATTTTGTGGGTGGGTTGGGGAGAGTGTAACCCCTTGTGGTTTAGAGAGCACATCCTCTTTAAAACCTCGTCCTAAAGCAGACATGATAGTTGTTCCAGGGAGCTAGGGGTTCAAGAGAGAGGGAGTGATAGGAGTGAGTGTGGCCCTCACATAGCAAATCAGCTGAGAGACACTCCAAAAGTCAGGAGAGACTGAGCGCCAACCAGGGAGGTCCCAGGACTGGAGGCATGAGGAACACTGTACCAGGAAGGATATCACCTGAGGACAAACCAAACCCAGCCCCAATGTCACCATCGCTCAGAATTGTATGGGTCTGTGAGTACCGGGGGTTGTGACTTTGTGCTGTGAACTAAGGAGGGAGGTTGTTGCTTTGTGTGGGTATGCAGAGAGTGGCAGAAGAGGGTGCCAGAAGGATTTGTTGGAGCAAGTTTACTGGCACCAAAGACAACCAGGCGCACACAAGACTCACTGCTGGACTGGAACTCTACCCAGGATTTTTGTGCTCTGAATCTAGATGCTCTTTTATATTGTGGTACCTTTGGGCCCGTGAGTCCTTATGTTGGATATAACCCTGCTTTTCTGCTCCCCTGTCTCTTCCCCCTGTTGTTTTCCTCCACTCGTCTGCCTGTAACTAAATATTTCCCTTGCATATATTCATTGTTCTAATCCAGTGTGTATGTATTTACTTGTGGAGTTTGGAACAGATACTCCTGGGGTGGAAGGGAGGTTCCCTACTGCATTCCTGCACATGCTTTGGCCAGAGCTGCCCTGTTGAGCGGACTCCATCTTGCCCAAGACAGTGCTGTAGTTACACTGAATAGGGGAGGTGACCCACTAGGGAGCTGTAGCCAGAGATGGCCTGTAAGAGCCTCAGAATTTATGGATTGCGAGGCCAAAGCCTAGTGTGCAGTGAAGCAGAAAATTTGAACATGACTGCCTAGATACTATTGGGACAGATGCATTAGAAATACCACAGAGAGGCAGATATGACTAGAATTGGAAGAATAATTAGCATGAGTAATGTACTTGGATTCTTTGCCATCAACTAGTCTATAACCATTTTCATCATGCAGCCGCCTCTGTACTTCTGTGATAGCATTTTGGGACTATCTTTGACCAATCAGATACATTCTTTATTAGTAACTTTTTCCCTTGTTTGACCAGCTCTAGATGGGACTAGGCCTTCTGCGCATGTTGGTAAAGGGAAGGGAAATGAGGGAATAAGGTGCCCGGAAGACTAAACTCTCGGGGAGGGCTCCCAGCATCCTAACTCCAGTTCTGGCCCCTGGAACTCGGGAGAGGGGCGCCGGGCCCACAGCATTGCACCTGGAGGCTTTGGCCCTGGGGGGATGACCGAGGGAGGGATCGTCCCAGCCAAGCAGCCGCTGCCCGGCGTGCGGGGGCCGTCGGTGGGGCGGGGAGGGGCGGCTACCTCAGCCCCTCCGCGCTGGGCCCGTCGAGTGGGGGCTGAGGTATTTCCATTTCAGCCGCTCTCCGGGCCGGGGCCGCAAACTTCCCCTTTAAGATGAGGAGGCGGCGGCGCGGGCGGTGTGTGTCGGCAGAGGAGCTGGCCGGCCGCCCTTAAGGCACCGCGCCGCCTGGCTGCCGCGGTGGCCGCCGTGCAGTCGGCGCGGAGCGGAGCTGTGGCTACCGGGCAGCGAGGACGGAGCCGCCACCTGCGGTTTCCCGCCCTGCGGGCCGCAGCGGCCCCCGCCCCAGCCCGTTCTCCCGGCGCCGCGGTGCGAGCGGGGGGGGCCGGGCGGCGGGGAAGCGCTGCCTCCGCTCCGCCTCTGAGCGCAGCCCGCTGCGGGGATATGCCATTGCCATGGCCAGGCGGCTCTTCCCGCGGGCCTGGCTCAGGAAACCCTTCTACGCTCAGGTAGGGCGGCCGCGTGCCCTGCCGCCCGCCGGCGCTGGGCTGGCCTGAGGCGGGGGCGAGGCAGGGGGCCGGCCGGAGGTGTGGGGCGCTCACGGGCCGGGCAGCGCTACCAGGCCAGGCGCGCTTCGCGGGGTAGCCGCCGGGAGGCGAGGGGAGGGGGAGGGACGTGCCCAAGTCCCCCAGCTGCCGTCGGGCCGGGCCGGGCCGGGCCCCTTCCCGGGCCCGCTTGGAAATGCGGGGCTGTGGCTGGGATTGCGGGCGGCGGGGCTGCCTCCGTGGCCGCCGGAGTAGGAGCCTGTGGCGGCCGGCGCTGCGCCTGAGGTGTGCGCGCTGGCGTGCCCGTGGCGGGTGAATGCAGGTGTGTGCCACACCGCGTCGGCTTGTTCCCCTCTTCCTTCGGGGACTCGCCCGTGTGCGTTGTTGGCTGGTCTCGTTTGTCCGTCCTCAGGCCGCCTGTCGCGCAGGTTTAGGTCTTCAGTCACCCCCCGTCGCCAGACGCGTTCAGCACTGCGGTGTTGACGATCGCGCAGTGTGTAATGCCAGCTCAGTTGACAGGGATTAGTGGAAACCAGAGAAAGGGGCCAGCATGTGGAGTAACGTGTGTAACAGGTTCCAAGCTGCCATTCCAGTGGCTAGCGACACCCATCGCATTGCCAGTGGCTTTGAACCACCGCTGTATGGATGTTAAATCTTTTTTTAACACTGCAGACGTCCGTTCCATTGAGAAGAAAATGACAGGGTTTGATGACCGTTTTAGACTAAATGTAATTCTTTATATGGGCATCAAGATGTCTCAAAAATGAACTATCTGCCTGAAAAGCCTACCATTTTAAAGGGATCTGTATTTTGTTGGGAAGGTCTGAATCTTGTATGTACAACAGATGCTTCGTCCTATGTGGGTGCACGGTGCATGTCTGTGTATGTGTGTACTTATGCATGTAATGTAGGCAACATAAATGTATATTACGAATATATATTACATAAACTGTGCGTACATTTCCCCAATCTGTAAAGTGAGGTTAATAGCTATCTTTGTAAAGCAACTCAAGATCTTTTGATAGAAAATTTTCTCTGCCTTGCGACATGGAGTCGCACACTGAAATCTTCAGGCTAAATATGAACTCTAGGAGTGTTTTTAGGATGGGAAGAGGAAATTCCTTTTATCTGCTTCATGTTTACATTTTAATTTCAGTGTGTGTCCATTGCTCTTTCTATTTTGATTAACTTTCTCTGTACACTTACTATGTCTCCTTTTTCCTCATTCTTAAATCTAGTAGTCCTAAACCATTTTATTAATCTTTTCATACGGAAGTATTTTCAGGTCTCCTGTCATTTGAATTGCCTTTTTCTAAATTTTTTTAGCGCATGGTGATTAAAACAGATCATAGCATTTGGAGTAAAAGAGATAGTATTGATTTCTGTAATGATGCTGTTGTTTGGTCTACAATATTGTCAATAACATTTGCATCTAGAATGGGAAGGGTTATCCTTAAACTATTTATTTAGTTATGCACTTATACAAAATTTTATCTGTTGAAGTAGATGTTTATGAAATGCATTTAAGAATAAAATCAGACATACATACAGGCTTTATAGCTAGGACCCTCCAAACTAATTGCCTCCTCTACCCTAATATAACTGACTCTAATTGCCATAAAATCTTTGCTTTACTTTCACATTCTCCCCCATCCCTCCCCACACACAAAGAAACAAGGAAAAGAAATAGTCATTGTGACTTTGGACTGATGCCTGTGAAAGACTGTTTTATGGCTTTGTTTTGAAAGGGTTGATGAGATGGCCGTTTTGAGTGTGAATTTATTTTGCTATGTTATATGTGCCTTCTGCCACTCAATCGTGTAGAATTGGCAGGAGGTTGTCAATATATCTGCTTTACTTGCCACTATGTGATGATGTTCTCACATTTATATAGCTTTCTTCTGAAGATCCCAAAGGGCTCAACAGACTTTTATATAATGGGTTCTTTTAAACCATTATTGAAATGTAGTTATGTCTGGGATGGCAATTGGAAGACTGAACAACACAACAATACAACACAGCAGTGCTGGACAAAAATAAAATATTATTGTAAAGAGGGATAAGTGTTGCATAATTCAGTGGTTCCCAACTTCATTGGTTCATGTACTACCTTCTTAAAAAATTGGTGTGAATTGAATTGGTAAACATCTAGCTCCTGTAGCACAGGTTGGGCCCCCCCAAGGTTGGTAAAAGCTGGGATGCAAGGCTAAACACCTGGCTCTTGTTTAAAGTGCCATGACAGAAGCAAGGCTCTACTGGTGGTTTAACAGTGTGGTGGTGATAGGTGTAAAACACATAGACATTAGGCCAAACTTTCTGTTATTATCTGGACATTTTGTGCTCCTCATGCTGTACAAAGGGGTTGAAATCTGGCTGTAACTGGCGGATTGATAAAACCCCTGGCCAAGGAGGGTGGAGTGAGTTGTTCACTTAGCTGGTGTAAAGTCATTAGAGCAACCCAACCCTGGCATAGGTGCTGTGGGATTAAGTATGGCTCTACACTGTTTCTCCACTGGGATTTATTCCCCTATGGATTATAGAGCAGCCCTTGGCTATAGTACTTTACACTGGTGTTGGAACAGCACAGGCCAGCCCTCAGAATCTGGGACCCATATTGTTTGGCTTCAGAAGAGAAGCTGGCTTACTGACTTATTTACTTAATTTTTAAAAAAAATTGACTAGCAGTTGAGCAGTAAATCCCAAAGTGTGGGGTATACTCTTCCTGGGGGAGGCACTAATAACTAGCCAGAAGGACCCAGACAAACCTCTCAGTTGTTGTCTCTTACCTTTTTTTTTTTTTTTTTTTTTTTTTAAAGTCTCTATTGTTATGGTTGTGAAGCAAAATTTGACCTGTGCATTATAGACTGTGTATCTGATGAAGCAATGTCTGACTGAGTTTGCAGAAAGCCTGAAACAATGGCTTTGAAGTATAAAGTGCTCTGTTCATTTCAGTAGGTGCTAATTCAAGCCAGGAAATAATTTAAATGTTAACACCGTTAAATATTTCACTGCTCATCAAACACAGGTGGATGTGTGTGATTCTCTTTAATTTGAAGTCAGAGGCTTTCAAAAATTTGGGGAAATGCTAGTCTGGTTTTTCCTAAGAGCAGCCAGTTTACCAGCCAATCTTTTAACTAGAATAACTGTATTGTGAGGCTGAAGACATTGATAAACTAAGAGGTTCATGTATGGCAACAGTAGTGTAGAGAAGAGCTTTGCACGCTTGGAAGTTTCATCAGCCACCAAGAGAAATACTTGCTAAATCTTCAGTCATATCATATCAATATTGTGTGAGGAAGAATGTTGCTTGCTGTCTTTAAAGATTTCAAGTACAAGCAATCAGAAAAGTCATTGGTAGCAGAAAATTACTATATCATCTGATTTCCCTCCATTTTTAATTCTTGATTTCTTTTCAATCTTCTTTACTTATGAGAGAACATCCTGTTTTCTGTCTTTCACTGTAGTACAATGTCCATCTCTTGCTCTAGTCCCCAAATTGTGATTATTCAAGATATAAATAGTTCGACATTCATCACCATAGAGTGTAAAGTAAATGTTCACCAATTTTAGAGAAAATGTGAATGCATCTGTGGCTTGTCAGCTGGAGTTCTCCATTATTCACAAACCCCAAATGTTACGTGTTCACACCAACCTGTCTGAAACATTGTGTCATATAAATCAGTTAACAAAAGGACATTCCTACTTTCTTTCCTCATTTCTACTGTGGTCGAAACACAACATTAATGAGTTGGAAGCATAGTAAATATTATTTCAAACCTATAATACAGAACTGTAACCTGTGCTCTATGTAGTTTATTTTAAACAAGATTATATGACATAGTGGTAAAGCACTTTTTAGAATTAACCAAAGTAATGTTACTTAAAACCTTCTTATAGTGGAAGAATATAAAGTAGTTACAGAAAAACTAGCTAATAATTGTTTAGTGCCAAACTAAAAGGTATCAGGAACATGTCTTTTGGAATGCGTCCAGCCTTTAATTTTGCTAGAGGTAGTTTTGCCTGATCTGCGTGCTAGGGGATGACTGTATAATTACCATGGAGCACACACAATTTATTAGAATGTAAGAGTGATGGCAAGATGTCTGTATATGCCTTTTTTAGGTGTCATAGGCATCTTCCTTCATGCCTGTGTTCCCTGGCTCATATCCAAGAGGACGGATGAGAATGTGGGGTAGAGGAAAGAAACCATATTTGCTGGCTCTGAATTATTTTCTTCCTTTCTGGCTCATCTCAAAATTCCTGTCCTCTCAGAGTATTAATCATGTAATGATTGGTCGTAGTTTTTCTAAGATATTGCCACATGTCTGTAGGAAATAATCATCCACAGAGTGAATATATTAAACTTCCCATAAAACCTAAGTTTCTTTCCCTTGGTCACCACCAGACTTTCTAAAATTATGTTCTGGTTTAATTCTGTTCTACAATTGATCAGCCATTAAGTGTAAATCTTTAAACAAAAACAAACAGACAAGCAAAAAAATCCTGTAGCTGTTTACCAGAAGAAAAGTAAGCCAAAGAGGTTTTCTTCATAATGTTTACATTAGCCTTCACTTGCTGCAGTTTCTGGTTAGTTGTGCCAAACTGTTTTCCACTGGTTGTGTGGGAAAATACTGAGGAAAACATGTTAAATATGCCTTGCAAGAATTATCAAGAAATATAATTTGGTAATACTATAGAGCTCCTTTGTTTAGGGGAGTTTTACAGTGAAGAAACCTGTAATAGGCTGCAAGGAAGTTTTTAGGATTGGCTTAGGTTCTAAGAATCTGATTAAATCATTCTTAGCCACTTTTTCTGTTTGCTATTATTATATCAATAGCAGAGTAATTAAACTAGTTGCAAAGCAGTAATAGATTCATTCTTTTAAAAAAAATCCAAAGAAAGGAGGGGTCTTCCTGCAGAACAACAGAGTACCTCTCTTTCCAATCAAACAATGCCCCTAGCGTCCTGTTATCTGCAGACTTGCTGCTCTGCAACTGCAATCGTTCCCAAGAGGATCCTTCATCTCTTTTGTTTAGGCAGGATGCCAGAGTGATTTACAGCAATTAAAGTTGCTTGTCCAAAAAAAAAAAAGAAAAAAATTTGCAAGCCATATTGATCCAAAAGTTGTGTGAACAGCCATTCTATACAGATGTCCTGACGTGGAGGGATCTTGCATTTTGTCATTTTTCTGTTTAAAGCAGTCTCCCTGAAATGAAAGATGTCTAAAGTAAAGGAATAAGCTAAAGAGGAACTGCAAAACTCAAGTGAGAGTGGAGTTAAGTCTGAAGTGCATGCTGAACACCTCCTACTAACCAGGCTAAATGTGCTGTGGTGTGTGTGTTTGCGGGTGGCACTCAGAAATAAGTAAACTGGATTTTTTTTCCCCCACTGGCCAACCTGGGCAATAGAGTTTAAAAGTGGTAACTAAAATCCAGTTGTAGGCTGATAAGTACTGTTGTTGTGTGTTCAGGATCTGGGCTGTACAGAACAGAATTGCCCTGGACTGTGCCCTGAAGCAGCTCACCATGTATTCATACATAGCTTTACGCTGCTTAACACTTAATCAGCTGATTAGTCCTATTGACATCAGTACACAATTACATTTCAGTTGCATGTGGATGTCTAGTTCACTTATGTTAATATTGCTGAGATAGAAATTGTATTTTGTTATAAAGCAATCAAGAGGAATTTTATGTTGCTGTGCATGAGACTTTTTTTTTATACATAACAAACTCTGTCAATGAAAGTAGTGAATGAGGTATGTTAAAGAAGGCTACCGTAACTGGATTTCCTGATTATTTTATTTTTACTTTTTTAAGGGTTGTGTAGGTGATGCTCTCTTTCCCTTTTGTTTTGCTTTTTATATTAATGAAATATTTTCTTTTGGTGGGAAGGAAGGGAAGAAACATGTTGAATTTTAAAGGATTTTACTTAAAAACTGTATAAGTGGTACAAAACTGAGTGGAATCACTTACAATTTTGTAATCATTCTGACGCAGTCCATTTAGTGGGGTTCTCCCCCCCCCATCTGAAATGAATATGAAATCTAGACTGACTTAGAGATGGGACTGGGGAGGAAAATCTTCCATAATAAAAGCAAATACAGAGGGGATTATAAGGATAGTTGAGGCCCTGCTTCTGCTTAGATAGAAAATAACAGTATAGAATTTGAAGAAATATAATTGGACTTCTCCAGTGCAGAGTACTTGAAAATTAAAGTATGTGAGCTATAGAAGGCTGTACACCTGGCAGTAGGACATTTTCTGTTCTTAAGACTAATCTGCTTAAATATTGTATAAGACCCTTTAAAGATTGCTCTCCAAATGTTTAAGTATTTCACAATGAAACTACTACTCTGAAGGAAGTACAGGGAGGAAGGAAGCATTGGGAAAGGGAGGTTTGTAGTTCGTTCGTAGTTATAATTCAAAAACAAAACTAAGGGCTTGTCTTCAATGCATTGTCATCTTGAGGAATGACTTGTGTTGTCGCTCACCTGACTGGCAGAGCCACACATGCAAATCTCTAGGTAGAATCAAGAGGTGCTTCAAGCTTGAGGTAGGTGGCCTGTTGGATGGGTTGAAGCTTGAATGCAACTGAAGCTTGTACTAGTAATGCATTCGGGACTCAGCTTGCAGTCCATTCAAGTGTTGGGAGCTCCCCTCATGCCTTCCTAAAACTCCCATCCAGGTTAATTGTTGTCTGTCCCCTCTCACATTTTGATCGGATGTTATCTCCACCCTTTATTAATACCCAGTTTGACACTTGGACTCGGCCTTCCATATGGTTCTTTGCACTTGTTGCATTTGTTCCAGCTCAGCTATTAGATCCCCAACGACACTGTGCTGATCGAAAATGATGAAGTGAAACCATGGGAAGCTTCCCCTACTACAGTTGAGCCGGATGATGTCCAGCATGCAGTTCTGTCTATGCTCTGGAAAGCTCAATGGCCTCTGGGAAGTTCATGAGTGACCACTGAGATCCTGAGAAGAACCCAGAGCTGGGCCTGTCATCAGCCATGGAGTTCTCAGGTGCAGCTGAACCAATGCTAAGGGCCACAATCACTCTATCCTTGACCAAAACCCTGGGAAAGAGATAGACAGAGCTGAAACAGCATCACTTCAACCAGGTAAGGACTTGATTCCCACTTGTTATGGTTAGGGTGGATATGATGTAAGGGAACTATTATAACCTTTCTAGGACCAATCTGTACAAGGGAATGTTATGTGATGGAGTGTGGACTTTTAAGATGTCCTCTATAGCTTCCCTTTGGGGTGTGGGAACCATCATCTTCACTATCCCCAGCATCCAGAGGGTGGGTTTTAGGTAATGCTGCCTCAGCATTTTTTGCCAGGAATAGGAAACCAGGCTTTCCTTTCCCTGACCCCCGCCCCCTCTACAACCTGGCATCTAGTAATGTCCACTCAGCAGGGAATGTAGAGGTACCAAATGCCATTTTTCCTCATTCCTCTAGTCTTTACTGCGGCCTCACATCCGCATGGGATCCAAGATGGATTCCAAGCATTTATTTGCTACTCAAGCAGGGCATTTTCCAATGCCACCATAGCCTGAAATAATCAGAGCATCACCAATATTGTTCTGGTGTCCCAGGCTTCATCCCCCTACTCCCCTCCCCAAACTCCCCAAACAATTTTTTAAATTAATTTTATCTGAAAACTTAGCATTGTTAGTGTGGTCAGGAACTCTGGAATTTGGCAAAGTGAAGAGTTTCATTTGTGGAGGGATGTGAAGGCCTTGAGATAAGTTTTCAATTAATACTTTGATGTGACAAAGAAAGATGAAGGGGAGGATTTTTTTTAAACCCCTAAACAGTAAAGCTATGTACTGTTTCTTTGCTTTACAGGCTGCACAAGTGCATTCCAACCACCCACCCAGAAGGCCACTGACTATCAGCAGCAGAGGCTAGAAGCAGAAAATAGAGGACATGGGAGGACCTTTTGATGGAGATACATAGGGACTTTGGCAGAAGGTCTGACCACCTCTTTGAGCTTCAAAAGAAGGTGCTGGAGCAGCAATGGCAATCCCAGGCTACAGCTAAGATGATGCTGGAGAGGGAGTAATGCATGGTGGCAGTGTATGTTGCCCATAACTGTGCCATGTGAGAGCAAGACTGCTAGCAGAAGAATGAGAACCAACAGCAAATGGTTGAATGCCTTCTGGACATTATGGTCAATAAGTGCCAGAACAGCCTGGCCACTGCATTTGTCCAGGTTCATCTCCAGCCTCATCTTGCAGCCATGAATCATGATACTGTGAGCTGCACCCAGTGACTTCTGGGTGGCAGGGGTTACTCAGTCCATGGAAGTAAGTGCCCATGGTCAGTTTAACCTCCTTCACTCTACTTCTGCGCAGAGGTGGCAAGGTGATAACCTGTACCCTGACTATGTGCACTTCCTGTACACGTGACATGGTACTGTACTCCTTGTGCACATCACATCTGCTTAAGGCAGCTGGACTGATGCAGTGCACTGTTGCACAGTAATAAAGTTAAATTGATAGCGTTGACCATAATGTTCACTGTTGCATTGTGAAATGCTTAAAGCAGATGTACTGATAGTTTATTCAAACTAGATGACACTCTTTGTTCAGTCACTTTGTTGTTGTGAGCTTTAATTATGCTAGAGAGGGGGGGTACTTGCCAAAATAAAATGTTATCACAATAACTGCAAATTTAGAGAAGGCTGTCCTGTGCAGGAACACTGATACAGGGCACACTTGCCACTCCAAGGTTACAAGGGAACTAGGAGCTGGGTGGGTAAGAGCCATGGATGCTACTTATCGTTCTGAGTGGGATCCATTGCTTTCCACCAGAACGCAGACAATGAACACAAGCAGACGTGGTGTGCTGCAGTAAGTTGCTGGGTGAACACTGCTTCTGACCATTTGACTAGAACAGGCACTGTGAAAATTTGAAAGGAGCTGCTCAGAATAGTGCAGTGGTGAGAATCAAGAATTATGTCTGAAGAAGGCAAGTGCCTTCTCTTGAATCAGTGCTCTATGGTGTGAACATTGTTGCTGGAAGATGGCTCAGGCTAACGTTTGCAGTGTGGCTGCTCTCACTTGCGTTAGGCCAGCTCAAGTGGATTACTTCAAGTGTACCAGCTCAAGCTAACAATGAAGTGAAGACCTGCCCTTGGTTTCTAAGTCCTGGAAAGGAACAATAGAAAAAAGAGCATAGACAAAAGATAAATATTGAGACATATTATCAGAATGAACATCGGGGTGAAAGGAAACAGTCCCCTTAAATAAGTTTGTGTAACTTACTAAGAATGATGAGATTCATTCCTATAAAATAACCAATCCAATAAAATAAATTATTGATGACAATAATTGAGTTTAGACTGACATCAAAATACCTGTTTTTTTTATTATTTTATTTAGCTTTTGTACCACTTCTCTGATGCAACTATACCTTTCACTTCAATTGCAAAGGCAAACAAGATCATTTTCTGTTTGATACTCTAGCCAGTTATAGAAAAATTAGGCCAAAGATGATGATTTGAATGATTCATCTAGAGAGAAAATCTAGGAAATGGTATTGTGAGTGGTACTTTAAACTGCACTGCAGATCCTTCAGTGGCATTGTTCTACAAAGAACTTAGACCAAAATTATCAAGCTTAGATGCCTAACTTTGAGCATCTCAAGCTGTATTTAGGTATCTTAATAAAAATAGCCTGAGTTCCAAAGGGGTTGAGCTCTGACCAAAGTCTGTGCAAAATGTGGGAGTTCAGCACAATCAAAACTCAAGCCACTTTTACTTAGGTGCCCGTCTTTAGGTAGCCAACTTTAAAAATGTTAGATGTAATACTTGCTGAGTAGCCTTGGGAGGATGGTGAATTGTCTGGTCAAATAATGCCAGCTAACATCCTATTACTTGACCAAAGTCTAATGTCAAATATTCCAACGAGAACGCCCCAATGTGGGCAGCAGCTTACCTTTTTTTTATTACATCCTGAAAAAAAAAAGTAATTTCATTGTATCACACTTCTTTTTGAGTTACAATAATTCTGTTAAATAGTGTGTTTTTGTTTTTGTTTGGTTTTTTTTTGTTTTTGTTTTTTTTGGGTAAGAAGGCATAAATATCTATCTAAGGCTAAGCCCAGTGGAGTCCATAAAGTCTTACTTTTGTTTTTATTACTGTTCTAATAAATTAGTGCTTTTAAAATATTTTGACCAGGATTTAAGTCAACTGACAATTTTGGATCAGTCAGATGCCCACCTAGACTGAGGGTAGATCTACCTTTTGTGGTTATGACAGAATGTTTACAACTCCTGGGTTTGCCTGTAGCCATCCTTGAGCTGTAATTTTGTTCAAACTCCTCTTAGGGCTTGTCTACGCTTACAGCGCTGCAGTGGAGCAGCTGCGCTGCTTAATGAAGATGCTACTTACGCTTATGGGAGAGCTTCTTCTGTCAGCATACATACTTCACCTCCCTGAAAAGTGGTAGCTATGTCAATGGGAGAAGCCCTCCTGTGGATATAGTGCTGTCTCCTGGAGTTAGGTTGCTATAACTGCATAGCTGAGGGGTGTGGATTTTCCACACATCTGAGTGATGTAATTATACTGACATAAGTAGGTAGATTAGATCAGGGCTTAGGCTAAACAGGGAAAGACCTGATCAACATCTGGATGGAAGTCCCTCAAGGAAAATCCCAACTTCTCTAGGAAATGGTGTTGCTGATTCAGTAGTTTGTTGAAATCATAGGAATTCTTTTTTTAATGGGGCCACATCCTGCACTTTTGTCTAGGGAGGGAGAAGTAATGCTGCAAAAGCAACATCACTTTGCCTCTGTGTTCTGTGCTGAGTGAGACTTGTGTTGGGCTCTCAACTTCCTGCTAAAAAGTTGCAGGATCCTGCCCAAAGCTGGTTGCATGAGGAATTGGGGTCAATAGTAAAAATGTGTAATGTGATCCCATAGCTTGTTTTAAGAGCCCTTCCACAGCATGAACTATTCAAAGATATGTTGAATGTGAACTCTCCAGATTGTGAGGGAACTAACATTGAAGTTTGACACTTGCGCTCTATATTTTCCTCTCGTGCACTTGGCTTTTTACTCTTAAGCATGAATGAGATCCATAATGCTTTTCATTATTAAAGAAAATTGAAAAATGAGTCCCCTAATATTTATATATTTTCCTAATCAAGTAGGTTTCTCCATGATCATGGTCAAATGTTAATTGTAGCTTAAAAATAAAGCTATATTACAGTGTATATGCAAAGATTAAAATAGTATGGTACTGTACTTTATTTTCAAGAACAGCCTTCGCCACAATATTTCACATTGTTTATGCTTGTTGTATAAACACATTTGTTTTTACCTATTTTAAATTTTCCGCTCTTTAGTTTCATCCCTTACTGTATTTTGTGAATGATAAGAGGAATACTAAATGGGCCTCTTTGTTCACTTTTATATAATGGGATAATTTACAATTATTCTGTCTTCATATGTTTTTGTTGTTTTATATAGATATAATTCAGCTTATGCATCAAAGGAAATAAAATATAATTGCTATACATCAATCATTAACAAGAAAGCAAAAATGATCTCAACTGCTGGAGAGTTATTTTCAGTGAAAATAGTAAGAAGTAACTACATCTCAGAATAATCGCCCCAATAAGGATGAGGGTGAAATAGCTAAGGGCTTTTCCCTATCGTCTGTGCTCTTCCACATTTAGTTGAACAAAGATGAAACTTGTTTCTTTCAGTGTTCTATAACAGCAAAATCTACCTGCAGCTAATAAATAGGATATTAAATGTTTGGATCTTAATTTAATACTAGTATGTGTATAAAAATGGGAAGCTTTTTTATGGGTATACTGCAGATACTTCGTTTGATTACTCTGTGTCACCCTGGCACTGCAGTCTGGTGGTGGAAGGTACTTATGGGAGCAAAGGCCCGGGGCTTATTCACCCTGTGGGGCTGGTCCCAAGTTTTGGCTTGTGGTCAGGTGAAACCTGGCTGGCCTTGGTGGATCCTTGCCCCTCCCTTCCCAGCTGCTCATGGCCGCACAGAAACCCCCTGGTGGCCACATTTGAGAACCGTGGCATTAGTGTCAAGGGGTGCCTTTTTGCCATCCACATGAAAATCTGTCCCAGTTATAAGCCTTTGAAAAATTGCAGTTTGCACGTGCTCCCAGAGACTAGCTAGAACTCCCCAGCAAAAATCTCTGCTGATTCCATCTGCATGTTCAAGCTGGGAACTGAGCAGATTTTTCCATGCAATTGCTGTTTTCTTGTTTGCTGTGGTCTGGGGCCCGGCACCTGAACAGAGTTATGCTCTGTTAGTAGTATGCAAAGCTTAATATAAATTACTAAAGAGAATTATTTTTAAACCTATATGGGGAGCAACATATTTCTGCTGCTGAAGAATTTGATTTGTAAGTACTGTGACTATTGCAAATTTTATGTCTGTCTTAATTTGTTAGAAATCTAATAGTTCAGGGTTTTTTAATTAAGCCACTGAATGGAATGGGGAAGTAGGTCTTTATAATAGTCAGAGTTCCCTTGTATTAATTGAGGATTAGAATCCTTAATTTCATATATTGGTGATAAAGGAGATGAAAAAGGACTTAGTTTCAGAGAGAATCCTGTATTTTTATAGTGACCTTACCAACAGGGTGATATAAGGACATGTCCGATTTGGTTTTTTTCTTTTCTTAACATACCCCAGAGAAACACTCTCTCTACTCAGTGCAGCCTCCCACTTTGCTTTTTTTGGCTGTTGTACACTAATCTAACAACAAAATAGGATGGTTCAGATTTGTTTGCTAACACCACATTTTGTGTAATTAATTCTCTTCTGCTTATGTATAGTGCAGATAGAATCTCTCTGAGGGTCTTGCAAGAATGTACCTTATCTGTTGTGTAGGAAAATAAGGTTTTAGATCTACCTTCTGTGCCATTTTGTACTACTCCCAAGCAGATTGCTACAAAAGAATGTGTCTCTGCTGAGTGTGGAACTAGGGGAATATTGCAAGACCTTTCCATGAATGTTTGAATTTGACTGTGACTGATCTTTATGTTTTGTGGAAAGTATTGCTGAAAATTACTTTACTGTTAGAAATGGTTTGAGAAATAGGTAGTATCAACTGGAGAACGTTCATAGAAAATAAAATTTGGATTTTTAAAATTAGGTTACACAGTTATCACCTATGTTTCTGATTCCTGTTTAGATTAACCTATGTCACTAATTAAAACTCCTTGAAATTTTAGTGTGTTACATTCACAAGTTACTGGTCAGATTCAGTTCCAGAATTTATACAATGAATAATTTACCGTAATACATTTGGGGAAGCTGACTTGTTCCTGGATAGTGTGTGCACAGAAAATAGAATGATTTGATGATCTTCTCCTTTTATCAATTATTTGTCCAGTTCTACCTGAGGAGTTGGGATCTGCTGACAGTCCCAGCTTGTCTTGACTTTGCAGAATTTATAGTATAGTTCTGACCTAATAATTTTCTGCAGACTTATTTTGGCTTTTAATTGATTGCATTTTTTTAATTTTCAATATTAATTCAATGAAGCCCTGGTGCAAGCACATTTGAAATCTTGGAGTGGACCAGGAATGATGAGGAATCTAGGAATGATGAAGTCCTTCACCCTGAGTTACTTATTACATTATACTAGTCCTTCTAACAGTGTTTTCAATAGAGAATCTTTCCTTTGAAATGTTATGTGGACCCCAAATACCAGCTCTTCTTAAGGTGTTCCAAGGTCTACCATTCTTAATGTAGGGGAAAAACAAATTGAGAAAAGCTCTTCAGAGGAGCAGTTTGAGGTAACTGATTTTATACAGTACTAAGGTCTGTAATGAATTTTCTAAAGAATTTAATATTTCATTTTTGAAGCATTTTGATTTTTATGGTCCACTTAAACATACATAATCATTCAGAGAATGTTTGGTACTCAAGTTTCTGCAATGTCACTTTTTTATTCCTCTTGTGATTGGAATTATAGAAGGGAAATGTAACATGCTGTTGTTTTAGATCTGACCTCTCCTGAGTTAGGAGGAAAGCATTAAATTAGAACATTCCATCTTAAAATGGCTGTTTAAAATAATTCCATAAACTCTTTATAAAACATTAAGGATGAATGAATAAATAACAGTATACACCAAAATTAAGGTGCACATGCATCTTTAACAGTGGTCCCTTGCACTATGTATTATAATATTTAATTATATTATTTATAATTTAATTACATTAGAGCCCTATTTCTAAAATAATGTGGTATCTTTTAACTTTTTTCCTACAATCATGATTACTTTCCTCTGAAACAAGTGAAGACACCCCTTCTCAATCAGGGCTACATATTTTTATGCCAAATTTTCACTTTCAACCCACAGCTAATCTGGCTGTGGATTTGCGCATGTTTATTTTATTTTAATAAAAGTTGCAAGTATATTTTTATAATAGAAAGTGTGTATTACTTTTCTATCCTCCTACCTGTTGAAAAGGGGTGAACTGATTTTGTTCAAACTTTCTAAAATAATTCACCTCTGGGCAGAAACCATGCTAGGAAATCTTCTTAAATCAGATTAAATTGGTGACAGTTCTGCGAACTCAACTGTAGCGACTGCTGTTCCAATCCCAATAACATAGTATTTTAGTGAAGGATAGATCATTACTTACTACCATCTGATTTGGTAGGAAGTTCAAAATCCCTCAAATGATTCTTTTGTGACACTTTGCTACATATAGGATGCAGATTTTAAAATAATAACAAAGCATAGGTCTGAAGATTTAAAAACCCAACTGTTTTCCCTAGCAAGGACTCTAGCCCCCATGCTTAATTTTTTTAAGCTATTGATTTTAAAAATCGATAGTTCACTCCGAAATTCAATTTCTTCATCAGTTCTAATGTGCGTGAAGGTTAAGGAACTGGCTGTTCTGGAAACTGAAATCCTCTGTTTATTCACAGGTCAGATATGATGCAGGCAGCCAAAGTGTGAGCTTTCTTACACTAGCCCATTGCTGACCTGAACCCTGATTTGGAGGGACCACCTTCTGTAAGGGTAAGAGGCAAGTCAGTCTCCTTACTACAGGTAGTTCACTCCTAGGCCTTTCTCCATCAGAGGTTTCTAATAGTTACTTTTGAATTATGTATGTGGTGAGGTTTTACAGTGTTGATGACTCTTCTAACTTAGAGAAAATATACTATCTAAACCATGATATTATACCTGTTGATTTGGAATCTAGAATTAGAATCTTTTTCTGGATGAATAATTCCATTATGGGATTTCTTGAATCTTCCTTTGAAGTGTCTGGTACAGGGTCAGTGTTGTCTAATCAACTAGATGGACCAATTCACCCATCTGGTTTGACAATTCCTGTGTTACTATATACTTTTTCTGTCATAAGTTGCAGTTTTCTGTAAATAGTTGTTGAGGAAGGAGAGCAACTAGGTTGCAGGGAAGAGGAGTCCCAAGTATTAGAGTTGTTCTAAGCTACATGGATCTTTAAAAGTCAGCTTTCTTTATTAAGAGTTGATCTGGTTAATCTTTTATTTCATGTTCCTCTGAACAATTTGTATTAAAGGCATGTAATATCATCTTAAACTACAGGATGAGCATCCACAGTACCCCAAGAACAGTTACAAAAATTCCAGTAATCTTTTTCAAGCATCATAAGCAAAAGTTTAAGTTCAGTTACTATAAACCACAGTATTTACCATGTCACAGAAAATTTCAGAGAATTCAGTAGTTACAAATACTTTGAAAAAGCATTTTATATTTTTAAGCAACTGTGACTTTTATTTCTAGGTAGTCTCCTTATATTTAAAGGAAAACAGCACTCATTTGGTTCTTTCCAGCAGACTAAAAATGTAAAGCATAAGAAATTGTTCTCATAATGAATATAGCATGTTTCATAGGTCACTGTCATGTTGAAGTGACTTCATTTGCAATGCTGGCAGTTTAGGAGCAGAAAGCAGGACTTGAAACAAGTTTTAGAACGTAACATTTCAAAATAATTTTAAAAATGAAATGTTTTCTTTAAACATAAGTTTTGATAAAACGTTAAAGCAGTTTGACAATTTTATTTTGTTTCTTAGGGCGGTTTGTCTCACAGTTGTCGTCACAAGTGTCATTTCTTCAACAAGATGGCTGCTTGGGTTCAGACATGCAAATTATTTTTTCCAAATACATGTTTTATTCATGACAGGTTATACTTCTTACTCTTACTGAAGCTTTGGATTTTTGGATGGAGCCAGATGAAGTTGAGTTTTTCTTGGAAGACTCAAAAAATCTAAGTGGAATACATAGGGAGACATTGGTATTAAAATGTCATCCTTATTCTTCAGATCTTGATAGCAAAAGGTGAGGGAACAGATGGTGTTGCAATTCAAGCACTAGACTGGAAGTCATGAGATCTGAATTTAGGTCCTTGCACTGCCGTGCACTTCCTGTGTGACCTGGGGAAATCCCTAAGTCTCTGTATGCCTAAGTCTTTCTGTCTGTAAAATGGAGGTGTTGATATTTCCTTACAATACAGCTGTTGCAAGTATAAATTTATTAATGTTGAGGTGCTAAGATCATACAGTGGTGGTGTAAAACAATAATGTATTTAGCTTTTGGGGGGCATAGAAGTTTAAAACTTACCTCAAGGCATTAGGACTGTTGAAATGCTTACGGTGTGTTATTGCTTTTTCTATTTAACTTATTGCATTATGCAATGTTTAAAAAATCCATTTGCCTGGTCTGACCAAGATTTTCTTTGGTTAGTGCCATCAAGATTTGCAAAATAATTCTTAAAAAAAAAAGGGGGGGGGAGTGTAGGTCAGGAGTTCTCAAACATTCTAAAAAAGTGGCTCATACCCAATTCCTAGGAGGACAATATTTTCAAAAGCATCTGTCACTTTTGAAAGTGGGATTTAGACTCTGAAGACTGGGTCTATGCTACAAAGTTAGGTTGATGTAAATTGCCTTGCATCAACCTAGTTGTGAGTGTGTCTACACTCAAATTTGTCTCTAGCCAATGTAAGTGCCACAATTCAGTGATGCAACAAAACCACTTTGAATGATGTTGAACTATGGTTGATCTACTGAGGTTGATGCAATGTGAGTGTAAATGCTGCATGACCTGTGTCATCCCTAACAGTCCTCTCGCAGCTATCCCCCAATGCCCAGCACTGATGACTCTGGTCACAGTTGTGAACTCTGCTGCCCTGGGGCCAAGGAGATTGGAAGTTGTCCCCCTTTTAGAACATCTGTGTATTTTTAAATGCCTTTTCCTGATCGCCCAGCTTGGCAAGCGCATGTAGCAGCTGTCACTTGTTGCAGGCAATTGCCTGACTGTCTATGCTGGCTCCAAGCACTAGATGTGCTTCTATATAGAGTAGATTGGAGGTATTGGATCTCCTGGGCCTGTGGGGAGAGGAGACTGTATGGCACAGCTATGGATTAGCCATGGAAATACAGACATCTATGAAAAGACAGCACCGAGGATGGAGGTAAAGGGGTACGATGGGGATCAGCAGCGGGGTCATGTGATAGTGAAGGAACTGCAGTCCACATACCATAAGGCCAGGGAGGCCA
This sequence comes from Mesoclemmys tuberculata, assembly GCA_007922155.1. NCBI lineage: Eukaryota > Metazoa > Chordata > Testudines > Chelidae > Mesoclemmys > Mesoclemmys tuberculata. The sequence continues at coordinate 27,816,500 of ML675646.1, forward strand.
ACAATCAATCTGGTTCTGGGCTGCAGATGTGCCTCTTTCTTTTACACTGAGCTGCATGCCATGCTTGGCGGATTCTCCACTCAGCATCCAACAGACCACTGTGGATACCTCCAAGTAGCTGGAGACACAGACCCTTGCTGCGAACAGTAAAGAGGAATGGGGGATTGTGCTGGGGTGTCTGCCCCATATACGTCAGTCAGAGGTTGATAGACCCCCTAGAGAGGCTGCATGAAAAGCAGCCAATAAGAGAGTGGCTGGAAGGAGTGGCCAGTCAGGTCCAGCAGGCACATATAAGAAGAGCCATAGGGCAGAGCAGAGCCAGTAGCTACCTGGAGCCTGAGGCGGGAGGACTGTCTCTTGAGTAGACTCAAACCCTGTAGCACCTTGGACAGAGCAGTGCAGGCAGAAACCAGGGAGAAGAGAAGGCACTCCAGATGGGCTACTGAGACTGAGGCGGGTGCTGTGGCCATGGGGGAGTGGCCCAGGGAAAATGCTGTGCTAATAGAGGCAGAGTGCGCAGCAGGAGGTTGCGGTCTCCTGGGTTCCTGGGCTGGGACCTGGAGTAGTCTGAGCCCGGGTCCCCCCCACTTGCCTCTGGGGAAAGGGCAGGACAATTTCCTGCCATTGTCACTGGCGAAGTGACTGGACAAGAGGTGTACTCCCCTGGAAAAGGAGAGCACAGACAGTGCTGGATGGAGGGCCAAGCGATGAACAGGATGCCATGGTTTCGGAGGCTGCAAGAGGGGTTGCAGGCAGATGGTAGAGCTCAAATGATTGTGTGAAAACTACGGACAGGGGGAGCCAGCCTCAGGCTAATCCCCAATACAACCAACAGGGAGCACCAGCCAGGCAGTGAGGAATGTGCACTGTGGCAGGGACACACTGCAGGGAAGTCCATCTGTGCCACAAGCCAGGACCTGTTTGAGACTGCACTGCAAACTATCAAGTCCCACTAGCTGAGCACGGATGAGCCCAGTGAAGGGGAAGGAACCTTGGGTGAGTGTATGCATGCATTTTTCCTTAGTGTTTAAATGTAAAAATGGCATCAGGCCTAAACCCAAGTTATCAGGACAAAGGTATGAACTTCTCATTGTTTTACACTTCTGAGAAGAGGTAGCATTACAACCAACAGAAGCAGAAATACTTTTCATTTCCCTGTAGAGTTGCAGGTGAGGGTGCATGTGGAACCATTTGTTCCCACAGGCCATGCTTCCCATGATTGGGGCTGAAGAATGGCGCTGTGCAGACACTCCAAAGCTGAAGTTTCAATAGGCGTGTCGTCTTTAAAGCTTTCATGGGAATAAGGGAAGGCTGGGAATTATGTAACTTGTCTTTCCCTTTCAGTTGTGACTGTACATTCAGTGATGCATCTGTCTGTTTTACCTGTAGCTGCTGCCAAGGCAGCCTAGAGGGTGCCATCTCTTCACCCATGAAATGCCTGACCTGGATGAGGAGCAGAAAGAAATGGACTGAAGAGGATGTATTCAGTGAGGTCCTGCATGCCAGTGCTGCATCCACCCATGAATACAGGGCCTGGAGAGTGACTAGGGTAGCCAGCATGGAGAAGGAAAGAATGGACAGGAGAAATTCCCAGCAGGAAAGGAAGAGGGAGATGCACCAGACATTCTGGGGCTTGTCAGGCAGCAAACACAAATGCTGCAGACTGTTGGCCCTGTAGGTCAACAATGCATAGGCTTGCCACTTTTTTCAGTCATTGGAGGATTCCAGTTTAGCAGCTGCCTACACACTCCAGCTTTTCATGTGGCATCATGGGCTGTGTCCCTATCCCTACATGGCACAGCAAGGACAACTATAGCTTTACAGAGGCTGGCCTGAGACACCCACAGTTGCTGTCGGTGTAGCCAAAATGGATTGAAATGAACAGAAAAAATGTTTTGTACCTTTCTAATTTTAAAGTTCCGTTGTGTTAATTTATTTCAGAAGTTTGTGTTGTATATGATTTGCTACACACTCCATTTCTATTTTTTAAAATAAATTGATCTTTATTCACAACATATACTGCTGCTCAAAGCATCCCTTGAAGACCAGTGTATTAATTTTATGAATGTACAGCAAGCACCACATAACTCATCAGGTCATTAAAACACAGAATAATATTCATAAATGTACAACAAGCACTACACAATTCCTAACTGCCCCCAAAACTTCAGGGCTAGGTAGACCGCAGTCCACCACAGCACATGACTGTGGCTGACAAAGTGCCCTTTCAAGGCCTTCCACAGCTGCCTGCCTCCATGTTGCATTTTTCGAATAGCCCTTATATTTGGCTGTTTAAAGTCAGCAGACAGCTACTTCATCTCTGTCCTCCAAGCTGGTGGCGTCTTTTCCATTGCCTCACTGATATAAAGGACACACAAGCCAGCTCTAACCATTGGGATATTATCTCCTTGGATCCAGATTTGTGAGTAAACAATGCTGGCATTCCTTCAATCTATGAAAAGCCCATTCAACTGTCATTCTGTTCTTGCTGAACCTGTATTTGAATCTTTCCGTGATGCTGTTGATGTAGCCAGTGTACAGCTTCATAGACAGTGCCTACCCCTTTGTTTCCCTATCTTCCCAGGCTCACTAGTGGCATTCCAACATCATGAGTTGGCTGGGAAATAATGTCCCTGATTGCAGCTTTCTGAACAGTCTTGTGTTCTTACAGTGCATGATGCTCACATCTTTATCTGACTAGCCCATGCTGATGTCAGTGAAGCATCCTGGTGATCAATCAACATGTGCATAACCATAGAAAATAGCCCCTGCTATTGATGTACTTTATGGCAAGGTATACTGGTACCAAAATAGGGGTGGGTGCAATCTATCGCTCCACTGCAGTTCAGGACCCTCGTTTCTTCAAATGTATGCACTATGTCCTGCACATTGCTGAGATTCACAGTCTTATTAGGGGCCCTGCAAACTTGCATGACAGTGGCCCCCACTGGATTTTCTAACCCCAAAATGATTTTCCACTGATAGGTAGCAATGCAGGACGGCAGGCTTCCACAGTGTGATTTTTTTTTTTCTCACTTCTTCATTATCAATGTAGTTTCCATTCTGGTGCCTCTGTGCTGGCGGGCTGGGGCAAGATCTGAATGCAGATCCAGGAATGTGTCCATTTGCATCCAAAAGTTCTGCAGCCACTGCTCATCCATCTCAAACCTGAATTACTGTGCAATCCCACCAGTCACCGCTCATTCCTCAGGCTAGGAGTGTTCGTTGACTGCCTACAGCTGCTCCATGAATGCTCCTGACTACCTTGAATTATTTTTTCACTATGTCCCTCAGCAATCAGCCCCTAAAGAAATTGGTATGTCCCCATTGTTGCAATTCTTCCTACAGCTCTACTAATATTGGAGGATTGTTCATCTTGAGTTTGCAACATTTGTGACAATAGTGCAGAGGTTTATGGGCTCCATGCTCTTCTAAGAGATTGCAGATAGTGAAAAGGATTGTACCTGCCTGAGTTTGTGGGAATTTAAAAAAAAAATGAAAATTATGGGATATGGATGGCATTATGGGATGGAGAAAGTTGCATTTTGGGAACTTGACTCCTTGTTCTCTGTCACTGCTGTGACTCCTTTCTACCCCACAGTGGATTGTGAAAATTTCTCAAAAGGCAGTGTGCCTGCCAGTGTCTAGAGACACACTGGGATATCTATCTACAGTGTGCTGAACTTTGCATTAACACACTCACTCCTGGTGTGTTCATGCAGCACTGATGCAAGCAGCCAAGTATGCACAAGTGATGTACTAATAGCAGTGGCTTTACAATGAAGTAACTTGTGTTGACTAAAGTTTGTAGGGCAGACATGGCCTAAGTCATTTAGGTTCTTTTGGCAATTTTCCCCAGCATTTTGTGGATACCTCCCCTCTCCATTCATTATGTTATAAAATCCCTATGGTTTCTGCACCATCTGCCTTCATGTAAAAGTAATATCAGCAGAATGCAAAACTAAGGATTGACATTGACCCAAATGACAGGAGAGGTGACATTAAGACATTATTTACTTGGGGTTGATCCTGCTTTGAGCAGGGGGTTGGACTAGATGATCCCCTGAGGATCCTTCCAACTCTTATCTTTTATGATTTTAAGAAGGGTTTCTTCACTACTTCTTATATTTTTACTCCTTTTTGGGATCTGATACTTCCTTATACCGACTACTGGTAGGTGTGTATGGATGTCAAAATACATTCCCTAACAATCTTAAAACTTTATGGAGTGTATCAGAGTACCTGAGAGAATGCATACACTGAAGCCTGAGGCAAGTCACTATGGAGGGTGGGAGGTGAAGTCTTGCAATAGTCCCTTCATGGATAGAGGCTGAAATGCATTGCTTCTAGTATTGTTAAGAAACGTTGTACCTACATTTTGAAAAGTTTTATATATATAGTTATGTATATAATTACAGTAAGTCATTGCATTCCTGTCTGTTTATAATGTTTCTTTGATACTGCTGAGTTTTCAGCCAAATAAGCAATTTCTGATGGAATCTTTAAGACATAATTATTAAGCTTCTTCTCTGGAGCTGCTATTTTGAAAAAGGGAAATGGGGACTAGGATTTGGGCACTTGCAAAATATGTCACTCTTGAGGCATACCCAGTGTTGATTGGCTATACAGCTTCATTGGCATAATGTCATGGCCATACGCAAAATCAGCAAACATGGTCTTGGCACTTATATAACTTTAGGAGAGGAAGTGAACAAGACTGCATCAAATTGAAACTTCAGGGAGAACTAGGTCAGCAGAATGTAACTATGCAAAGTAGAATTTGGATAGAACGCTTTGAATAACAATCCATAATTTTTGTTCTATGGGATATTTAATGAATGTAAGCTGTTGGAACCCCCCAGTTCTCTCATCTGAAAAATGGAACGCTTCATTAACACACTGTGCTCTTTAACACTATGCTGGGGGATTGGTTCAGTACCTGAAAAGACGTATTCTAAAGAGCCCCCATCACAGAGTGGGAACTGTCTTGACAGCACAGTGAGATGCCACGGAGAGTGGGTTGTACATATAGTTACCCCTGTTGTCCTGAGCACCTAGGCAAAATGTGGGGCCCTCTGAGTATTGCAGTTGGGAGTACAAAGTGATAATGGAGTTTTTTTGTTTTTTTCTTCAATGCAGTCTTGTTTATTTACAAGGGATGTACAAAGTCCTGTTTCTCTGAACACAGGAGGAACAAAAAACTCCAAAGATATTTCCTTTGTCTACATTGCCTAGCGTTTTTAGCCAGCAGCAGACCCAAAAGTTCCCTCTAGCTCTTTCTAGAGTTCTAGTCCAGGCTGTCTCTCAGTCTTTTCCAGTCTCTTGCTTCTCTTGTGTCTTTCTGAAGTGCACACACAGTCTGTTATCCAAACAGCCTTTCCACCTAGCAGTCCAAATTTCTGGGCATGCTCCATTATGCCTTGTTGTAGGTGGGGCTCCTCTTACAGTATTTTAAATGAAGGGTGTGTTCACACTGATCAGCATCAATGACATGTAAACTAACCCATAACTTCTTCATAATGTTTGGCATTATTCCTTCTTAAGGACTTCGTTCAGTGGCAAAATTGTTATCATTAGACTTCAGAGCTAACACCTGATTGAGATAAAAAGGAGCAGAATGTACTTTTATGGTTTCAGACTGTCTGTGGACTCAGGCAAACTTCATTTCAGGCTAGGTTTGTGTTCTGAAGGCTTCACAACTACTATAAGGGTTAGAGATGTAGGTGTGGGTTTGTAAAAATAAAACCTTAAATTTGGAGGATAAAATAGCAGCCACCACAGACAAGTACCAACACATTTGCTTTTGCAGAGGCATAAATGAATGTAGGAACAGAGTAAAATAGCTACCTCTGATTCCACCCTAAATGCTGCCACAAAATATCTCCTGTCTTAATCTCTGCTCTGATCCTGATTAGTTCCTCTTCAAGTTCACTTTACACTAGAGCCAGATTAAGGTACAGGCACTATAGGCCTTTGCCCTGGGTCCCAACTCTTAGCACATGATAAAATCAGTTTTAATTTTTCATAGATTAGAAAAGGAAATCAAGCTTTCCTGCTTTTTCAACTCTCACTTGCTTTCTTAACTTTGAATGAACTAGTCATTGAACTCAACAGTGCTGAATAAACTGAAATCTAAAAAATATTTTCTCTGCCCCTGAGAAAGAGGCCACCGCTGTAAAAAGCTGGTTTAGCACTGCAGCAAACTCTTGTTCCATGTGCTACCAGTGAGTTCTACCAATTCGTAGTTTAGTTTTCTTGAACACATTAGTAGTGAACGTGTACTGTTTTAATTTAATTTAAATTATTTTAATAGTTTAAAATAAATGTAGGCCATAGTTTAGGTTATTAAAATTTCTATTTTATCTGGTTTATTTTAAAAAGAAAAATGTATTTAATTTAAATAAAAAAAATCCAATTTAAATTCGCTTTTTATTTTAAAAAAATTTGATTTGTATCCACCCTATTTCTAGATCTTACAGATGAAGAAAAGCTTAGAAATGTAACTTGAGTGTAATTGATAACTGCCTGAGTGTTCAGACAGCCTGAAACAATACCAAGAGCTGTGAACTGACAAATACTAATAAACATAAGACAGAAACACACACACACTCTCACACACAAAAATCACCCGAAACCAAAACTGTGCAACAAAGAAGACACATGCTATTCCACCGCTTATTTGCCCTGCGTTGTGTTGCATCCTATCCATTGTCTGTATGTAGTCTATTTAGAATAGGAGATTCTTGAGGAAGGAGTCTTCCTTTTTATATTTGTTTCTGTGTGTCTCAGAAGTAGAAATAAAACTAAATAGACCACTAATTAGACGATACCTAGAAAACAAATCATGACAATTTTTATTTTTCTTCAAGGAAAAGTGAGTTGGAATATAATTATGAAAGTTAGTGATCTTTAAAGTAAAACCAGTACTAAAAGCAGAGTGGGTTTTGGAATATTTATTTTAAAAAAAAATCTACTTATTTGGACTTGCAGAAAATTCTGTCTTTGTTTTCCTTTGTAAGATCACTTTTTAGATTGGAGTATTTTATGCTAAGATGCTTAAACAAATTTGTATATTTTCTTAAGTGGTTTAACTTAGACACTATCCTTTACAGCAATCGAATATTATCACAGAGCTTCCTCTCCTGGAATTGCTCCCTCCATCTGAAATTGGTATGCATATATGCTTGAGACTGTGCCAAGTCTCACTGTTTTGCTATACAAAGCACAGAGTTCATGTGGTGAAGAAGAATGAACAGGCATTTTAACATTTCCGTAATCTGAATGTTCACTCTTCGTATTGCCAAGACTGGTCTCTGCTGCTCTGGTCTTTCCAACCTTTCTCTTGTTCCTGAGTGCAAAATCACATCATGAGTGCTCCAGATTGTCAGGAAGGAAAAACTGAATGACCAGATCAGCATCTCCCTGGGTTTTTTGGGTTTTTTTAAAGCTGGGTGCCAGCAACTCAGCCTCAAATTTTAAAATCCCAAACAAGCTTTCCCCAGTCCAAGGGGATAACATGTAGTTGATGGGATGGAAGGAGCCAAGAAATGAAAATGTTTACAGTTTTGGTAAACTTTTACCAACTTTCCATTTGATGGTCTCATTTTTCCAATTTCTATTATCAGAATCCTTTCCCCTTTAGTTGGCATCTAACACCAGTTCTGTTTGATGATGGAACTTAATGTTCTAAAAAGATTACTACACATTAATAAAAAAGCTGACTTGATTTTATATAGAGTTCTTGTGAAGACTGAATGGCAATACATGTAGGACAGTGAATTCCTGAATTAATTACCTTTTGTTTTTCTTTTAAATCTTCAGGCTTACTTCTCATATATGCGAATGAAGTATCTCTTCATATCTTGGTTAGTAGTATTTATTGGCAGCTGGATTATATATGTTCAGTACTCCACTTACACAGAGCTATGCAGAGGTCATGACTGTAAGAAAACAATAGTAAGTATATTTATATGTCTTGTTTGTTAAGCTTTTTATCATCCCTGACTCTACTTTTGAATTATTTAGTAGTTACAATCAAAAAGTAATATTTACTATTACATTATGCAAATAAAATAATCCTAATTTTAGTTACCTACATCTAAAACCAATTATTTTTTTACTTTATTTTCCCATTGGTTAAATGGCTCAGTTGTAAACTACCATCTAATCTAATTCACTTTGTGGCAGTTTTGTTATAGAAGAACCAATCATAATTGAAATACTGATTTCAAGTAAATGATTCCCCCTTGTCTTTCTGATGAGTTTATAGAATGATCATGTTACTAGGGTACTCACAAGACACTCAGGTGGAATCCCACTTATATAAGAGAAGAGCAGCGGGCAATGTGTTCTCCACAAGGGCCCTGTAGATTTGGAACTTCCTCCTTCACAGTCCAAAATCATGGTAGTTTATTGGCTTTTTAGAGCATACTGTCCATTTGTTTTCCCTGGCTGTGAGGGGTTGAAAGGATCTTGGTGAAGGATTGTTAAAATTTTAAATATGTTTTTGGTTGCTGGACTATTATCCCTTAATTATTGGTCAGAAGGGAGTTGCTAGAAAAATTTAATCTTGTATTTTTATTTTTAAAATGTGGCGGAGTACCTACCGCAAAGCATAGGTATACTTTTTTTACTAAAAGAACGTATAGATTAAAAGAAATAATTCTATGATCCCAATGGCAGGCTGTCCTTTGTTTCTGTTCTTTCAGAATGGTGAAATCTGAGGATTCCGTGTGGAAGTACAGATACGCGTTAGCAGATCCCTATGTAAAAGTAGAGATACATGTTAGCAGATCCCTTTACAAGTTTGAGGCTTTAACAATCATTGTGTTTCTTACATTCTTGTCACCCCCTTCCCCCAAAATGGCATCTTCTGGCACCATCTAGCCTGTTTGCATGTAGTGGTATTTTGGTTTTGTTTTTTGTTTTCAGTAGGTCTTTTATTATCTAGAGTAAAAGCTCCATTTATCCTAAGTTTCCTTTTATTCAAATCTGTCTCCCAGTTTGAGTCATTTATCCAATAAGGCCCTGATCTTGCAAACCGCTCCATGCAGGAGGACCCTTGCTTGGGCTTGTGCAGAGCCCTGTTAGCTTCAGTGTTCTGCTGTATTCTATTCTATGTAGGTTCTCTGTGAGTCTCTGTGAAGATGCAGGGGGTCCACCTCTGCAGAGCAGCTTGCAGGATTGGGGCACATTTGAATATTTTTGGGACCCTAGAAACATTTCAGAGTTGGTACAGCTTCTTTTTTCTCATTTCACAGGACAAAAGCATAGATATTGGAAAAACCAGCAGGTGTATTGTCTCCTCTTTCTGTTCTTCAGCTCTTTCTAGAAACTGTTTTCCCCTGTGTCTTTCAGTGTGATAAATATAAGACTGGAGTTATTGATGGATCAGCATGTAGTAGTCTTTGTGCTAAAGAAACTCTGTATTTTGGAAAATGTTTGTCAACAAAACCCAATAACCAGGTATGACTTTATTTATCTGAGCTAATAATATGATTATCTAAACCAGGTTTGGTGATTTTTTGTTTTGTTTTTTCAGAATATTAAACAGATCTTTCTGTAAAATGACTGACGTCAGTTAAATTTTACTTATATAAAGAATTTTAAACTAGGGATTCTGTAGCACAGCACTCATATAATCCACTCTAAAAGAGAAATCTGAGTAGTAAACCAATGTAGAACGCTATCTTAGAAATAGCAGACAACAGTTCAGAACAGTGTTTGATTCCATTTTAAAAGGATATTTTGTCTGAATTTTGTATTTAATTCAGATTTCTGTTTCCATGAAATAGGATGTTTGCCACTCGATCATTTTTAACTCTAGGCATTTTAAATCTACTATGCTAAGGTTTAGCAAATCTGTGATGAATGGAGGGGTAGAGGGTAGGTGGGGAGGAAATGAGAACAGTGTTTTACCTTTTACAGTGATTGAGGTAAATACTGTAGTCCAATAAATGTATAGATTTGGTATTTCTTAGTGTATTTGATTTGGCATATCATATTATGCCAAATGTATGCTCTAAGTAATACTGTGTAACATTCTATTTCTCTAATTTGGCAAATGCCACTGTTTAAAATGCTGGAACTTTAAATGTACAGTAAACTGTACTTGCAGTGGATCCTGCATTAGAGCAGCTATGAAATCCAACTACACAATTACTTCCAAAATTGCTGATGCTCCAGATCCTTTAAAGGTTTGACAATGTTGGTGTTCCAGTACAGTGTGCTTCGTCTCTCCTGTCCTGCACCACCAAATGAAAATAAATGCCTCCTATCAGCCTTAATGGAGGAGCTGTTGATGCCATTGTGTAAAGAACACTTTTATGGTGCCTGGGCCTGTTGTTCTTTAAAATCATATTTGGATGCAGTGATCTCTATTAAATATGTTTTAAAGTGGCACATGGTACAGGGAGCTGCCACTACCAGTCTGAATGCTGGCCCCTTACAGTTTCCATAAGCAAACGCAGCATTCTGACTCAGGACAGTAGAAGACAGGAGATCTTTTGAGGAACATTTATATAAATATAGAATCTCTCTGTCTTTTTTCTGCATAGATGTATTTAGGAATCTGGGGTAATCTCCAAAGTGTCATAAAATGCCAGATGGAAGAAACTGTTCACCTTGATTTTGGAACTGAACTGGAACCAAGAAAAGAAATAGTTCTGTTTGATAAACCAACTAGAGGAACGACTGTTCAGAAATTCAAAGAAATGGTATATGGTCTTTTTAAAGTAAGTATATGTCAAAGAAGAGAAAATAAGCATAGATGCTAATTTTTATTTATTTATTGCCTCTTTTTTGTTTTTTCTTTTGTTTTCAGCAGGACACTATTAAGCACTGTGTGAACACAAATTAAATGCGAAGTCAAAATCAACTAGCCTAAAATTCCAGTTAGATTAAGGGTGAGCTTCTATTCTAGTTTTGAGAATAATTCTCATATTGGTTCACAATCAACAGTTGATTCTTAAAGTGATTGTAGAAAAACTCAATTATGTTATATGCCACAGTGGTAGTTGCTGAGTAGATCCTATAAATATGAAAAATTTCTGTCCCATGGGTACTTGTTAGAGACTGTCACGAATAATTAAAAAAAAGATAAGCAGGGTGGGAAGAGACATAATAGTTATCAGAATGAAAGTTAGAATGCAACTTTTACATGTTGAAGCTTGAACCTGCTTTTGGCCCTTAAAGTCTTTCTGACACAACAGTTTGGAACTATGTTGTAGCCTGCTACCGTGACATGGTTCAATTTATAGGGCTGATGGTGTCCCTAAGGCCCTATACATATTGGGGATTGGAACAGTATTTATAGACATTTTCTCTAGAACCCTGCTAGCATCAGTTTTGCTAACAATCGTGACCAGAGAAATACATATCTCTTCCTCTGAATTTCTGTCCTGTACCATACTAAAAACTATCCTATTCTCCTTACTAGTCTACAGAAGAGTTTTCATAAGATAGCCTTAGATCAATGCTTCTATGTCAGCACTGAGGGTTTTCTGATATTCTCCCTCCATTACTCGATTGTCACAGAGGTCACAGATTCCATGAATTTCAGAGATCTCGACTTTGTGACATTTCCACTTCAGACCTGGGGTGATAGGCTGAGCTGTCAGCAGGTGAAACCCCTGAAGCCCTTGCTGATGGGACTCACATAGCTCTTAGTCGCCACAGGACACCCTGCAGCTCTAAGCTGCCAGTCCCAGAACTCCCAGCCGCTGCGGGCAACGGGCCCCCCAGAGGTCTGAGCTATGGTGAGGGGTTGCCAGGTGCTGGACCCCACCATGCTTCCACAGCTGGGCTCAGGTTCTCCTCTCCCCACACCTCTGGCTTAGCTTTCTGTGCTCCCCACATCAGCCCTGTTTTTGTCAGTTATTTTTAGTAAAAGGACAAGGTCATGGGTTTCCATGAATTTTTGTTTATTGCCTGTGATTTCTCCCAGACTTTTACTACAAATAACTGTGACAGAATCTTAACCTTATTTATCACTTACGCAGCTCCAGCAGTGATAGCAACTGTGGCAATGTGAATGTTTGAAAACCAAACAGAAAATCTGACAGCTGACCTACAAATGTCATCTAATCCTGCTCAAAGCAGGTGTATACAAAATGGTGGTAAGAATGTTGGTGACTGGTTTACACTAGTGCTTTCCCCTATAATTAACATTGGTGGAGCTGCAGAGATGCTAGAGTAATTGCAAGAGAATATCAGAAAATGTTCAGTGTAGACAAGGCCTCAAAAATTCCCATCTTGTTCATATTTGTCATAATTGTATGTAGCACCTTTCTGATTCCAGCAAAGACAGGACTTCCCTATTCAAAAGTGTAGAAGTCTGTGGGTTTGGTAAATCAGTGAAATGAAAGTAATTCTAGCAACTTACAGAACTAAGTATGAAAGTCTATTTATTAGTATAGAATTAGTAGTAAATAAATTTGCAATATCTATTATGGCTAGCCAGAAAATACTGTATACCTTGTAATCTTTCTTCACAGTTGCAAGATGCAAGCTTCAATCAGGTGAATCATAGTAAAAACAAACTGTGGAGATTATGAAATGTTTGAACTCTCAAAACTTTTATAGCAAATGAACCACGAAATTTTTTATTACAAGATACCTGATGTAATTAATTAAAGTCTCTCTCACTAAGGACAAGGTGTAAATTTTAATTTGAAGACTTTAAAAGGGAAGAGAACATTTCTGTGCACCATACCCATGAAAGGAACACCTCAATATATTTCTAAAAAAGCACTGTGTATGTACCATTTAATGAAACAGAAAAACCATGACCACAGACACTGCTGTAAGTTCCACATGCAGCTGAGAATGGGGAAAATACTTAAGATATAAATGTAGGACAGCTATGCAATTTAATAAATTTTAGAAGAAAAAAGCGCATGGAATTAAATATATATATTCTTATTTTTAGAGAAAGTTGGGTGAACAGGGAAATCTTTTGGAATTGGTTAATCTCATCCTGTCAGTTGCTGATGGAAACAAAGATGGTCGCGTTTCCTTGCCAGAAGCAAAGTCAGCATGGGCCCTTCTGCAGCTAAATGAATTTCTGCTAATGGTGATCCTCCAGGATAAAGAGCACACTCCAAAATTGATGGGGTTTTGTGGGGATCTCTATGTGATGGAAAGAGTTGAATATACCTCTCTCTATGGAATAAGCCTTCCATGGATCTTAGAACTTTTTATTCCCTCTAGTTTCAGAAGAAGCATGGACCAGTGGTTTACTCCATCATGGCCTAGAAAGGCAAAAATAGCTATAGGGCTTTTAGAATTTGTAGAAGACATTTTCCACGGACCTTATGGGAATTTTCTTATGTGTGATACGAGTGCCAAAAACTTGGGTTATAATGATAAATATGACTTGAAAATGGTGGACATGAGAAAAATTGTGCCAGAAATTAATCTAAAGGAATTAATTAAAGATCGTCACTGTGAGTCTGACTTGGACTGTGTTTATGGTACAGACTGTAGAACTCTATGCGATCAAAGTAAAATGAAATGTACTACGGAAGTAATTCAACCCAACTTGGCAAAAGTATGCCAGTTACTAAAAGACTATCTGCTTCGGGGTGCTCCTTCAGAAATACGTGAAGAGTTAGAGAAACAACTGTATTCTTGTATTGCCCTTAAAGTCACAGCAAACCAGATGGAAATGGAGCATTCTTTAATATTAAACAACTTAAAAACTTTATTGTGGAAGAAAATATCCCATACAAATGATTCTTAGTTTCTTTAACAGAGAAGAACACATTATTGCCACTATAGGAGGGTTGCCACTTTTTATCAAATGCATCTTGGGCATTTTTTAAATATTTCTTCTTAGCTCAGACTTTATTAACTTTCCTAATTCTTACTCCAGCAAACACTGCTACCACAATGCTTCTCAAAGAGAGAATGTGCCACTTAATGAACTGTCTGGCAGAAGTTACAAGAGCCTTTTGGTTAGAATGCTCCATCATGCAAATAAAAAACCATGTGCTTGTCCTGCCCTTGCACTTTGGCAGATCTTAAACTAGGGTCTCCTGTTAGCAGTATTCACTGTGCTACCACACTGACTAATTTAACTATTTTTTAATGCTGTAACAAGCATCATTCATTTGTAAATATCCACTTAAATTAATTTTTTCCAAGAGTGTTACAAATGCTAGCCAAAAGACCCACCACTATTAGAAATAATGTGCTTGAGTTCAAGGTTTGTTTGTTTGTTTTTTTTAACTGAATTGAACATTTTGAGGATGATGTTTACTAATAACTTAGCATGGCGGAATTTGCACAATACATGGAAAATTTTTAAATTGCTAAACTCAGTGTGACAATTAAAATTTATTTTAGAAAGCTGGGGATTTTAATATGAGAGATTTTTAGTTGGATTTTGTTTGTACGCACTTTTCTGCCTCATACTTATATTTTGAATGTTACCACGTTAGTTGAAAGCTCTTAATTAAAGGTCCTGATACAACATACCATGTTGGAAGGTAAGAATTTAAAATATGTATTGTATATTTTTAAAAAGCTACATTACTACAGCAACAATATACTGTTCCCAATGGAGAAACAGAGGAGCTACAAAGCCTGAGTGTTGAGATGTGAGTAAGTATAAAGAAAGATAAGCAGTAGTGTTGAAGCCAGGGATTTTGTGGATTACAGTGCTTCTAACAGGGTCAGGCATTAAAGAACTTTAATAGTTTTGGTAGCTGCAATGTGGTAGCCTTTATAATGGAGATCCTCATAGTAAGGGTTCAGAGTCTTTCTTTTGACTTAAGTATCTAAAACTACATTTCTAACACTGATCTAGTCTAAATTAAAGTATGATTTGGAAGCTAAGGTTGTGTGACAATCAATCTTGGATTTACTGTCTCCTGGTTTATTTTAACAAATGTCTAAATTAGAGCTAGGCCTAAGACACAGGACAGAATCTAGATCCTGATCTAGATTTCCCAAAAGTTTGGAGGTGTTCAGCTAAGGCGTTTCTTTTCTATTTGGGCCCATCCTTAACCTAAACACTAAATCAGTAGTTTATTATTGGAAATATTCTCCTTAGCATGGTCTAAGAACTTGCTTTAAGTTTTTTGCAGGGCTCTAGTTTTACTCACTGTAGTTTTGAAGCAATGAGTGAATACTGAGGCTTGGATCATCAGGAAAATAACTTGTGATCTCATCCTAGCCCCCTTTTGTCCATATTCCACAACCCGCACATCATTTAGCCTGTCAGTGCTTGACTTTGCTCAGGAGAGGCTCAACTCACAAATGAGAATTTGCAGAACTCTGGACATATGCGTGTAAAGTACCTCTGAACACTGCTTGGTATTCACCCATTACTGACCCATCGTAAGCACTTAATTCATTTCCAACTTTTGTTCAAGGGAGATGAGAACCTTTTATTTACAAAGTATTATTTAAAGTGAGCTAATTCTTTTTACTGTTTTGGGGGTCTTTGGCATTAAACATATTTCTTAAATGATTTAGTGTCTGGTTTCAACAAAATTCGTGCTCATGAACACCTAACACCTACTTACATGATTTTACCCTCTCTGTCTTCCCTGAATAATGTGAGAGGTATGTGTTCTCGTTTCTGGTGTGCAGTTTTGCTTTTTTGTAAATATTCAGTTGTTTGACTTTGACTCTTGCACCATGGCTACCATTCTGCTGTCTCTTTACAGTTGACCGATCTGCCCTCCAAGAAGAGGTGCTAATGTATTTGCAACTAGTCAAGAAAGCAACCGTTAAGTATATCATGTTCTTACCAGATAAATCTGAATGTGAATACTACTATGACTATTGGACAGTGAAAACTATTGAACCAATTATGGATATTTTAAATGTTTTTTGGACAACTGGAAATTTGTCACCACTGCAGTTTGTTGTACTTTTTTATTGCTACTGCACCACCTATCATTTAAAATTTTAATTGTTTACAATAAATCAAAGGAATCCTTTCCCGCTTTTATAGCAGTATTTATTTATAATTTAACAGTGTTCGAAAGGGACTTTATAATTCTTAAAAAGAACATTTATATTCAATTGTCCAGCTTCAATTTGATTTTTATTTCGAATTATAGAAGAGCAAGTGTCGTAACAGAACGCTAGTGAAACACTTAAACTGAATACATGAATCAGATCGAGTTTGTCCTGTGTCACTAGCAGAGAAAGGGTCAAGTTAATGGATGTTTTTTATTAATAGTAATGTAATCAAGGGATAAAAATTCAATTGAATTTAGTGTTACAAGGGACTTGAACACTTGAGTCACATGTTATGAAAATGCAAGCTGCCTAGTGAATCTAGATTATGTACTTATAAGATCAAGTATAGATTCCTATTGTGCTAGCTGAACAGTATAAAAAGCATCTGATGCATTAGGTTATGGACTGGCTTCAGCAAGGTAGTTAAGCAAGTGCAATCAATAGGCTAATGTGCCTAAAATTACCATGTGCTTTTAAGTAATATTACAAAATCACTTTTCTTTTAAAAAATATGTCTGAAATAATTGGTAGATTAGTTTAGTCTAGGACAACCCAGAGCATTAGCTGTTACTGCACCTTTCTCCCACTTAGTCTTTCACTAGAAACTGTGTAAATTTATGACTAGTGAGACCAGAAAGCTTTGCTGGATTCTATTCAACCCGCTTTCTAGCTGGGATAGCCAGTGGAATTTAGTTGCCTGCCAGCAGGACCTAATATGTTTCTCAGCTCCAGAATTTGTTTAAGAAGTTCCAGCTCTTACGACTATACAAAACCCAATTTGAATGTAAACCAGTATAGCATCACTGGAGGCTGTAACTAGCCTGAAATAGTTCTCATCAATCTACTTTGCGACCCCAGCAGTCTAATACTGAAAACTAAAAATATGGGAACAATAAACGAGTTTAACATAAATATCAGGTGCTCTATCAGTGGCAGTCACATTTAATCACTAAAGTTGCTATCAAATTTAGGTCCAACTTCTGCTGAGTACAGAACTTGTGTATCAGATTAAGCAAAGATTCCATTTAAATTAGTCCATTTGGTGCAAAGAACAGTGAACTGCTGTTGTAAAGCAGTAATAGCTTACTTTCCTCATGGTCCCTTGTTGAATTGGTCTGCTATCTTGGAAACCTCCTTGGCTATGCCAGGGTTAGGGCTAATTTATCAGTTTGTTAATTTCGTCTTAAATTCAAACACTAGATTTGTTACATTTGCACAGGTTTTGAAAGTGGAATAACCTAGGCTGTCATTTTCTCACTGTTCATGCATGCTGCCTAGGAAATGAAAGTGTGGAACACATGAGACAGTCAAAGAAACGTTCTTTGCCACTTGAAATATTAAATACTGTTGGGGTGGTTGATACATCCAACAAAAGATGGAGTTCTTGGTCAAGGCACCTAACATTTCAGTATTCAAAGAAACTTCACTAGAGTGGTTTTGGCTCATATTAGAAAACTATTGTTCATCTTTCATTAAGCAGTAATTTTTCCCTACAGGGAAGTTGAAGAGCTATAGCTTCTCTTGTCTAATACATTCTCTATAAAACTCTAGACTGCTAGGGGAGGAAACGGTGGCACTTAGTGGTCATGAAATTGTGTTTCAATGGTAGTTCTTGTTTTGAATGTTTACAAAAACTACAGGAGCCCTGCACAAATATTTATACAATGACATTTTACACCCTCTTTCAAGTGTAGCACTTGCACCAAATCAAAGAAACATTAGAGATTAGAATCAACACCAGTAGGATAATTCATGACTGAAGGTAGCCCAGTGTATCCATTATCTAGTTTTCATGTAGATAAACTTTTTTTAAAGTTACTCCATGGAATCTTCTCATTGCACAGCCATAATAGCATTACTTGGGCGCTAGTTAATTGAAAGAACTATGCAAGCAAGCTCACGTACTAGCACTGCTACCAACATTCTCCTAAATTAGCTTGGTACTGAGTGGTCTTTTAGCTCCACTAAGCACTACATTTTTGTCTTTGAGCAAGTTTACACTTACCCAAGGCCAAAATTGTGGGTGGGATGTGCCAGTGAGAAGTCTCTGAAGCGGGGTCTGTGCATCAAACCACAACTTACCCAGACTAGTGGTTCCAGATCTCCTTTGCCAGGAACTGCAACATCCCTGGAAACCAACAAGGTGCAGTGCTTTGGCCCCTTCAGGCTGCAGCTCCAGGGCTTTCCCACATGGGCTGATACTGCAGAGCTCTTGCTCAAGGAGGTGTCCTAGCACTTCCACCCAGCCACGTGTCCCCCAAGACAAGGAAGGCTTTCATGCAGGGGGGTGGCACACAGCACTGAGCATAGTACAGCAGGTTCATAAAGGACCAGACCACATCCATGCTGGGACCACACAAAGACAAGAGGCAGTTTTTGACCTGCACGGCCATGTGTGCAGTTTACATAGGACACTGATTGCCACTATTAAGTACATATTTTTACTTAGAAGGAATGGATAATCATGTACATACATAAATACCTTTAATTAAAACTAAGTTCCTTTTGGTAATTGTCTAGATACCAGCAGTGCCTATAACCTGTCAGCAAAGCAAAGCGTATTTAAAACTCACCATACTTTCTCATGCATAAAGCTAACTCCAGTAGAACAGACAAAAGGTGTAGTTCTGAGAAAGACCCAGTGCCAAAGATTCATAGGGTGAGGAACTCAGTAAGTGACAAAATGAAATTTTTCAAGATCCAGTGATCTGTAAAATACAGTAAGTTGGATTCTTAGACATACTACGTTACCTTGAAGACAATCTCATGGTTCTAAAGCTGCAGACTATCTTGTAAGCCTCTCATTCAGTTAGTTTGTTGGGACTTTCATTTAGATAAAGCATCTTTGCTTTCCTTTATTTAGATCAAATGTTAATAAGCCATTGCTACACAGTTGCTGGTTCAATAAATTTATTGTACTTTTCAAAGTCTTCATAGAAAATTTTGATAGGTATCTTAGCTATCAGCTGCACGCTCCTGGGCCCTGAGGAAGCTAGCCTTCTTCTGAGCAACACGATCTTTCTTCTGGGCGAGGGACAACTTGGGACGGTTCCACCTGCAATGCAAACATGGTATAAATACACAAGTCAGAAACAGTAAATCTAAATACCAGAACACCAGAAGTTAGAGGCCCATGAAGAACGAGTGTGAGATTTATATCGTTGTGCCTAGGAAACAGTGTTTCAGAGAGTACTTTTTTATAGTACTATAACTTTCTGTTAGTTGTAAAGGCAATAGGTTAGTTGGTACATCATAGGATGGTTTGGTCAGACTATGAACGGTTTTTCACTGTGGTATCCAGTTTACTGCCAAGGGAAATAATTCTGAGATATCCGTGATGGTGGCCACAGTCAGACTGGCTACTGGCCTAGACGGACCTCAAATCTGATCCAGTATAGCAGCTATGTTCCTAAATCATTTCTGAGACACTGTTTGTTTCAACAGGGACTGGAGGAGTTTAATTATTAACATTAATGCCTCAGCTCCAGAAATTTGCTTTCCAAAAGGCGTATCTAATTCAAAGTAGGAAAACTTTTACCTCTTCTTTTTTACTTCTCTCTTGGGTTTCTTTTCATGGACTGGATTCTCTCGTATACCAGCATGTGCTTTTTTATACATCTCCTCCATCTGCAAGAAATACAATGTAGTCCATGAAGTCATGAATGTTACAATTTCATTCAACGCTTACAAGTTCTCACTCCAAAGAGCATACCAGTAAGTAGAGAAGAAATGCTTACTGAGGTCAAATATGATCTCTCAATGTCTGCAACAGTCCTATAGAGAGGTCTAAACCAGACTGGGAACAGAACATAGCCTCCTAAGATGCTAAGTCTTCCTCCCAGAAAGAGTAGCTTAGAAGTAATTAAGAGAGTAAGATGCAGTTCAAAAGGAGCTCTTCAGCAAGACAAACCTGCAACACCTGCGGAACTGTGCACACAGAGGTGTATTGCAGATTTCACACTTGAAACTTCCTTTTTCAAAGCTTATCTTAAGTTCTAGAAATGTTAGTGACACTAAATGCCACCCTTCAACCAGCAGTACACTGTTGTACTCCAGAGACAGGACTTGACCACAAAAAAGGTTATCCTTCAGCTGAGAGCATGGTTGCCTTTGGAATCCGAAGCCTTTTCTTTATATTGGAGAGAGTTGTTGGTCTCTATCTATGGTACTTAAATGGTCCAGCCCATTACTGAAGTATGAGCACTTCACAAACGGACAACATCCATGGCAGGCAGCAAATAAGAGGCACAGAGAGACTGAGTTGGCCAAGGTCACAAGTCTACAGTAGAACAGGGACTTGCATCTGAGTCTCAAATCCCAGGCTAGTATATTAACTACTAGATCATCCTTTCTCTGAAGTCTATATCATGGCCCGGTCTACACTTACCTTTGGGATTTGGCAGATACACAACTGACATAAATCACTTGCGTATCTCCCATTGGCGTTGCTGCGTCTCTCCCGCACGCCGTCCACACTGCGCTGTGCTGAAGGGAATAGCGTTCCTTTCGACACAGCGCTAAGCCACTTACCGAGGTGGTTTCCCTGCGTCGATTGCTGGATCAACTGAGCAGGTCTACACAGACCGTTCAGTCGATCCAGAGCAATCGATCTGACAGCAGCAAATTTGCCACCATCAGCGTGGACCCAGCCTATGTGAATCGCTTTTGCAAAATGTCCTTCCTTAACCCCTAAAATTAAGAACTAGCTCAGGAACTTCTCTAAATGAAACGGGAATGTTTAGCATGCCCCAGAGGCAAGGAAAGAAAATGCAGTCATGCCAACTTCTCCAAAGACTACATATGTCTGAGGAAACACTTGGTTACGTTTTGGTTCAAGTCAGTGATTATTATTAACAATGGCTATGTGTGAATTAAATCGTCAACTGAAAAACATGCAATTTTTCACAATAGCAGTTGTGTGCTTAATAAAGGTAGAACATTTTCTGTTACTGCAAGGGTAAGAGAATGGCAGAGTCTGGGCCATTCTTAAGTCAAGCAACTGATCAATTAGGTGTTAGGTGATCGCATCAGAAATCACTTAGCTGTGGGAGGTAAGAGAAATATACAAGAACAGCTGCACTAAAGTCCATCTCTAACAGAACCTCCATCTTAATTGTGGCAATACATAATTAAAGGCTACATCTAATAATGCTTCCTAGTTCTTAATAGCACTTTGAAATCTACAGAAAAGAAGTGCTTTAGAAAGGAGGGCAACATTATTCCTGTTTTATAGGTGGGCAAACAAGATCACACACCATACCAGTGGTACAGTCAGGAATAGAACCCAGGTCCCTTGAGTCCCAATACAGTGCTTTATGCACCAAGCCTCTACAAATGAACAATTCTGACTGCTTTAGGACAAATTTTCCTGTCTAATACAAGGGTTCTCTTTAAACATGGACTGCATCTGAACCTCATCTCATGGACATTTCCCCCTGGCAACTACACACATGGAAATGTACCATTAGTATTTTTAATGCAGATTAGCAGATGGAAATAAGAATTAGGACCATGTAAACATCCAGCTCTCTACAGAGTACAGTTTAGGATCCATCACCAAATGCATATGTATGCACTTTTGAACTACAGCAATGGTAAAATTAAGCAGTAATATATTTACACACAGGTTTCTAGCCTAAGAGCAGGGATGTTTGACTTGTGTAACTTATCTGAACTACAGCTGTTTAGGATAAGCAGTTACATTGACTGTAGTTTACTGGTTTTGTCCTTATATCGCTTCTGCCTTCCATCCAAACACCTCTAAGCTCTTTCTGAACAAGAATTTAAAACACTCCATCTCCTGTGGGGCAGATTATTCGTAGGTTGAGATTAACACAGTGACTTGTCTCAGGTCCCTCCAAACCAGAAGTAGAACCCAATTCTCCTGACAACATTCAATGCTCCAACAAGACCATACATTTTCTGGAAGGCAGCATGGCCAATGGCTATAGTACAGTACTCCCAATCCCAAACCTGCCAATGATTGGTGTAGGCAGACTGTGAAAACCTTTTCCTACACAGGTACAAAAGGGGAAGTTAGATGCTCAGCTACCACTGAAAAGTCAAATTGGGTTGAGTAATTAACTCCCCTCATGCCTTACTTTGCCAGTTGTAAAATGAGCAAAAACAGAGCCCATGCAATTTTTGGTGGTAGTTTGGGATTATTTTTGTGAATTTTATGTTATTTCATTTTATCCAGGGGCAGGGGAGAGGATGTTGGGTGCTGCCCCTAAGGGGACTGTGAGATTCAAGGAGAGGGTGTGGCTGGGCCAAACTTGAGTGGCACTGTGAACCCAGGCACCAGGTCAACACTGGGAGCCAGGCTGCGGGGTGAGTTTTTTAGTTTTATTTCATGTTATTCTGTATTTGCAAAAAAAGAGGGCTACAGTAATACCCACTTATTCTGAGTGTTCATATATATTTTCACCAAAATAAATTGGAATTAAAACCATATTTAGTTATTTTAATGAAAATTTATATGTAGGTCAGCCTTTAAAGATTTTGTAAGCATACACCTCTGTAGTGTTTAGGCAAAAAGAGAGTTCTTGCTGTAAACATAAAACCTGACTAGAGACTCAGGGCAACATAAGCTGCACAAATTGCTTCAGAGAATAAAGAAGTTAGATTGTAAATGCCAGTTTCATTGTAATTTTCATGGAACTTCTTAAATATTTAGTATACTAAATTTTAGTCGGAGTTATTTTATGAAAGATGTTAGGACGTTAACAAAATGATTTACAAATTATCAACGTGATAATATCTAAGAACTAACAAGTAAGAGGGTGTGTGTAGTGTCCTTGTATTGTACTGCTATTTAATCAGCTTTTTCATGTGATACAAATAGAAAGTTCTCCGAGGCTCAGGAAACAAGGAAAAAAAAAGCCTAACAGAACAGCAAAAAACCATTGATAAAGAAGAGTTAATAGGAGGAAGGGTAATGAGTTATTCTGGTAGAACACAGTGTCATGGGAAGGAACAGATAGTTCCTGGGTCTACTATTTTTCAAGCAAGACATTAAACAAGCTGTAAACAGCTTTTTGATAGCCGGTCACACCTTTAGCATCTCTTTGGTGGATGAAGCAAGTAGCATGACAGAGGCCATATGTTTGGCCTTAATGACTAGTGTTCTGGGTTCAGGGAATGTGCACAAGGGAGGCCTGGCATTTGAGTACCCCTCTGGTCTGATAACATGCCTTCTACATGGCCTACATTACTATTTTGCAATGGAAACGTCTCTGCATTACCAGCATCAGCTTTAAGCAAGACAAGTTATCCTTTAGTGCCACTATTCATATGCAATAAATTTAGAGACAGAACGTCTTACCATGTCAGGTGTTACATTGTTCTTTATATACTGGGAGAACTGTTTTTTATAAGCATCTTCATCCTCCTCCATCAGGTAACGCATGTAACCTGCAACATTCTGACCCATGATGTGTTTACGATGAACCTCTGCGTTAAATTCTTTGCTTTCCGAGTCATAACCAGGGAAACGTTTGGTACTAAGAAACACGAATTAGTTATAAGTTAGTGGTTAGAATACATCACTTAATCAAAACTGGTTTAAGAAATTCTTTAAGATTCAGAGACTGCATTCTACAAGTCTCAAGTGACTGATACAATATAGCCCCCCTCCAGGTAACAAGAAAGTGTTACCCAAGAAAAAGATTTAAAATTGAGATTATGCTTTCTATAAGAAAAGTTAAGAAATGAACTCGCAAGTTGATATCCTCAGCTGCTATCAGTCCCGTCTTGAAACAATGACATATATCATACACAGACCGAGGATCAACTACAGACTGCTCAGTCACTGGGGTATCATCATATAGCAGCCAAGTTAAAGAACAGAGAGAGGGTTGACATCCCAATAAAGATGGCAGCAACACTGAACTTTCCCCCTTTCCATTAAGTTATCCCAGCTACTGTTTGCAGACTATACGTCTATGAATGCATTTGTGTGGGGGACGGACGGACCAAACAAACATCAAAATTAGGTAAAGCTGACAATAACCTTGAGTCACAATCATTCACTGATCATAGCTTAAAGCAGAAGTTCTCAGGATTTCTATACAAACTTGTGCCACTGGTGTAGATGGATTTTAGACTCTGGCCCAAGTTTCCAATAACAGTCGTATAGAAGGCCTAAGGCCAATGATCATTTTGAACCTGGTGTGCATAATGTCTCAAAACAGACAAATCCGACAACAGGAGTTACTCAGAGAATTGACAATATGAACAGGAAGACATGTTCAGTCTGCTTAACTTCAGTCACTAGATATTTAAAACCAAAGGTGATTATATTGCTGCATTTCAGTAACCTTTATGGAAATAAGAATTAAACTTTCTCCTTGGCAGGAATGTCAATACTATCTACTGAAAACAAACATAACTTGGATTAAACTTATAATGCATTAACAGGGTCATTCCACAATTAATTCAACTAACCTAAGGTGAAGTTAAATTAACTTCAGTGCATATAAAGATGTGAAGTCTCAGTTTTCAAAATTCCCTTTTGACCAATTATCTGAGGTTAAGTTACCTATGAGGGATGGATAGGCCACCATCCACTGCGCCCTTTAGAGCACCGAAGACTTTGTTTCCAGTGGTAGTTCTGGCAAGACCTGCATCCAGGTAGCATGTAAAAGCACCAGGCTGTCCATCCATACTTTCCACATTATATTCCTCCCCAGTCACTTCAACTTGGCCTTCATAAATTTTATCAAGGCCAAATTTGTTCAGAAGCTGTAACAGGAACAGTACAGTGTAAATAGTCTTCCTCCAGAGTTCTCGCCACATTTAGGTTCTTTGGTATAAGAACCAAAAGGAAGTATTTTCATGTTGCAAGGCAGTCATCATAAAACTTGATTCTGTATTTGTGGCAGTACCCAGGAATTCTACACTGGGTGCTTTCTTATTAAAAAAAATAGTGCACATCAATTCTACCTTCAAGTTTTTCACAGCAACCACTAAATAAATCTGTGTATACGTTAGCCTATCAATGTGATTAGACAGCCACACTGGTTAAACAAATCAATCTACAAATTCGGGGTTTTAAATAAATATCAATATTTAGAACACAGTTCCAAATAAGTCACTGGTACATACATGTTAATTAAGTGGGACCCTCTGTTTTGTAAGACGGACTCCTTTATTTTCTGCCCATCTATTAAAACAAGCCCTTTGACATTTAGATATAAGTTTAGTGGGTACATACCCTGCGGGCCAGCAGCAGGCCTGTACAATAGGCTGCAGCATAATTGGTCAAGCCAACTTTCACACCATACTTTGGCAGCTCGTGAGCGTACGCAGCACAGACTATCATATCTCCTTCAATCCTGGCATATGCAATCTGACAACAAAATAAATGTTAGTGTTCTCACACCAGTTATAATATTGCTGGCTCAACCCTGCCTCTCACCTGCATGTGGAAATCCTACTGAAGTCAATGGGAGTACTGTAACGCTTCCACATGCAGGTTTGGAACACACAAGTTTAGATCCAAATTCTCTGTATCTTTCCTCACTTAAGACATAATGAATAAGTTTTAAAAAGAGACCTCAAAATTGTAAAGACTCTGAATTCAGTCCTTCTGATCAAAATAGAGGAAGACCTATTTTATTCCACTTCATGTAAGAGACGGTCAGTGGCATTTTAGCCAAAATTTATTTAGCTCTCACTTCGGATGGGGAGGCCACAGATTGCCTACAAAAGCAAGCCACTTTAAGAGGACATCTACTGTAGACAGTAAATGGGACTGGGACCCACTTAAATACACAACACCCAACATTTGTTTTTCATGGGATGCAAAATATAATACACCCTATAATTAGGCAAAAGGCCCCCCTAATGTAAAAAGTTTAAGTACAGCTCTGATAAACCAGCCTCAGTACTGCTTTTTTTTTTTATTGCAGAGTGAAACTGACCCACAGAAAGCCACTTGTATCTGAATTCCACCTCCCTTGCACAAACCTATTACAACAGTTAAGATAATGTTTTTTCTTAGTTTCACCTTTGTGTTGGCAATTACGCCGTTAATTTCACCGTTCCCCTGAATTCCGATATTCCTCTCCCCCCATTTGTGTGCTACTTTCATACAACAAGAGGAAGGTAAATGTTTTTTAGAAACTGGCAGAGGACTAAGAGGCACATGTAGCTTTTATAGCTATTCTACATTTTTATTGCAACTATTTGATGTCCTGTTTTCTCCAAACTTGGTTTGTTATATAGTCCTCACTATAGACTTTAAAAACAACCTATTTGAAGTTTCAAGCAAGTTTTCTATTTGCACAGATGAGAAATCTAGTCACACAAAATTCAAAAGATTTCTGATTTAGGATCTTATGGAAAAGCTATTAGAAGCACATTTCCTTGTAGAGCCATGAAAGGAGATTAGAGACCACACAATAGTGCAGGAGCAAGCAACTACATGGTCAATCTTGCTTCCGTTTGCCAAGGAAGATGGCCCTCTCTCTCTCAACGTGCCCCATTCTGAACTGAAAAACAGCACTGGAGATTAAGAAAACCTCTTTATTTCTGCTTCAGCAATGAGGGTTTGAACTGCCTCTTGAGCATGGATGCAATTATATCAATTCAACTATGTTTATACCATAAGAACTTACTCCCACCCTGGTATAAGCACATTTATACCTATATAACTGCATTCACAGTAGGACTTGCAATGCTTTATCTAGAACAATTAAAAAAATATCACACTCCTAACACACATTATTATACCAGTACAAAAACTGTGTTTAGACCACATCTTACCAAGCAGAGCTGCTTTCCCCCCCCCCTTAATGTAAAGGTAAAAAAGACAGTTCTTTGGAAAGTCAGTGCATAAACAGTATGGCCAAGTAAGCAAATAAATCCTTACCTGGCAGATAATATCTCTGTTGGTAACACGTACAATCATCCTATATTTAGGAGTGTTGTACTTGTTTTTATCTTGAATCACCAAACGCTTGCGAGCATAGTAATCAGTCTTTCCCTCTGAAAAGACAATAGTTTTAGTATGGACATAAAGAGAGAAACAGCAGGTACATGTAATAATGTAGTTTATTTTGAACTATGGAAAAATTAACTGTACCTCTCCTTCTCCTGAATTTCACTTGATACCTCTTGAAGTAGGCCTTATTCTTGACAACTTTCACAAACCCCTTGAACAAAGAGAACATAATTACAACCGGACACAATCAGCACAGCACCAAGACGTCTACCAATGCCCATAATCAAATCCTATGAATAAGGAAGTGGGGGGAGGGGTTGAAAAAGTGGGATCTAAAATGCTCTCTTAGACAGAACACATTAAAAATCAAAAGCTATCCCAAGAGAAGAGAGAAAAGGAACCTGCAAATTCTAATTTAAGGCACATCCTACTGTCTCATTTCATGTGGATTCAAGGGAAGTAAAGAAATACAGCAGAGGGGCTTGTTAGATGTATACGTATTTATTAACTAGATGGTTCTTAAAACCCTAAATTGCCCAAATAAACAAATTTCATCACTCATTCCCATGTCACGATAATTATTTTAACAATCAAATCTGGTCTTTCTTGAGCCAGATACTAGCGTCAAAAGGACAATTAGCAGCACTAATGTCAAGGTGGTAAGAAGAGTTCCAACCGGTCTCTCTCCACTACTTATCAGGGCCCACACTTCGCAGAAGGGCGTAAAGGCCCAGTTGTGGCAGGGAGGGGGTGGACGAAGGCAGAGAATATTGGTACAAAACTGGCGTCGCTGAGTTTGAAGCCAACAGCCAGCGGCTAGCAGGAGCATGGACCATTTCCACAGCAACGCAGGAAGAGGGAGAACGCTCTGCTCTCCCCCTACCCTCGCTCCTATAAGCCAGAAGCAACCCGGGCCTTACTCTCTTGTCCACATCCCCCACACGCCGTCTCATTCGCTGACAAGAGGCAGCGCCGAGCACAGCCCTAAGCACCGGCTGGGAGCCAGGCCGGGGCCGTGCGGGCGCGGCTGAGGAGCTGCCATGCGGAGCCGAGCAGGCAGGCCATGCCTAACCACCGCCGGCCGGGCCGGCTGCACTCGGGGCGATGCGATGGAGTCACCCGGCCCGGCCCGCGGAGAGCCGGAGCGGGCCGACAAGGCGCGGCGCCCAGGAGGGAGCCGCAGCGGGTCTGAGGAGAACGAGCGGCTGGGGCGCCGTGCGAGGCCCGGGCCAGCGGCTGTTGTCCCCGAGGAGCCGCCGGCCCGCTCTCGGCAGCGGCGGGCCCGGGCGGCGGGGGCAGCCATTAGGCCACGCTGGAAGCTGCTGCAGCCGGGCCCCGGCGCTTCCCCAATCAGAGTCCATCGAGCCGGCGGGGGCCGCGCTAGAGGCTGGAGCGGGCGTGGGGGCCCGGCCCGACCCCCTCCCTGCCCCCGCCGGGCCCCTGGCGCGCGGTACTGACCATAGCGCCGGGTTCTGGCCCGTCTCGGCTTAGGCCGGGGTTCGCTCAGCGCAGCGTCCACAGCCCGTACCACTGGGGGAAAAGGCCGTGCCCACTGCGCAGCCGCAGCACTAAGCCTGGCCGAGGCGAGGAGGCGGAGCCGCCGCGCGCGAGAGAGAGCCGTCCTGCGGCTCGTAGGGTCACGGAACGGAAGCTGCTGCCCCCTGCCGGGAGACAGAGAAATCGCACGCCGAAGCCGTCCGAGTGCGGAGGAGGGCCGGGCTTGAGCGAATGGCCACGCCCCAACTGGCCATGATCCTGCTGGTCCCCCCAGGAGACCGGTGGTTTTCAAGCAGTGGACTCAGGGGATCCGGAGCCTAAGTCTAAGCCTTTCCAAAGGGGTCTGCACCTCCATTTGACATTTTGTAGTGGTCCGCAAATTAGAAAGAGGTTGTACAGGTGACCATTTCCCTTCACCCCATATCCTGATTTTTCCCCCTTGCTATCTTCTCCCCTATCCCACACATCCCCATCTATTCATTAATTCACACAGGAGTGCACAAGGGCACACACAGGGATCCCTTGGCCCCAAGCTCTCCAGGCCTCCATCTCACTCCCTTGTCCCTACCCAGGACTCCTCAGGCTCCCTTGCCATAACCCAAGCTTCCCATCCACACAGCGGGATTTCTCAGTTCCCTACTCCTAGAACATCCCCATGGAGCCCTTCTAAGGAATCCCACTCCCACTTGGCTCCTTCTGGATCACTTGAGCTTTATCTTCCCCTTGAAATTTATCTCTTGCCAACAGTGGCTCTTTTCTTAAGAGCAAATGTGCCCTTGTGGACACATTGCTTTCGCAGTCACAACTGTGCATCTTCTTGACACTGGAATGCTTGTTTACAGTATATTCACTGACATAGAAACATAGAAACATAGGTCAGAAGGGACCAATATGATCA
>ML675646.1:27846214-27856969 GCA_007922155.1 Mesoclemmys tuberculata
AACATGGGACACCAGAACTGCACACAATATTCCAGGTGGGGTCTGACAAAACCTTCCTTAATGCAGCATTAAAGTTTTGTAGTACCTTGTACCGTCCCCCTTGGGTTTACTCTACTACAACAAAGTGTAATCAATATTTTAGGTTTTTAATTATCCATGTATCCTTAAATTACTGCACCAAGATATAACATGTAATGAAAAAGGGAGATAATGCAGTTACAAATCGCTGATCCAATTCAATTGATTCTATTGATCTAATTCAAACAGTTATTCATATGCGTAACTCCATGCATGCAAGTACTACATATAAAGTGAAGCATCCAACTAACTGCAGGATTGGGGCCTTCAGTTGTAAGGGACTCTGTAAAACACCTAGAACAATGGCGTCCTAATCTGACTGGCTTTATAAATGACAAAAACAACTAAAACACCAATTCTGCAAGATGTTCTGCATGGATACAGAGATCTGTCCATGGTGAGCTGTTTGCAGAAATAAACCCACAAAATGTGTTGGCATTTATTGGTTTCTATTGTAATTTAAATGTCATTTTAGACTTTTTAAAGTATTGCTTACATTAAATATAACTTTAAGGAGTGCTTAATTTCCATCTGATCTATCAGAATAGTTCCTGTGCTAATAGACATAAATTAGAACTGTGACTGTCTATCTAAAAATATATTTAGGCTACATTATTACACAACATTCAGAACAGGATTTGTGTCTGTTTCTCCAGAAGTGAAGAACTGTCAGTTAATCCAAGTGTGTTTCTTTAACTGCTGGACAGGACATAGTTCTTTGATGACAGAATAAATTAACATTACAAATAACGTCAAGGGTGCATTTATTTTTTAAGTGTTGTACATATTACATTATATTTTTCAGCCTTTGCTGATAGAGATACTTTTTGTTATGAAGAATAATGGGAAAAATAACCTTTAATCTTCAAATAAATTATTCAAAATTTTGTGAGTTTTAACTAGGGTAAGTTTGAAGAGTTTGTGTTGTATACTTATTGCAGTAATTACAGGCACATAAAAAGTCTGACACAGAGTGCTAAATTTCTCTAAGGACCCATTTTGAATTCTTAAACTAATTATACAGTTTCATTGCTAAATTCTCAGAAAATTAATCTTGTACTCAAAGAGTAATTGCTGTAATTTTTGGGAGGATAGGCTTTATTTTTTCTATTCATAACAAAGAGGTTTAATTCCTGCTTTAGAGGCAAAAGTCAAATTAACCTTTTTGATGGAGTCACCACTGCATATTTAATGATGATTATGTGCGTGTGTGTGTATATATATATATATATATATATATTTCAAACACACACTAATTAAAAATAAATTTCCCAAGCAAATCTATAAACATCAACCACAATACACAAAACAAATCAAAACAAAATAATCTAAGTCTGAAGTTATTTCAGTGTTTGCTGCTGACAGTTATTCAACAAAGAAAAGGAAAACATAAATTAAGATATAAGTGACTCTCAAAATCACAGTGTTTTCTTATATCAAACAGGCAGCACTTTGCCTCTATGTCTTGCTAATTTGAGAAACTGTTTAACCATGTCTGGGCTAGGACTTTAGAGGGTTCCAAATTTCACCCTATTCTCCTTTTCATTGTAAGGTACTTGTTTCTTTTCTTACAGTCTAAATAAATACTTGTTATCTAATAAAAATTCTCACAAGGACCATATACTTCTATATAAATATCTATGGCTAATAATATCCCAACCAGTATCACCCAAGAAAGAATAAGAGTTAGTTTCCCTTCTTCTCTTCACATGGAAACTTTTTGCATTGACAATATCTCAACATTACCTACAGACTACCTTCACCTCCCCCTGATGAATGGAACAGAAGGAAGGGTTAGGCGGGTAGACCTAGGTGGAGTCTCTGGCCACACCCCCGAGTCAGCTATAAATTCAGGCCAACTCTCTTTTCTGTTTCCCCTCTTATCTAAAATGTTTGTTGTTAAGATAACTACTATCCCTAGAGGCTATGGTTTCATGCAGGTAAAAACAAAGATATTTAATTTTGTAATTAAAAAACCCTGATTCCTCAAGGTAATGCCTTATAATTGGAAAATATTTATAGTGGAGTTTTTTTCTTGTGGTTTACTAACATCTAACCTTCAGTGTCTATGCTGGATTTTAAAAGCGTTTTCCTTCAATTTTATGTTGTGTGGAACAAAATAGTGTTCAAATCCTTGATGGAAATGTCTTGTCCATATCTGGAGGGAAACCTGTTTGAGTAATGTGATGATTGCTTAAACTGTAAGCTCTTTAGAATAGGTAAATGCTTTGGAATAGTGACTGTCTCATTGGTGTGTGTTTTTAGAAGGCTTAGCACTGTTGTTGTGATTCATATGGGGGGATCCTTGGTGTTGTTGCAATAAGTTATTTTTATTATATTTTGATTCTCTACTTCAGTCTTTGCAATACTCACAATTGTGATAATCTTCTTGGAATCGAAAGTCATAGTAGCAATCTAGTGTGTGATCTTACAGTAGGGACTAACTTTTTTGAAGCAATTCCTTAGCCTTTCTTAAGGTTTTGTCTTTGCATAATGTATACACACCTTTTGTAGTTAAAGCTAAACTGTGCATGTTTCTTTCTCTGAACTATTCTGTCCTTATCTGTGCCCTACTACATACCAACAGCACGGGGTCATCCTTAATGCTTATGGAGTTTCATGTAGTGGTTTGTATTAGACGTTTTTACAAATAAAAGGAAAGCTTTTTGTATTTGTATGGTGCCTACTGCAATGGTGAAGGTACTCCTTCACTAGTAAAATTGGGGCAGACTGTCCCTTGGTTGGTTGCCTAAAACCAAGAGTCCCTGATCTGGTTATGTTAAACACAAATAAGTGAGGCTCTAAGCTTGAAGGAGGCCTTTGGTACTACTATACAATAAAAACATTTTTATATATAGCATCAAATGTACATGGCACTAGGCAACAGCCATAGCCATGGCCTCTGTGCCAAAGAGCCTACATGCTAAGTCTGACAAATAGGATATATTGTCTTCTATACACGGAGGAGTGTAGCATTCAAGTTCTGCAATGGCTGTGATTTCTAGAATGATTCCCACGGAAGTGTTAGGCAAATATGGTGAAGGAACCAACTATGTGAGGTCCGCCTTAGAGGGAGGGAACAGCCTTTTGGGGGAGCACAACCACCGCTCAAATGCTATTAGTGCCTAGATGCCCGGTGGATGCAAACAAGACAGCCTTAGTCTGTGTCTAAACCCAAGCGGAGCTGGTTTCAAAAGCTTCAGAGGAGCCACGGCTTACCCAGACCCGAGAACTCGCACTGCCCATCAGTCGGGGCCCCTCACCGGCATTCCCCCCACCCCCATTTCTGTGCAAGGGGTGTCCCTTGCGGCCCCTGCGCTGGAGTGCGTGCCTCTTCCCTCCTCCGCCACCCGCAGGGCTGGCCCTGGGCGCTGAACGACGGCTGTGGGGCAATGGCTGCTGTCCAGCCTCAGCCCCCTTCTCCCTCCTGCGTGGGCGGGTCCAGCCTCCTGTCCCCGCCGCCGCGTGGGGCTCAATCCGCCGGACCTGCGGGGGCGACCGGCCCTTGCCCCTCTCAGGGGAGGGCCGGCGCGCGGTGGCCTGCGCCGACCTCCGGCCCGCTGTGGGGCTCGGCGGCTCCGGAGTCCCGCGGGGCCGGGGGCTGCCGACCGCCGGGGACAGGGAGGGGCCCGTCTCCCGGCCGCTCGCGGGCTGCGGCCTGGGTGGGGGAGGCGGTGTGCGCCTGCGCGCCGGGCCGGGCTGGCGGAGGGACGTGGCCCGGCTGCGGCTTCCTAGGGCCGGAGGAGCGCGGCGAGCTCGGGGGCAGGGGCGGCGGGACCGGCCGGTCGAGGGGCTGCGAGGCGGCGGCTGCGGGCCGGGCGGCACGGGCGGGAAGCCGATGTTCGCCCCCCGCCCCCCCGGCCAACGCTTCCAAGGTGAGGGGCGGGCGGGCAGCGGCGGGACCCCAGCCCCGGGCAGCGGCGTGGTGGGGACGCCCCCAGCCCCCGGGCCTAAGCCTCGCCGCAGGGTGCGGGCCGGGCCCGGGAGCTGTGACAGGGACGTGCCCGGCCCGGCTTCCCGCTCCCTTCCGGCTTCCAGCCGCCCTCCTCTCGCGTCTCCCTCCCCGGGGGCCGGGCCGGGCCGGGCCGGGCCGCATCCTCGCCTCGGGCCGGGCCGGAGCGGGGGCTCTCGGTCGCTCGCCCCGCCGAGCCGGGAGCCCAGGCTCCCTGCCAGAGCAGCCGGCACGAGGGGGCGGTTCGGCTTTGCCCCGGCTGTGGGGCTGGGACCGGCGGCTCTGGGTCTCAGGCTGTGAACCCGCGGCGGGGACAGCCCCCGAGGGAGCCGCCGGAGCTTCTCCGGGCTGCGGGTGAGGAGGGGGCGGCGGGGCCCGCTGGGGTCGCCTCTCATACCGAGTCTGTCGGGCACCCGAGTCCTTCCTGACCGCATGGAGCAGCCCGAGCCCCGGGCTTCACGTTGTACCCTCTGAGCCTGTGTGGACGCGCCCTCCCGGCCCACCGGAGAGCCCACCCGGCTGGGATGCTCCAGGACGGCGCCGGGGCTTCGTCACAGTGACGCCTCCTCTCGTTGATGCACGAGGAGATTCCCCGGAGAATCCCAACTTGGATTCCGTTGTTAAACGGTCACCTTGTTTCGGGGGGAGGGAATGCGCGCGCGGCTCCCGTTTGTCGGGATTCGGAGTCTTTACCGGGGGTGGGTTATGTAGAGAGGGAAGTAGCTAGTTCACAGCTTCCCAGTGTAATAGCACCACAGGGAAATGCCAATGTCAAATGTCTTGAGGGGTGACCTAAAGGGACCTTTCCCCTTTTGTCCAAAAGAGAGCTCGATGGCCTTACCTGGAGAGAGTAATTTTGTCTTGATAAAATGGAGTTGGCATGTTAAACCAAAAGGGTTCGGGAGTTTTGCTCTTCCAGGGCTCTGCTTTGGTTCTTGAAATATTTAATTCCTGATAAATTGTCATCTTCAGACATGGTCTGCACTGTTCTGGTTGTGTAATATGGATAAAAAATTGAAAATTTAGAAGTCTCTTAATAAGAAAGTCAGCTAACGGTCCTTGACAAATTTTTCTCTGTATTTCAATTTGTATTCCCAACATCACATTTGTTAAGTTTCATATTATTCCTACTTTTCTTCTTTAACATGAAACAGAGGGCGCTGCTTCATTGTTAAATTTGAAACTGATTTGCTGTTATCTCAATTACCAATCCCCCAACTACCCAAGAAGAGAGAGAGATCTGATCAAAATGTATATGTTTCAGGAAATCGTAGGGTAGTTTTTCCCAACACAAAGCTTGGTGAAACACTTGAAATCTTCTTGTTCTGAAAACTTGCATGATCACTCTTCAAAAAATTCAAATAGTCTAACTCGTATCTCCAAAATGGCTTGGGGGTATGAGTGGAGATCTAGCAGAGAAGGTAAAATGCATAATAGAAATAATACCTCTTGTGGTGCTCTCACTTAATTAGATGCGGGAAAGGGGTTAATAGGACCTTATCAAAACAGGGTTATAAAACCAAGCCAATGGAATGCCGAGAAGGTCTGAGAAGAAGAGGTAGAGGAAAATGTTTGGCCTGTTAAGTTTATCCAAGGAGTTATGAAGCAAGGATGGACTAGGAAAAGTAAGGACTATATTTAAGACGGCTTTGTAAGTTGACTGTCTTTCTGTGACACAAATCTGTTGCTTGCAGAGAGCAGCGGTTGGGGCTAGAATAAAGACAGCCCAGGATGTCATTCTCTAAATCTATGGGGTGGGCTGGAGAAATGCTGCGTCTATGAACGTGTCCTGTATTTTATTTTCCCTTTCCCCTTTCTATTCTTTGCTGTTAGTCTTCATTGTTCTTTTACTGATTGTTTTTCACATGTATGTAGTTCAAGACTTAAAGCTGCTTTTAAAGTCTTTATAAATTAATTTGCCACTGCCTCAAGTAAGAGTTGGTAGGGGACATGTAGATGGGGAGCAATCTGGAAGGAGGTATGATGAGGGAGGCAGTGGAATTGGAGTGACATGGATAGGGAATAGGGGATTAGGTGGCATAGAGCTGTGTTGCCTGGTGTCGGAAATCTGAATCTGTTTATGCTGGAAGTAGATGGTGATGGGAAAAATTTAAAAGCAAAATAAAACTGGGAGGAAATCCCCTTCCCCATAATGGAATTTTCCCCTGTGTAGCCTTCCTCTCCAGCACATGAGATTATCTGTCTTGCTACTGCTGAGATCTAAAGTCACAAATGAAAGAACTTCAAAGCAATCTTATTTAAATCAATTTAACTCTTTTTTAATTACATGTTGATTGTTTTTTACTGTCTTCGAATTTTATAGTCTTAACTTGTAAAATGGGTGTTCTGTACCTATTTCTTTTGTTTCCTAATTGTTAAGTAGACTGCCAGATTTTATGTAGAATTTTTTTCTACTTAGAAGTTTCACACTTAACATGCACCATTAATTTTTTTAAATACCCTTGCATCCAGCACACTAGGCACATTTACATTAAGAATAACAAATCTTAAATTAATAAATTATAAACCTATCTTACTGAAACAACCTTTTTCATTCTAGTCTAATTCGCCTACTATTTGGAGGCCTGGTAAAACAGTGTTATCTACAATATATCCAAATAAGTAGCAAGAGTTTCAGCTTTTTTCCTGAAGTAAATAGCAATGAAAAATATAATTAATTGTTAGACATATTTTCGACTGTTCAAGAACTGAGCACATGTAGCACATTGACTTATAGATGGCACACTGAGTTAAATGTATTTATCTTGCCTGTTTGTAATTTACTTGTTTGTAAATTTTGGTTTAGTTTAAGTTGGAAAACTAGTGTGGTGTTGTCATATTTTTGTGGATGTTGGCTACATCACAAAATAATGCTTATCTTGCTACCTTTTTGGGAGACCACTAAATGTCATAGAAGGGGTAATGAAAGTTGTGACTAAAGTGTATAGGGAAGCTTGAGTGAATGGTATCTGTGTTTCATATGCTAAAATTATGCATTTTTAACATGTTTACATAGAATCAGAAGCTAGAACTGGAAGGGAAAAGGGACACTTTAGATTAAGTCTAATGTCTAGTGCAGGCAATTCCTCACATTATTCTGTTATCTTTAAAAGGTTTTCCTTGATATTGTTTCAGTGGCTGCTCTCAGCATTGATTCCACTGTCAAACTGATATTGTGAGGACGTTTTTTTCCTCCTGTCTGAACCTGCCCTCATGTAAGTTACAGCCTCAGTGTAAAATTTTCTGTCAGTGTGTTTGTCATGATGTTCCTTGGATGTCCAGTTCATAAAAATTGCCTAAATATTTCACTGTTTTTAAAGTGTTCTGTCCAGGACAACTTTACTATTATACTGGAACAGACAGTGGCCTCTACATGATATTTCATATCTTCTTGTGCCCATGCTCCACATAAAAGGGGGGCATTTTTTCCTGGTCCTTACAGATCATGTTATCCTCCTAATTATGTTTGAATACCCTTATATTGTTTTGGGTTGCACAGTTGCAAATGTTGACTATTCATTCCTCTTTAAAATATAACCACTTTGTCTGCTGTGCTGTGATAGTCCTTTCCACTGGTGCACTGGGAATACTTTTATGCTTAAGGCATCAGACTAGGAGTTCTACTGTTGCTGGCTCTGCCACAGACTGATTCTAGTCAAGTTATTTAAGCTATCATGCAATAGTTCCCAATCTGTGCAAAGTGGTTTTATTTTGGAAAGCAATCAAGACATCACATAGCAAGTTATGAACATTCCTGTTTTCCGAATGCACGTGGGCTATCTTTGATAACTCATTAAGACCTGCATTTTCTCATTTAATTTTTATTTTGTTGCCTGTAAACTTGGATTATTTTATTTGAACAGTTTTGAAACTTTCAAAAGTGCATGGAAATTCAGTATTTTGATAATGGTTAAATACAGTGGACTCTACCACAAAATCTGCTAGTGAGTCTAAAATGAAATTACCAGAATTTAAATTTAAGACTTCAGTAGGCCACATTAAAACACTCAGGACAATGTCTCATGGCAGCATGTGAGTCAGTGTGCTGATTTAATGCATATTTATCAATGTTCTAAATAGACGTTTGATCAGTTATTCTAAGTGTTATAAATAGCATAGAATAAGATTCCTGCAGAGTGTAATCGTGTTTTCTGCATAATTTTTCTTCCGTGTATAGGGATAAATGTTCTAAAAACGGATTGTTGTTGCCTCAGGTTGTAGAAAAGCTCTTTTAAGATCTGGTAAGATGGCATGGCAGAAATAGCTTAATATGAACTCGTTTGTTAGTAAAATATATTGAACTTAATGTTTGATGGTGTTCAGCATATTACAAATTGTGGTGCTTGTTTAAGACATCTGTCTTCCCAAGAGGATATAGAGAGAGTGGTGGGACTATGAGGGGACTTGAATAAGAGTACTTGGATGAATGGAAATCCAGAATTAAACATTAATTTTGAATTCTGTGAATTTCAGACTATAAAAAAATACAGTTCTAATGTTCTTCCTCATATTACTTTTAGTTCTCGGAATGTGGAAAGCCCTGATCTATTCCAGGAGCGGGTGGGTGAGGTTCTGTGGCCTGCGTTGTTCAGGAGGTCATGCTAGATGATCGTAATGGTCCTGTCTGACCTTAGAGTCTGAGTCTATGATGCATAGTGGGGGTTATGACATCTTTTACATCCTAGTTAAAAATATATAGATTTTTGTAGTAATCTTTGAGATAACACTCAGAACAGTAATTGTTCTATGAACTAGAGAAGGCATGCAGATAAGCCATTTCCATGGCTGATAAATTATTCTAGTAATGCTTCAGTTTCTTTTGTAACAGTAGCTGATGGTGCTATGGAATTGTAATAGAGAGATTAATATGTTCAGTGATTTCTATGAAAGCTGTTACTGTATATCATGAGTGTTTCCTTTTATTAGAAGGGGGACTGTCTTTTTAATCTGTTTGCACAGTGCCTACCACTGGTCCTGGTCCATGACGGCTTCTCTGGTGCTACCGTAATACTATACTGCTACTCATTTTAATTCAAGACTACCATTAATCTGTGCCTCAGTGCTTTATACTGGAGGGTATTCACAAGGATCTCCATTTTTGAGGATAGCCAAGCTGATTTTTCTGGGAACAGTAGGGTTAAGTGGATGAGACATGGTTGTGTCAAGGTAGAGACATAGGTTTTATTCCCAGCTCTGCCAGAAAATATATTGTTGTGTGCCTTCTCAGACCCTAGATACCATTTCTGTTAAGTTACTGGCAACAAGGGGTTGAAACCAGAGATCTTGCTCAGTCATAAAAACAGAAGTATACAGTTAATATCACTCTAACCTCACACTCTGATTTAGCTTACAAATAATTGGTTTCCATTTTTGTTTATTGCCAAAGTTCCGATAATTTCAGGAAATTTATAAAAGCCCCAATTAGGATAAACACAAATTTAATCTCTGCATGCCCCTCCCCCTTGTAATCTAAAACACAAACAGTGGAATGATCTCTCTTTGCAGACAAACATAGTGACAAACTGGCAGACTTTATTGCATGTTTTGGGATTTTGTGTGATTTTTTTAATTGAAGGTAGAAGTAGAGGGGTGGGAAATGACAGGAATAGAGAGTTTAGCAAGAGTTAAACTTCCTTTAAAATACTATTTATGAATGGTTGTAGAAGTAGGGTATTCCATAAATATTACAGAAAAAAAAATTAGGATTCTTGTTGCTTCCAGTTTGGATCTTTTGACTGTATTGATGTAATCTTGGCTTTATCTTCCTTTGTCTTAATTGGATGAGACTGATCTTCTACCAATTACTAAAATTTATCTTCCGCCCCCAAAAAGCTGATTGCATCTTTCATCTTCCTGTTCTTCATTCAGGCACTGCAGTACCTCATTCCATGCCAAGATGTTTCTGTTGTGTTTACTTGCTTTGGAAATATTACTCAGTGGCATTGCAAGACAGTCTCCATATAGTGATTATATTAGCTGTACTTTTCCTTAAGATCAACCAGGTTCTGCCTACATTTATATTTGAATGAATTGCAATACTTAGCTTTTTTAAGCAATTCAAAGCCTTGACAAACTGAGTTCCTACAATATCCTGCGAGGATATTCATCTTTATAATAATGCTATTTTATTTAAAATGAAGCAACAATAATTTATGCCTTCACTGCAAAAGAGCATAGAAGGTGCTACCTTTATGATATATGCACGTGTTTGAGTCTTCAACGTCCCAATTGATCTTTTCTTTTTGCATGAAAGCTGCTATTCAAACACTGATACTGAAGCAGAGGTTTCTTAAAGCTGATCCTTATATAAAGGATCATAAGTTTTTGAAGATCTCTGAACTAGAGGTGGGCAGACAAATTCAGTTAAGGTAAACCAGTCTGAACTTTTTATCAAGCTTAAATTAGGACCTGACTGTTATCCTAGGTGCCTTGTTATCCATACCTTGGTACTTCTGCATTTGGAGCTCTTACAGGGAGCTGGGATGATCTGTTCACATATTTTTGAATGCTGTCTTGCTTGTGACAGTAGGGGATTCATAGCAGTCTGTAGGAAAGCTTCTGCACACTTTGTTGTTAGGATGGGTAAAAACATGCATTCCTACAATTTGGATAAGGCCTTAAATAGCTATTTCCTGTTGCCTCATGGTATTTAGTATATTTTCCTTCTCAATATGACAACATTAGGAGAGCTTTAAACTAGGAAGTTGGGGGAGATGGTTGGGAGA